>OX155895.1:32845470-33445470 GCA_944588485.1 Phosphuga atrata
CCCAAGGCATCATTAGGAAAACATGATATTGAATGAAGAGTGGCATGAGAGAGTCAGTTTTGAAAAAAGGGGAAAAATATACATTAAAATAATTAAACAGTAAAATGTGTATCATAAGTTGTTGTTTATTTCTTTATGTAGGTAATGTGAGATTCGGCTCTTTCATAACACATAAGCAATGAAAGAGCCAAGTTCATAGTACAGGGACTTGAACTGTAAATTAGCAAAATTAGTATATCATTCCAATATGTATATAACGCAAACTCTGAATAAAGTGTTTACTTAAATCTATGAAATTCGTACTAAAGCAGTCGTTTGAGATCAATAATTTTAATCTAACTAACAATAAGTATAGTGTTGTGTTATAAGTGTAGTGTTGTATAAAGTTGCCGAATTCAGAGACTTAAAACATTTTTGTCAGAAAAATGCCAAAAAAATGCCTCCCTTTTACACCATAGGATTCATGTGTCCAGTCGGAACAAATTTTGCACTTGTACCAATCTTAATTGCTGTTACAGTAATTATCATTGCTAATTACACAAATATCCTCTTCCTTTCATAAGGATGCATTTCATAAGGATAATTTCCTCTTGTATTTATACCCTTATCTACTCCTTGTGACAATGCTATATTATCGTCAGAATCTGATAGAGTATCTGTTTTAGATCTGTATCTGTTCTTAGTAAGCGCTTGTATATTTTTTATATTTTATAGATTTTTTATAGTACTTTTGTTTACATTCTTGCTATTTTGCCTTGAATTCTTCAATCTTGTTTTTCTCAGGAGTATCGGTTACAATGGCTGATGACATTTTCTAACTTTTACGAACCGTCTTTTTTCTGCGACTTGTCTTTAAAACGGTCTAATCATTTGCGGTGATGTAACTGGTTGGCTTGATGTGGTAGCTACTGATACTATTGGTGTCGAACCTGTCGAGTGTAGAGGAGGTCTAAAATTAATTTGTGATAAAGTTAGTTGCTCTAAAGGTCTTAAAATTGACAGTGAAGATGCACTAGCAGGTGAAGGCAGAGGAGGCAGATTCTCTTCAATTTCAGTTGCATTGTTATTATCATTTTCCTTTTCGAAATAGACTGCAGCAGCTGGATCAGATGTATCAGTCACATATGAAGATAAAATCTCTTCTTCTCAAAATATGTTCGAATTAAGGGATAAATACCCGTTTTGAAAAAACCTTGTATAATATTGTGAGAGCTGAAAACTGATAGGTATGCAACTTTCACAAACTTTCCCACTTGGTTAATGGTCACTGTTTTACCGGGATTTGACAACATCCAAATCATTCATAGTAATCCTATACCTGATTTTGAAGGGACCATGTGTGACGTCAAGCTTATGGCTACAGTGTGGAACAGTAGGGTTTCTGAATATCCGCACTTTTTCAAAACCGCGGTTTTTGAAAATTAAAAAGCGCGGTTTCGGGTTCGGTTTATAAGAACTTTTGGTGGTATTGTCTGATATTTAAACGAGATCTTAGTTTTGTACAAAAGTTGGCGCTTAGCAAAAATGATATTTCGGAGTAGGTATAGCTTTGATTGTTGGGAGAGCTTGAAACAAAATATTTATTCTTTTTGTTTTCTCAGAAGTTCTTTTATATTTATCAAACTCCTGTTTCATAGAATTAGGAGAGCGATATGTTTGCATATAAGTATTTTTGTTTAATACTTCTTGAATAGCTTTTTCGACTTCGTCTTGCAAGGAATAGTTTGGATTGGTCACTTCCTCCAATTTTTCTGAATTTGCCGAACATTCACCTTCGACTTCAACATCAACATTGTTGTCTGGATAAAGTCGTTCAAAAAGATTTTCGGTCAATATTAAAACAGACTTTGTTGGAACTTTCGAAGGATCTAATACGCATCTAGCCAATTCTGTTAATTCTAGATTTTCACGGGTCTTCAAACTTTCCATGATATTTTTCATTGAAGCTTTGCTTACATCAGAACCAATTAATTTCTTTTTCAAACATCCTATTACATCTTGTGCCATAAATATGTTAGAATCATCGCGGCTTAAGGTTGTTACTGCTACGCTTACTGGAGATAAAGTTTCATAACAATTGAAAATTAACATTTTCAATTAAATATACTGAATTTAAATCTGTTAGAATCTGTGATATTACGACTTTTAGAAGAATAAATTTTTCTTATATTGGTTCAATAGAAAACCACCTTGTCTTGATGTCCATTGCTAATTTAATTTCCTATTCAAAAAGAGCTTTTCGTTTCGTTGTGGGAAACTGTTTTTATCCCAGATAAACGAAAAAAAATTCTTACCATTTGTAAATTACTTTTAATTTTAGCATCTTCTTTGACGTAATACTCATTAGCCACATCTTCTTGCTATTCCTCAGGAAATAAATCTTCAACTTCACTGCTGCAGCTGTTTTCTACTTGAGATGATTTCTTGTAAAAAGTGTCGCAAACAGAGATGAATGGTATGATTAATGCAAATTTGTAGTTCAGCAGGACAATCTGTACCATTTTTTAATTACCCGAGCACGGTCATGTGTAGTGTGTAGTCTCCACAATATCATCTATGAAACTGATACTAATTGAATCTAAATGTTTTTCAACACTTATTACGATATAATTGGCAGAACAAGTTCCTTCAATTCAAAGAAAGCCTAATTATTTTTTTGCCTATTTTTTTGTCCATTTGCTTTTAATTCTTGAAACTTTAAAATTATTTCTTTCTTTCTTTGTATTCCTTTTGAATTAAGTTCATAACATATGTAGGACATTTTATCAAGATTTGGTTGGGAAACCGGCCAGCTATTGCTTTCCGGATAAATGCCTATTTTGAAATTCCTCGAACAGATATACTGTCGCTGGTTGCCATTTTTGCAACAACAGTTTGCAATGTTTGAAAGAGCACTAATTCTATATATTCCATTTGAATTTATTTTTAGATAAAACCGAAAACCGCGGTTTCTTAATGACGGTTATGCGGTTTCGGTTTTTGCACCGAAAACCGCTGCTTTGCGGTTTGGAAATATCCGAAACCCTATGGAAAAGTGACTAATACATTTTCTTTTATTCCTCCCATGTGGATATAGGGGCTATTTTTTCAGCCCTACAAACACTGCGCGGTCATGTGGCCTATTGTATTTTTTCCACATTTTCGATAATTCATCCATTGGATGGTTGTTCTTATACAGAGAGAGTGGTGTGTATGAGAAGTACGACAGTTGCTTTCTCCCTTTGCAATGATGTTTCAAAGTATCGGGCCCCATTTATCATTTCTAATATTAAGTGGGGCAAGATTACTTTGATAATGAGGTTTGGTAGATTACTTTCCCATTGGACACCGCCCCTCAACTTTTTGATATGGTAGGTATCAGTATTGCACCTTATTATTGATATGGTACCAGTAGAAGGTTGTTGAAAGTTTCTACCTCCCGTTTCATTGTCTATGAAATGCTCCCAAATATTACATAATACCCTATCATTTTTAGGTTTGAAATCATTATGTCGTCTGTCTAAGTTTGCCTCTCTGTAAAGTTGGTACGTTAGTGGTCACATTTGTTTTCTTAAGAATAAATAAAGTTAGAATAAATAATAATAAAGAATAAATAAATAATTAATTTTTTTGTTTTATTCAAACAAGTCGGATATCCCTCGGATTGAACTCGGTACCTCAGCATCATAAATTAACGCTCTTTCCTCTAAGAACGATGCCGACTATTACAATGGAGTTTTCTCTAGCAAATTTAACTACTCTGAGGTTAACATGTGGGCTATAATTGTTCATTATGATCAATACCGGATTTTCTTTGGAGGATTTTACATGTAGTACAAAAGGTTTCAGAGATTTAATGAAACATTCTTCATTCATCTATCCAGAAATATTTGCCAATCCAAGAGATCCTGGTGGACCATTAGCTAACTAATGTCTTTGTAATTTACTTGTGAAAGTACAAAATTTGGTGGTAAAGAACCAGCAGCAGCATTAATGAAAAACAAAGTGTCACCAAAGTTCCTCGTACACCTGATGTCGCTTGACAAATTTAGTTTAATTCCCTTTCTGCAATATCTTTAAGAGGATTCGTTACAGAGCTGCAGCCTGCAGTAAAACCAACCATTTTATCTGCGTTAAATATCATATGCAGCGGAAAACTATATCTGGTGTAAACACCAGTAAGTTAAAAAATGACCAGTAAAAAAAATCTGCTTACGTTCTTTACGTTTTATTAAAACTAGTTACCATGGAGAGTGAGGTACTTTCGGGGTTTCTAACGGCTAATTCTTTGTGTGTACTCATAAAACCTTTGAACCAATCATCACCTTGAGTGTCCTTGAATTTTTTTGGACAAACCGAATTAGCTTCTGTATAATCAAATGCCACTTTTTTGGATTGTTGTCTTGTAAGCCCATAATTCATTTTAGATGCTGCTTTCAAATAATCTGCTAGCAAACCCTATTGTTCCACATTATTATCTATATTAGGATTATGTTTGTAAGATGATTCTTGACTATTTTAGCTAAGCATGATCTTGAAACATTGAGGGAAAGGGCAGTTTTATTTATAGGCCTTTCTTGATTACTTCACTAACAGGTTCTTCTCTTGTAGATGTTGCGGGTCTTTAGCGCATCTCGGGTTTCGCTTTTTCAGAGGACATATTTCGCTTTTTCATGACAAAGCATGAAAAGCAGTCATGAAAAAGCCGGATTTTTAACACCGTAACCCGGCTCTAACATAGCATATCCTCTCAAGAAATATAACCTCGAAAACTAGTACGAAATTTAAGCTTCGCCTACAAAATATTTATGTTTTTGGAAGGCCTAATATATTCGTACAATTATAGTATAATCATAAGTATACAATTATAGAATAATCACAAACTGACAGCGAAGTTTTTTACGTGTAGATATCAGAAAGCAAATATAATGAACTCAGAAACTTACTTCTTATGCACGAAATCTTCAAAAGTTAGCACCGGCCCTTTTTATTTTACGGTGAACTGTCAACTGTCTGTGAGTGAGAGCTCATTTTGCCAGCGTTGTTATTTTCAAACTTTAATTTTTGCGTCATTCGTCCAAAAACTTCGGAGTAAATGATAACTCTTTCATGCCACTGTCCCCCTAAATCACTGAATCAACCCAGTACCCACCTCTCTTCGGATTTTTTTTCAAAATCGTTGTGAAAAATTGGAGAACAAAGAAATGATTAACACTAGATTTAGGGTAATAGTCAATTTTAACGGTTTAAGAATTTACTAAATACATAGAAGTACAGTAATACTTTATACCTTCTATTAACACATTTTGAGCGGGTATCCTAAGATATGAAACTGTGCTGCGTAGCGGGTGTAATTTTCGAGGCCTTTTTTTTATCAAAAGTTGGGTATTTGAACGATTGCACCCTGAGAAAGGACTTCTGATTGCACCCTGAGATACTTTTTTCTAAAAAAAAACCTGAAAGGGATGAAATACGGGATGTATGAGGAACCGATCATTTTTCAAGTTAGGGAGATGAAAAATAATATTTAGGCTTTTGGTAGGAAATTAAAAGGTAGGAAAAAAAAAGTATTTCATCGTTTTTTTGCAATATCATCCCTGAAGGGGGTAAAATAGGGGATGATTTAGGTTCTTTGTAAGCTACAATACAAATTTTTGAAAAGCAAAGTTTGTGAAGGTAAAACTGGCTATATTTTCAAAATTTTGAAGACAAATTTTAGGAGGTTGACTCAGGATCGCTGATCCTGATGGTGGATGCTCCGGATGGATTCGTAATGGTGGATGCGCATGTGTGCGTAAAGTTGTTGACTGTTGACGGAAGGGCAAAAAATTTATAAACAAATAAAATGTTTTGTCGTTTTTAAACTTATGTAATAAAACCAGTCACTAATATTTTTCTAAAGTGTGGAATTTAAAAAAACAATCTCCCTTGTGAAGAGGCACTTCGCAAAATTGGCACATATGACATGTCAAACTTTTCTTCTTATGTGCGGCACAAACGCGGCACTGTCTCTGGGGTTTAAGTTTTATGCCGCCTGTAATTAGTTTAACTAATTTATGCTTTCTGGTATCCTTTGACAACCTTCCTGGAGGGTCATCCCTTCTGGGTGTAGCTGATGTACCAGGAACAGGATGCTCTTCATTCACATTTTCCGTAGTCGGTTCGCTTATCCACTCTTTTGCCACATTATGTAAAAATATTTTGTATTTTTTATTACAATGAGGATTTAATGTTGTATACACTCTAAAAGCATTAAATAGTGCACAGTTGACAATAAACATCACAGCTCTCTTTGTCCATTTCTTCGTACGACGTACTATCGAATAATACGATAAATATTGATCGGCGCGATCTACACCTTTCATAAATTTATTGTAATCCACTACGCATATTGGTTTCCAGATTTTTTCTTTTGTCGCCCAATCAATATTATGGCTTTCTACAATATCAGCTGAATGCATAGTCGAAATCATACGCACAGGCCTTTTTGATTGTAATAATTGTAATAATTGTCCATATATATGTGATATATTGTAATAATTGTCCATATATATGTGATGCCATAAGTTTACATATGGCTGAAGAAGATTCAAAATTGTGTATTGCAGTCGATTTCCTTCACCACAGTATATTCGGAAATTACATATGTAGCCGGTTTTCGCTTCACAAACCATTCTTATGAGAATACCATATTTCGTTATTTTTGAAGCATTGTAGACTTTGAATGCTAGACGACCTCTCCATGGCATGATGCTTTCATCTATGGACAATTCTCTCTGTGGTTTATAAACTTCTTGAAATTTGGGTAATATTTATGAAATAATGGGGCGGCTTTTTTTAAGGCGATCTCTATCATCTTTGTCATCGTTATTGGAAAAATGGCATGAATACCATATTTGCCTAAATGGATCCCTGCTCATTAGTTGAGGAAAAATTGGAGTTTCATTTGTTTCATCTGTCGACCAGTATTCATCCCTCGTATCCTTACGAACTCTTCCCATTAGTAGAAGCAATCCGAGCATTTCTTTTCGTTTTTTTCGCATTTCGTTCTATCACAGATACATCTTTCCACTTTACGGACTTAGCACGATCTCTAAATAAATGTTCATTCTGTGCATGGTAGCGGTTTGTTTCTGTCGCCATATATTCAAATAAATCGTCTCCAATAAATAACTGAACCACATCAATGACATTTTCTGAATTATTTGGCATCACGAAAACTCTTTGTCCAAAGAAATCTTCGATAATTGGCACATTATCACTTTCCGACCAGTCCAATACTTCACCATAGTAGGGAAAGATAGTTCCTTCTGGCGCCACCGCCACCACAATCATGCGCATGCTCGATGACCTTTAACCCCTAACCTAACCTTGACCTTGACCCCTAACCTTTACCTTGGATTTTCCGGTTTGGTTTCGACTTACGGTTTCCGGTTTCCACTTCCTGTTTCCGGTTTCGACTTCCGGCAGCCATTTTCGGAACTTCCAGATGCAAAAAATAGACGCGAGGCGGGGAAATTCAAAATTAGATCCTGTTGAGACAAATGAGGTGTGAAGTTGGTTGCATACATCAACGGGACTAAATACATGAGACTAGACCGACGGGGCTAGATCCATGGGACTAAATACATGAGACTAGATAGACGGGACTAAATACATGAGACTAGATAGACGGGGCTAGATACATGGGGCTAGATACATGCGACTAGATAGGTGGGACTAGATACATGAAACTAGATACTACTGAACTAAAATATATAAGGGATTGTTTAATTTAACTAAAATATATTTTCGATTGTTTTTTGATTACTGCTCTGACTTGTTGATTAGGTTCGACTGGATATTTGCTAGCAATAACAACTTCCTGTTATCTTATCATCGGTGAGCGAGTGTTAGTTTCCAAGAGAATGAAAGGTTGTAAAATAAAGAAAACTCCACATAAAATTTATGGTTTTATTAAAGTCTAATATTAATACATTTAAATTTACATCAATACATTTAAATACTTATATATACATTCAACATTTCTTGCAATACATATAGAATAGTCGCTAATATGATTTATACATACAATGGTTCATTTTGATTAAATTTTCAAATTAATTTTCGAACTATTCCCGACAATGGGGTGTATTCAACGGCAGCTTCACACAAAATAAGGCAAAAGGCTCGAGTGTTTGGCTTGAATGCTTGCGTAGCTTCAAATTCAATTTTTAAATCAACAGCAGATCATTTAATACTCTCATTTTGTTTAGATACATCAAACACAAAAAGAACATGATCCTTGAATTGAATCATACCTAATATCGGCTCATTTCTGCGTTCATAGTAACTCTTTTGGAAAGTGGCATACATGTAATAAAGTTGTGCATAATCACCACTATCCATATTAAGATTGAAGTTTTCATATGGATATGAATCTGAGTTTAGGTCAATTTTCATATTTCGCAGCGATGCATTATCAAATTCGGACGCGTTTTACATGAGCATCCTCTTGCAGTGCAATTATAACGTATCGAGGCTTCTCCAGAGTTGTAGATGTTTATACAAACTAGATATCTCTGTCGGTATTTTTTAAAGCAGGTAGTTCATGCAACTCCCACCTACGAAACGGTATTAATATCGGCCTATCTTCTTCGAGTGTGTCCAATACATTCAATCGAGCTTCGTCGCTGAGTTGGATATGGGGAATTCGCCAGTAAATTTGATCAACATTGAATCTTATATTTGCATCTCCTTTGTAGCAGTTCACGTCAGTTCTAGCTCGTAGTAGAATTAATTCCTGCTTTACATTAATTAACATTTTTGTATTATCCTCAGCAAAACCCAATAAATATTTCAATGGAATTAGAGCATAGAACTTTCTGTTATTATCAAAGTATGTAACATTTGTAGCATTTTCAGCCCAGCCGCAAAGGTCGAGTATATGCTGATCCCGCTTGGTATTGGAGAGTAATCCTTTCATCGTGCTTGTAATTCCTACATCTCTATTCTTATCTACTTCAACTCCATTCAATTCACAGCGAATTTCATCAAACAAAACCGCATATGCGTTTTTCACAAGTTCAAAGTTGTGTGTAGTTGCAGGTGGAATGAGTTTCGGAAAATTAACGGTTCCGAAACTCATTTCCGCTTACATAAATAACTTTCTCTAGGATAAGTGTAAATATCCTGGTGTTGGATCCTAATACGAATCTCATCATTGTTTCTATAATTTTGAGCTATAGGATAATACGTGTGAAATTCACTCTTTGTAATAGTATCCTCATAGTCAACTTTGGAGAATATATCTATTTTATCCATACTGTCGCTTTAACTTATATCCTAGAGATAATAGTTTATTTTTTAATATTGGTGTTAACTCTTTGAGATGTAAATGTCGAGTGGTAGAATTGTCCGAAACAGCCGCTTTTATACGATTTCCGTGAAAATTAATTCCCATATCTCTCCCTCTCTCTCTCGCTCTCTTTCTCGCTCTCTCTCTCACTTAATACTCTTCAGCTATAATCGGTTATGTGTAGCATGTGGTTACGTAGACCTCACACCCTGTTTAGCGTGGGGTCACATAGACCTTACACCCTGTTTAGCGTGGGGTCACATAGACCTCACACTCTGTTTAGCGTGGGGTTACATAGACCTCACAGCCTGTTTAGCGTGGGGTCACATAGACCTCACACCCTATTGAGCGTGGGTCACATAGACCTCACGCCCTGTTTAGCGTGGGGTTACATAGACCTCACACCCTCATTGATGCAAAGAACTCTGCACGATATAAATAGGGTTGGATAGCATTTATAATTCAGTGTTAACGCTGGTGTTTTACTATCAAGATGGGGATTGTATTTGGTGAGAAGCATGCCCGTAATAAAACCATCTATTGGACTTCACTTAGAATATCTACTAGTTTATCACCATCATATAAGAGACGCTTCCTAGACGTCAAAAGAATAAAGTTGAGAGTTTGAATGGTGACTATGATAATAATAGAGAAAAATATGCACATATTCCTGATTCAATAAACGAATCAGCTGTTTGTTCATCCAACGCTAAAGATAGTGAACATTCCCTCGAGAAAACGGATGTTAAATGTCAAAAGAATAAAGTTGAGAGTTTGAATGCACATGTTCCTGATTCAATAAACCAATCAGCTGTTTGTTCATCCAATGCTAAAGATAGTGAACATTCCCTCTAGAAAGCGGATGTTAAAAGACGGTGTGTTGGTTGTTATAAAGAAAACCGAATGATATTTGGAAGACAAAAGGCCTCAAGTAAAACTAGTTGTGTAAAGTTTCGCTGTAATATGTGTGCAAGTCATTATTGCTTAAGCTGCTTCTTCCGAACGCATAACATATACAAAGCATGACCACTATTTGTATTTAAATGTATTGATGTAAATTTAATTGTATTATTATTAGAATTTAATAAAACCATAAATTTTATGTGGTTTTCTTTATTTTACAACCTTATCCATCTCCCCATCTATCTAGTCTCATATATCTAGCCCCATGTATCTAGCCCCATGTATCTAGCCCCGTCTATCTAGTCTCATGTATTTAGTCCCGTCTATCTAGTCTCATGTATTTAGTCCCATGGATCTAGCCCCGTCGGTCTAGTCTCATGTATTTAGTCCCGTTGATGTATGCAACCAACTTCACACCTCATTTGTCTCAACAGGATCTAATTTTGAATTTCCCCGCCTCGCGTTTATTTTTTAAATTTTCCCGAGCATCTGGAAGTTCCGAAAATGGCTGCCGGAAGTCGAAACCGGAAACCGGAAGTCGAAACCGGAAGTTCCAGGTCAAAGTTAGGGGTCAAGGTCAAGGTTAGGTTAGGGGTTAAAGGTCATCGCGCATGCGCATGATTGTGGTGGCGGTGGCGCCAGAAGGAACTATCTTTCCCTACTCACCATCACTTTCTTCGTCGCTAGAAGGTATCGTCACTTTCGTCACTTTCGCTATCAAATTCGGGTATCTCTGCATCGCTTGAAATTTGCGACAAATCATCTGCATCGCTTGAAATTTGCGACAAATCATCTGCATCGCTTGAAATTTGCGACAAATCATCTGCATCGCTTGAAATTTGCGACAAATCATCTGCATCGCTTGAAATTTGCGACAAATCATCTGCATCGCTTGAAATTTGCGACAAATCATCTGCATCGCTTGAAATTTGCGACAAATCATCTGCATCGCTTGAAATTTGCGACAAATCATCTGTATCGCTTGAAATTTGCGACAAATCATCTGCATCGCTTGAAATTTGCGACAAATCATCTGCATCGCTTGAAATTTGCGACAAATCATCTGCATCGCTTGAAATTTGCGACAAATCATCTGCATCGCTTGAAATTTGCGACAAATCATCTGCATCGCTTGAAATTTGCGACAAATCATCTGCATCGCTTGAAATTTGCGACAAATCATCTGCATAGACATCACTATCGTAATCCATTGCAAATAAAATTATTCAATTTGTATATATTTATATAAATATATATATATATATATATATATATATATATATATATATATATATGTATATATATATATATATATATATATATATATATATATATATATATGTATATATATATATACATATATATATATATATATATATATGTATATATATATATGTATGTTGCATTGAAATAGTGGTACTACAAACTGATTTATTTTGACGAGATAGGCCGTTTATATACATATAAAGAGAGGGGAGGGTGAGAATAACAAATTGGTTTAAGACCCAAAATATGACAAACAATAAACCTTAAATACTGTGTAAGTTGTAAAATGAAATAATTTAACAAATGTTTATGGAACACAAAGAATGAGTGCTAATATTTTATTGCAGGGCGATATCCGGATTAAATATGCTAAATAATCAATAATCCTGAAAATAAATACTAAATTCATTACTCCTTTATGGCCATATGACCTTTTTAAACAGGTAATAATACCTTGTCCCGCTTTTAACGCACGTACTTTTAAACGGGTATTAATACCCGGCAGTCGGCGAAACGGGTACTAATACCCGCACCCGCCTTTAATGTGTTGAGACAAATGCGTACGGAAATATTAAGGTTTAACAAGATATGAATGTTTAAATAATTAATTAGTTTTTGCACTATAAAGTAATTATAATTTCATACAGTTTAACCTAGGCATAAGCAACCTTTTTTGGGCTAGAAATTACTACGGCTAAATTACCATTACTTCTTCAAGTACAGGGGCGTCATATCGTAGCGCAATCATATTCTTCCTGTTTATTAAAATTTTGACAGGGGAGTAACTTTCATAGCGGAGGGAAACCAATATTTGCACATGCTTGCACATGCCTGGTTTATTCTATTTGCATAGCTAAATTAGGATTTCTTTTACCGATTTTGCATTACTGCATACTAAACTATTCTATTTAATTTTATAACTAATCTACAAAACTCTCAATTTTATAATAAATAAATCGTAATGAAATATGAACAATATGTATTGTTACTGCCTCATATAATTTAAATTTTAATTATCTAAGACTGTTAAATTAATCTAATAAATTACTACATTGATAAAATATTTAATATTTGCTGTGAAATTTGATCCTTTCAATTAGGCTTTCTTAAATTAATCTCATTTAACAGTCATTTGTCACAGTCACTCCTTTGTCAGTGTAGTTATATTCTATATTCTAATTTTCTATTTAGTTTAGGTTTGTTAGTCTAGCTTTTGTAATATTAGCTTATATACTGTGTATGTATTATAGCTTTCTGATTAAGTTTACTAATTTAATTTGAAATTGAGTATTTATTTAATATTTTCGTATGCTGAAATTGATGATTCTATTAATTGATATTTCAAGATGGAATAAAAAAGCAGTTGCAATTTAAGAAGTTTTTTTGCTTTAATTTTCTTAAAAAATAAAACAATTAAAACTGAAGAATTTGCCGATTTTTTCGCTTATTTAAAATGCTAAACAAACAGACGCCTTCGTTTTCTAATAAAAACAGTCCAGCCTACGTTTTACATTGACTCTGCAGCAAAACATCTTATCTACATTTCAATAATAAACTGTAAATAATTAGAATTGTTGAATGCTAAGTTTATGTACATGCCTGCGGTCGATGAATTTAAATTTACAATTTTACAATTTACGTTTAAAATAACAGAAATTAACGAAATTGCAAATTATTTCGCACAAGCACCTTTAAAAAATAAAGCTTCAAAGTTTAAATGTATAATTAGTTACAAAAAGAAAAAGGAATTACGTAAGATATAATTATTCTTCTATTTTTAAATACCTAGTTTTGTTTGTTTTGTCAGTGACTTCCTGCTCAGATTTATTTATTTTCCTTAATGCTAATCTATTTTAGAAGCAAGATTTGCGATCAAATATTATATCTTGTTTTATTTTTTGCAGACAAATAAAACTAGATTTGTAGATTTTGGTAGTGACTTGTACTGCGACCTTCATAGATCTATTGTACCCCACTCTTTTCCTCTAATCATTGGTATACTTACCCATTTGAGCGCCTCTTCTAGTCCTGATTCCTGTAGGACTTTTTAAAATAAAACTAAGAGAAGACTAGACTGGCTAGTGGAAATATGCAGGTATCAGACTAAAGAGATATTACTAGACAGATAATAGTATTAATACTCGTCCCAACTGTGCTCTACATAAGAATGTGCTAACCGAGAGTAAATTTGTGAAATATTTTTAATCAATCAATTTAAATAAAAGTGACAAATTAGAAGTGTCCTGATTTTAAACCAACGATCAACATATCAAAAAACGAAATAAGTTGGACACCAGATGTTTGTTGAACATTGTAAAGTAAAATCTAAAGTTTAATAACAAATTAAATGCTTAATCCTAAATTAACGTCACCAGTTAATTACACATTTGAATGTAACCCCTTTTGGAACAATTAATATTTAAAAATCACATCGTATGGATAACTTCCGTTTGCTTCGATAAATGACGGAGATCGATGCAACAATGAACGTATTGTATGATGGCACATATCTGGCGAAATCTCACCAATAGCCTGTTGAATGTTTCGTTTTAAGTCTTCTAGGTTCTGATAAACATTAGATTTAACATAACCACAGAAAAGAAATAATCCAAAACCGGAGAGCGTGGAAGCCACAACTTAGAGATCCTGGTTTGGATATATCCGAACCGCAAAACCGCCATTTTCTGTACAAAAACCGAAACCGCATAACCGTCAGAAAGAACCGCGGTTTTCGGTTTTATCTAAAGATGAAATACATTGAATTAGTGCTCTTTCGAACTACAATGTTTACAAGCTCTAAACGTATAAACATATGTATTTGCTACGTTAGGTTTTATACATTTGCTTACGTTGACTATTATGACAATTTATTGTTGTTTAGTTTAGTTTGCATCATTGTATCATTGAAATATTGCATTTAATTGAAAATGTTAATTTTCAATTGTTATGTGACTTAAAAGAAACTTTATCTCCAGTGAGCGTAGCAGTAACAACATTAAGCCGCGATGATTCTAACATATTTACGGCACAAAGTGTAATAGGATTCTTGGAAAGAAATTAAGGGGGGAAACCACATTAGGATGTTCAAAAAATCCGATTTTTTATTGCATAAATCGTTAGCTTAACTATCCAAGAATACGCTGTCAAAATATCAAATCGAAATTCGCATTCGTTTAGATTTTATGAGCATAGAACCGAGTGCACATCGGGTACAGGCTACAGGCTCGAGCGGAGCATTACCTCGTTTATCTGGAAATGACTTTTTTCACATTTGCGTGCAATCTAACTCAAAAAGTGTGAAGCCGATCATTATGAAAATTGATAGTATGATTCTTTATAAAATTTCGAATTATATGAATCAACTTGTGAGATGATATCATGATTTTAAGGGTTTCTTTCATTGCATAATTAGAGAAAAAAATCTTGAAAATCGAAGAAAAATTGCTCGATCGAAGAAAACACCTGCAAAATTTTTAATTTTCATGTTTTTCGCCTGCATTGAGGTTCATATTCTTAGAAAATAAGTTATTAATGTAAAATCAAACCCTTTTTGATTTCACATGAAAATCGAAATTGCTACAGTGCACGCAATTGGAAAACTATACTTACAACCTTCGGCGGACATCACACCGTATTTTTTTAGTTTTGGCTGAAATTATTCAAAAAAATTCACAGAAATTGTTTGAAATATGAATGAAATGATGTCAAAATTTGATTAAATTCTAGTTATTTTTTCCCACCCAAAGAAATCCTAAAAAATCAGTATGAAACAGCCTCCTAATGCGGTTTCCCCCCTTAATTGGTTCTTATATAAGCAAAGCTTTTATGAAAAATATCATGGAACGTTTGAAGACCCGTGAAAATCTAGAATTAACAGAATTGGCTAGATGCTTATTAGATCCTCCGAAAGTTCCAACAAATTAATATTGGTTATTGGCCAATTTAACATTGGCCGAAAATCTTTTTGAACGACTTTATCCAGACAACAATAAGGTTGAAGTTGAATGTACCTTGGGGCCCACTACTTGAACGCAGAGGAATTGCAGTCCTTCAAGTCCAAAAGGAATCAGGACTAGAGGATAGAGCGCTTCCTCTGGGGAAGTGTACCAACGTTCAGAGGAAGAGGGTGCGGTACAATAGATCTATTAAAGTATTTTATTCACAGTATATGTCGTCGCCACCAGAACTACAATCGCAAGGCGTTTTGAAAATGTTTTGAAAATTCAGAAGAATTAGAAGAAGTGACCAATCCAAACTATTCCTTGCAGACGAAGTTCAAAGGCCATTCAAGAAGTATTAAACCAAAATACTTATATGCAAGCAAGTCGATCTTCTAATTCTATGAAACAGGAGTTTGCTATATATATAAAAGAACTTCTGAGAGAACAAAAACATTAAATATTTTATTTCAAGCACTCTCTACAATTAAAGGTACATTCACCTACACCGAAAGATTATTTTCCCTAAGCTCCAACTTTTGTAAAAAGCTAAGATCCCGTTTAAGCGACAAATATTTAAATAGCTTAGTGTTTTTAAAATATTATTATTTAAATTTAAAATAAACTTAGTTTTATTTCAATTCATTCATATTTAATTATTTTTTTTCATTTTATTTAGTACTTATTTTTACTTTTCTAATTAAATTATTGAAACTATTATATACTAATTGTATAATTCAATTATTTAATTAAAAAAATATATTTTATTAATGTAATATATAACTTTATATTCTTAGATATAATATTTCAGCTTTTACTTAGAATTAGTTGCACTTGTATTTAAACAGTATCTATTCATTATTGACCATATTGGTTATACAATTGAATTACGTTTACAGTAAATTCAGAAACCCTTCCACACTTATCCCTACGCTGGGAATACAGACGATCAGGAAAAAACTCTCGTAACAATCCCATAGACCTAGACCTCTCACCATCTTGATGATACCAAATATCGTTTATTGGTAATCGGAGTTGAGCGATGGCATCCATTAAAAACGTTTGTACAATCTTCACATGACGTTCTCTATTGATAACTACTATGTTATTATTTTATTTTCAGAAAAATACGGTCCCAATACTCCAGCTGAGCATATTCAAGCTGAGAATGCAGCTATTTTTCTAATATAACTTGAGGATTTTCGGCAGACCAGTAACTTAAATTCTTTTTGTTGCTTTCCCCATACAAATGAAAATGTGCTTTGTCACTCATAATTATTTTGTTGAAAAAAATATCACCTCTGTCCAAAAATCATCGATTGAATTCTAAACGTGAGTTTCGGTCTGTTAGAAATTTTTTTTTAATTTTTGGCATTTATAAGGGCGAAATAGTAAATGTTTCTTTAAAATTGTTCTTATCGACTCACGTGAAATTCCTACTTGTTGCGATAAACGTCGCACGGATTCATTGCAATTTGCTTCAGTTCTGTTCCTAATTTACAAAGTATCCACTTCTGTTCTAGCAGTTTCTTTCCTCTTTGCAAGTTTAGTATCCTTAAGAGAAACTGTTCGACAATATATTTCGACCCATCTTGCATTTGTTCAGCAATTTGGCGGCGCTTAAAAATTAAGCTATTGCCGAAACCACCTCTGAGCAATCACCACACAAGCAATGCTTTGTTCAATCGACCAGCGCACCATTTTCAAAAAAACTTCATTGAATATTACAGTTAAAATTATGACAAATAAGTCAAATTGCCACTTATTTGACTTATTTGCCGATATAATGCCGATTGATAATTTGTCATAAGTTCTTTTTTTTTTTTTTTTAATTTTTGTGTTTCTAAGTAGAAATAGGACAATCTTAATTTGTCACTCTTTATAAGAAAATTCACAGCAAACAAGTTACAATAAATTGATATTTAAATCGGTTTAGAATTTCGCATAACAACTAGAAACTAGGTATAAGATCTGGGGGCATGGCAGTGCCCCCGACAAGTCGAGCACAACCGTAATACCTTTTCTCGAAGCGACTCACGGCACATTTGACTCCCCTGTAACTTCGTTGTGTATATAGCAAGAAGTTTGAATTTTTATATATCAAGAGACATACTATAACTGGCTATATTGCCAATATACCTAATAATTATACCGTATAGTTTACGAATTATCGTCTGTCAAATTTCTTAATTTTGTAAGTGACACACTTACCTACGATCAAAATTCTAAGGTACTTCTAGCAATCTTACAAACTTCAAATTTTGAATTTTACGATGGCTATCCAGTTAAGGTGTCGGAAAGAGTTGAACTTAAAACAATGTTATTTTTATGGTTTTTGTTGAGTGCCATGAAAGTGGACTGAAAGCTATAAAATAACTTACAAATTTCATGTGATATTTGTTTTGGTAGTCCTAAAAAGACTCAATAATTGTTGTAGAGCTCCGGAAAGGCTGAATATATTTATATATTCAGGCTGTGTTCCGTTTGTTTTAAAGATGTCTTAATTTTCTGAGGTAAAATTCTAAGGTTTTTAGAATTTTTAGAGTTTTATTCTTAAGGTTTTAGCAACTCCCAATTTTGAATTTTAGTTACCTATAATATAAATTTCTTAATTTTGTCAACGATCATCAAAATTTTAAGGTTCTTCTTGCAATCTTACAAATTTCAGATTATGAATTTGACCCTTTAGCCTATAAAGGAAGGAAAAAATGAAAAATCCCGAAATTTCATTATCCATTAAATGAAAAATAATGATTATTTAAAAATTTTGTCACCGATCATCAAAATTCTAAGGTACTTCTAGCAATCTTACAAACTCCGAATTTTGAATTTTAGTTAGCCTTTAGCCTTTAAAGGAAGGAAAAAATGAAAAATCCCGAAATTTCATTATCCATTAGTTGAAAAATAATGATTATTAAAAATTTCTTAATTTTGTCACCGATCATCAAAATTCTAAGGTACTTAAACCACCCCAAATTTTGAATTTTAGTTAGCTTTTAGCCTACAAAGGGAGGAAAAAATGAAAAATCCCGAAATTTGCATGAACGGCATGAAAACGTAATACAGGTGTAATAAAGTAATAAAAACGTGGACCTCAGTACTCAGCTAAAAGGTATCTCTTCTATGATTCTTTGTCAAATAATGTAATTATGTACTGTACTGAATGTACTGATAATCATGACCACGATAGCAAATAGTCCACAGAACGTGGATTATGGGAAGTTGTAAAAGAAGAAATGAATAAATTATTTGATCTTCATTTAAAGCCTTAAGCTATGATGACTTCCTTCACCTCTAAAGTTGACCTCCCTACAGTTGAAGGCCTCAAATTACCCACGAAGATGTCCCAATTGAGAAATTACCTCGCCGATCGTCGCCGTGCATTATATGGAAATCGTACGATTAGTTAGGGGAATTACAGCTGTGGCTTCAAGATAATTCAGGATTACCAAAAATCCCCATAAGGTAGATATTTGTGACAGCTTACGAGGTTTCAGAAAAAGACGCAGCTTTTCGTTTTGTTATGTCAAATAAATACCTGCTAGAGTTAGCTCGACATATAAATATCTTACATGCAGACGCTCTCTATAAACTTATCTGACAAGGGTACCCCTGTCCTTATTGTAGGAACCACAGATAAACAAAGAAAGTTTCATGCTTTATGCTTAGCTGTTTCTACTTCAGAGCAAAAGGATGCCTTTAAACTGATTTTCCAAGGCATGAAAGATTATATCCAGTTACTATTCGACTTTCGTCCCAACGATCTTGGTTGCTGGCGCGGCAAAAAGCATTCAAAACGCTTTTAATGAAGAATTCAAAGATACTAAGGGGATGCATTTGAAAAATGTTAAATCTACCGTGCACGTATAAAACCTAAAGCTCGTGCTAAAGGTGCACACCAGAATTTCTGCAACCCCAAACAACCAACATGATGCCTATAAAAAGGCCCTCTTCAGAGACAAATGCCAAGACGTTAAAAATAATCTCAATAAACATTGAAGGATTATCAGAATCGAAAGAAGAACTATTATCAGACCTGTGTAAAATCACCGCATGCGATATACTCTGCATACAGGAAACCCACGGGGCAGCCAATACCAGTAGACCAAATGTCCAAGGTATGCAGATCATAGTTGAAAGACCACATGAGAAATACGGTAGCGCCATATTTGCGAAACCAAATATAAAAATCTTATCATCAGATCTGAATCAACTGAAGAATTGCACAATCACTTCCATTTATAAGCCCCCTGCGAAACCATTCATCTTCCAAGATCCTACAAATTTTGACAATCAAAAAACAAAAATTATTGTGGGTGACTTTAATAGTCATAGCACTACATGGGGCTATAAAGAAAATAATGACGATGGTGACAGAGTGGAAACATGGGCAGAAGCTAAAGGGCTAGAAGTCATTCATGACCCAAAACTTCCATATTCCTTTAACAGTGGCAGATGGAGTAAAGGATACAACCCGGACCTAATTTTTGTAAGTGAAAACATAAAACAACAGACCTTCAAGCGGATTTGCAACCACATTCCACGATCACAACATCGCCCTATACTATGTGAAACTATGTCGAGGATAAGGTACAACAACGTACCCTTTCAAAGGAGATTTAATTTCCAAAAAGGAAACTGGCTCAAATTCTCGGAAGAAGTAGACACCAAAGTGAAGACCTTGGGAGCAACTGCAGGAAATTACGGAAAGTTTGTAGAAATAGTATAACAAACGTCGAGGAAATTTATTCCCAGAGGCTGCAGAACAAGACACATCCCAGGTGTAACCCCAGAACTATCTGAACAATTTAAAAAATACACAGAACTATATAATGATGACCCATTTAATTAAAAAACAATTGAAAAAGGAGACCTGTTGATGGAAGAAATATCAAACACTAAAAGAACATACTGGCACTTCCTTATAAGCTGCACCGACATGAAACATAGCAGCAAGAAAGCCTGGGGATTAATAAAAAACTTGATTGTGATCCATCAATACCAAAAGTGCTGGGACCTGTAACAGCAAATCAGGTGGCACACCAATTACTCTTGAATGGGAAAATCACAAAAAATAAAGCAACGACTCAAGGACTAAAGTGTGGAGACAAAGACAAGGAATCAGAACAGGGAATATTGAAAGAAAATTTCTCAGTACATGAAAAATAAAAACCGGAAAGCCGCAGGACTGGATCACATATATTCTGAACAAATTAAGAATTTTGGACGACAAACCAAAAAATGGATCCTAGATCTATTCAATGGTATTTTACTTACGCACTTGATACCCAAAATTTGGAGAAGAACTAAAATTATCGCACTATTGAAACCAGGAAAGTCCCCAGACGACCCAAAAAATTTGCGCCCAATTTCCCTGCGCTGTCACCTCTATAAACTCTTCGAGAGATTGATACTCAATCGACTAAAAGTCTATATTGATGATAAGTTTATTAGGGATCAAGGTGGATTCAGACCAGGTAGATCTTGTACTGGACAAGTTCTAGACCTTACACAACACATTGAAACCGGGTTTGAAGAAAAAAAGATCACTGGTGTTACTTTTATCGACTTGTCTGCGGCATACGATACAATCAATCATAACATACTATTATCAAAACTACAAAAATTAACCTCGGATAGCAAACTAGTTAAGATAATAGAAATTATACTCCGAAATAGGCGATATTTTGTAACACTTGGGGGAAAAAATAGTAGGTGAAGGAGTCAAAAAAATGTCTTACCCCAAGGTAGTGTCTTATCTCCAACCTTGTACAATATATACACTAACGACCAGCTTATACTATCCTCCTCCAGCCCTAAGTTAAAATTTTGAGGTGGTTGAGAAAGCACTGGAAAGTTCATTACAGCTAGTAGTTGATTACTACGACTCAAATTATCTGAGACCAAACCCCTCAAAGACACAAGTCTGCGCTTTCCATCTCCATAATACGCTAGCCAATCAAAAATTGAATATTACATGAAAAGGTGTAGAACACACCTTATACTAAATATCTAGGAGTTACCCTAGACAGATCCCTTACATATAAAAAGCACTGTGAGAATGTAAAATCAAAAATCAAACTGGGGAGCAAATGCCCATACCCTCAGAGTGTTTGCGTTAGCACTATGCTTCTCCGTAGGAGAGTATGCAAGCGCTGTGTGGTGTAGATCCACCCACGCGAAAAAGGTTGACGTGGCATTGAATGAATCCTGCCGCTTGATAACTGGGTGCCTAAAGAGCACACCTCTCCACAGTCTTCCCAATCGCAGGCATCGCACCTCCAAACATTCGACGAACAATTAATGCAGACTCAGAAAGAACCAAACTCGAAACTGACAGTCGACATATCCTACATGGCAAGAATTCACACAGGTCAAGATTAAAATCAAGAAAGGGGCGTAATACAAAAAGACACAAAATGCGACTGCGGAGACGAACATACCATGAGCCACCTATTGATCTGTCCAAACTGCCATACAACATGTACTGCTTCGGATCTCCTAACAGTGACAAAAAATGCAATCAATGTGGTGAAACATTGGGATGGGAAAATTTAATAATTAGTAACTAACCAAATATCATCTTACTTATATAGTAGTAAGAATAGCCAATTCATCTGTGATTCATATATTTTACTTTTATTTTACTTTATTTGATACTGACATATGTTCTATTTATATTTATGCTTATTTAATTTTAGACTCATGTTTATATTTATGCTTTATATTTATATGTGGTTGTTTGACACGAATATAATAATAAGGGGATGCATGCGCTAACCTATCTATAATTTGCCTTGCAACATTGCTAAAGAGAGAGAGAATATATTTATTGTATACTTTATACATAGGGCTATCGACCACGAAATCCTTCTGCCTGTAAATACAATTTGACTGAAAAAAACGTACTTATGTATATATCAATACGAATAAGAATAATACAATAAGAATTTAGTCGATTTATTTTCATTCAACAATAGCATATTTTTTAACTAGGGCGGAAATTTGTCAATTCCACGTGAGAGCCAAATTGGGCACATTCGATCGAGAGGGTAATTAACAATACCGCCCGTGTTACACACAATATTTTTTATGGCTCATGCGAGGGGATGTATCCTACAAGTTTGGGAACCAGGGGCCAGCCAAAAAAAAAACTGAAAAAAAAATGATGAATTTGCTTTTTCAATTGTCTCTGGTGGTGTGGATTCGTCATAAGAACTCTCTTCAGCCTCCGGTACCACCATAGAATTTTAACACTCAATTTAAAACATTTTCTTTAATATTTATTATTATTTTGCAATGAAAAAAATATTGAGGTATTGATTGTTTTTATTTTAATTTCATTTATTTGTTTTTTTTTAATGTAACCTAATGATATTGAATATCTGCGTGCGTTACCCAGGTTAGGTGGAAAGACAATGCGAGATAAAAAATAAAGTGACTTTACCGCATCGTATCCGTACTTTGCAACATTGTGTGTAAAAATCTAGTTTCGCTTGGCGTATACACGATGTCAAAGCTAGCTTTATAATTCAGAAGGCCAAAAATAATAAATAATAGTTATTTACATATAGTGGGCCGGAGGTATAAGATTACGCCCGCCGCCGAAGTTTGAGGCCCGACGGAGGAGGGTCTTTATGGGGCGAAGGGCGTAATCTTCCTCCGGCCCGAGGCATGTACAACGTTTTAAGCACAACTGCAGAAAACCTACAAAATTTAATTAAAAATGGTTAAAAACGATGAAAAAAATACGACGGTGATTTAAATTCACAGCTCGTCACTTGGGTTATTTGTTACTAAGAAAAAAAAAAAAAAAATGTAAACACAAATTTTCATAATTTCGGAATGGAACTAAGCGCTGAATTCCCTCCGAAATATTAATGGAAGCTTATGACGCTGTGTTGGGTTTGATGTCAAGCAAGTCTAAAGACCGATATGAAACGGGGTTTTCATCTTGGGAAGTCTTAAGATGATAGATCTTGATGCGGGCTTTTCAATGATTTTACAGGCCCACGGGCCGGTAAAATTTTGACGGGCGTAATGTCCAATTTTCGGCCCTGGTAACTATGATGTAAAGGAACAATTTTGATGCAGTTGTGCGTAAATAAATAAACAACGTCAAACATTATTTTGTCAAACAAAACAAAGCTTATAATACATTTTTAATGGAAATGTATTATAAGTTTAGATTAAGTAAAGGAGAATTTCTTGTGCCTAATGGATCATTCAAAATAATGCCTATTTTATTGTATTTATTTACCTCTAAACTTTCTAACAAAGTTTGTTTTTTACTGTTCTTCTCTAGATGTAAAATTTCGAACTCTTTATTAAATTTATATGGTATTCTAAAGAATGGTTAGCGAAAGTAGACAAATGCGAGAAGGCCAAAAAGTGGATGCGTGCTTATGAAAGTAGACAAATGCGGTTTGGCGTTGCAGCTTCTTTCATGTTCTTTGATTCTTGTTTGGAATAACCTTCCGGTTTGTACTATGTAGACTTTACTATTACATTCACTATTACATTTACTATTACATTCATCACATGTTAACTTAGCAACACCCGAGTTCAACTTATTGTCTGTTTTATCCTTGTTGTTTTTAATGTAATGTTGTATATGGTTGTTTGTTTTGAAAGCAATAGTTTGGTTTGTTGATTTGTTAATGAAAGTACCTACTTTTTCGGAAATTTTGTCAATGTAGATGATGGGGTAATAATTAAAAAGTGTTTCATATTTTATTTTAAGGTAAAAAAAGGTTAAAGTAGCATTTTAGACTTTTGAACTCTAGTTAAAATTTCCATGACCATATTTATGGAATACCCATTCTTTAAAGCTATTTCAATAATCCTATTCTTTTCTAAATTAAAATGTTTATACTCATTGGGGTATTGATAAATCATCATTGATTGGTATTCTGATAAATAATTTATTTGTTATTTTGGATGAAAAGAACTTGCATGTATTGTGGTATCAGTGTGTGTGGGTTTTTGATAAATTAAAAAATCATGTTTATTATTATTTTTGTGTGATATAGTAAGGTCAAGGAATTTTATTGATTTATTTATTTCTACATCGATCGTAAAAATTATTTTTGGGTAAATAGTATTTATGTAATTGTGTCTGGATTTTAGTTTTGTGTCTATCAGTGTCTGTGAAGCAAATTAGTATATCATCAACATATCTTACAAAGTGCATGCAGTATTTAAAAAGTGGATGCGTGCTTATGATATTTTCAATATAATCCATACAAATTTCTGTAAGTAGTATGCTTACGAGATTTCCCATTACTAATCCCTTCGTTTATTTGTAAAAAGTGGTTTAAAATTGGCAATAATTTTGTTCTAATCAAATTTTTAGACAATAAAAAAGTTCAGTCTTTGGGTACAGTCTTTAAGATTGTTAACATTGGGTACATTGGCAAAATTTCAGAAAACTTTCATCAATAAATCAAGAAACCAAATTATTGCTTTGAAAACAAACAACCATACTCTGTGACATAAAAAATGCAACACCAAGAAGGGGTAGGAATTTTAGCAACAAACTGGACAGAAATATTTTACTAGTCAAAATTTCAAAGAAATGTAACAAAAGATAAAGACGTTTTTTATTAATAATGTGTTTGACCACCTCTATTAGTTTTCACACTCCCGCAACCTTCTGGGCATGGATGCCACAAAATTGTCGATTTCTCCCTGATGTATTGCATCCCAGGCAATCTGTAGTTCATACCGGAGAGATTCTAGTGTCTGTGGAGGACGGGGTAATTGCTCGAGTCTTCTATTCATCATGTCCCACACATGTTGGATGGGCGAAAGGTAGGGAGATCTGGGTGGCCACGGCAAGATATTGACGTTAGTCTCTTCGAAGCGCTCCATAGCATGCCATGCAGTGTGGGGACGGGCTCCTAAAATCGGGTCCTCCAGTTCACGGAGGAACGGAAAGATATGGGGTTCATCAACATATCGTTGGAAATTCATATTGTCTCGATGAATACCAACTGAGACCTGTTTTCATAAGCAATAGCATGGCGACATTCTCCACGTCTATGTCTGACCCTCACGCAACCATCGTGCATTCCCAAGCAGAATCGGGGTTCGTCACTGAAGACTACTCTACGCCATTCCACGTCCCAATCCAGTCGCAAAGTACACCACTACAAAAGAAAGTACACCACTACAAAAGTTGCTGTCATGATGAGCCGTCAGCAAAAGCACACTGCACGCCAAAAGCTCTAATTTGTCGGTAAACTGTACGAAGCGTTAACGACGTCCATCTTTTCTCCACCATTGGTCGACTATTGATGACTCGAGAATCGGTCACTTAATGCGATTAATCGGAGATGGCGGCCCTGAACAACATTTGTCTGTCTTGGCCTTCCCCTTCCTCTTCTACGAGGCCAAACCACTTCCTCTTCTTCGACGTTCTTGACCTTCTGTAGACAATGCTTGATAACATCGTACTACAGAGGATTGGTTACAGTTAAGACGATTAGCATTTTTTCTAAATAAAAAACCATTTTCACGTAAGCCAATAATGCGACCTGTCGAATTCACTCAGTTATCGATAATTTTCACGTTGCCGTACTTTAGGCATGATGGCAACCTCAAAACGCAAAGAAGATCTCAAAAAGAAAACAATTTCAACCAAAAACCATATCGAAATCGACTTAATCTCGCAAGAAATACACAAAATTTTAAAACACCATTTCATTGGCTAGGACCAAGAATCGAGAAAGTTGTAAACGTTCACGAAGGATGTTGCTGTCTTTAATGACTTTATTGAAAGCCTCAAGGGCATTATTCGTCGAAGGTGAAGGTGGCGCTGCACCAAGATACCAATTTTCATTTTGCAAGAGCAACTTTTTTCATTTTCATATTTCTGTAAAAAATATTCAGTAGCTTTGTCAAAGCATCTTGGTTGGTTATGGAATGTAGAATATCTATATCTGCCAAAATTTGTTTCTGGGCAGCTTTCTTTACAAGGCTGTCTACTTTAGACTGTATATTTCTTTTTGTATGTTCCCAGCATTGAATGAATGAAAATAAATCGACTAAATTCTTAATCTCATCTCATTTCATTCCCATCACTGTATCTATGTATTGATATTTACATAAGTACAAGTATTTTTACAAGTTATTTTTATTTACATAAGTACAAATTTTTCTTTTCAGTCAAATTGTATTTACAGGCAGAAGGACATCGTGGTCGATAGCCCTATATATAAAGTATACAATAAATATATTCTCTCTCTCTCTCCTTAGCAATGTTGCAAGGCAAATTATAGGTTAGGTTAGTTACAAACTGGATATTTTTTTTGTGTAAAATGATAAAAATTGTTTTTTTTTTGGGTAATTTTTTATGGTAATTTAACAAGTTTTGCAAGTTACCCAAAGGAAATCGAATCCCCAAAAGCAATTTTATAGTGTATCGATTTCCATAATCAGTTAAAAATACTTTCAAATCAGTTAAAAAACTAGAACTCTCCAGATAAACCGTCCAAAAGTTCCAGAAATTGAGTCACAAAAAAATTGCTAAAATTGAAAGCATTGACAATATTTGCTACATTGGCTACATTCTAAAAACTCATCAAAATCGAAGCTAATACTTAGCTTGATAAATGAAATTTGAGATAATTTAGAAATTAAAAAGATTAAATTTAATGTTGGATGAAAAATTATGTCCATCTAACCTAACCTAACCTATAATTTGACTTGCAACATTGGTGAGGAGAGAGAGAGAATATATTTATTATATACTTTATACATATGGCTATCGACCACGAAGTCCTTCGGCCTGTAAATACAATTTGACTGAAAAAAAACGTACATCGAGAAACCGGTTCTATTTAATAATAATAAAAAGCAACCCTCAACACCAACGCGGAATCCCCGAGAAAATAATAGAACACAGGTATCTATCCGCGAAAACCTCAAATACAACATATATATATATATATATATATATATATATATATATATATATATATATATATATATCTATATATATATAAATATATGTTGTATTTGAGGTTTTCGCGGATAGATAGCTGTGTTGTATTATTTTCTCGGGGATTCCGCGTTGATGTTGAGGGTTGGTTCTAAAAAGAACCGGTTTCTCGACGAGAGCTCGTTCGTGCGATGCGACTACTTATAGCTGTCTGGCTTCGGGTCATGCGCGTTGTGTGCGGTGCTTCGGTTCGGTTGTTTGTTTGTCTTGTTGGTCGTACATGAGTCTGGGGTGTCTGGGATTGCATTTTGAGGGTGGATATGATCGGTCGCCATGCTGGGGGCAGTCTCAAGAAATCGTCTCTCGTGTTCATGCAGTAGTCTCGTTTTTCTATCTCTATGGCTTCTCTGTATACTCGTGACATTTCGTGGCTAATCTGTGCAAGAATTTCTAGTCAGTCCTAGAATTTTCAGTCCTAGAATTTCTAAAGTCCATCCAGTGACCGGTGTTTGTGTGTTGGACAAGTGCCGATGAAACTTTGTCTCTGTGTCTGACTGAAACTACATGTTTTTGAATCCTAGCAGAAATTTTTCTTTTGGTACGTCCAATGTAGGTTCGTTCACATGTTCCGCAAGGTATTTCGTAAATTCCATGGGATTCTAACGGGATGGTGTCTTTAACGCTGCGTAGCATGGAGGATATTTTCTGGTTAGGTTTGAAAATGGTGTCGATGTTGTGTCTTTTAAGGATTCTGGCGATTTTCAGTTGATTCAGTTGAGTCAGTTGATCCATGAACATGTGGTAGGTATGCTGTGCTAATGGGTTTCTGGCGTTCTTCAGTTCTTTGGCTACTGTTCTCTGTACGACGGAAAGCTCTGGATATTAACCTGTTTGGATATCCATTTGAAGAAAGAGCTTCTCGTAAGTTCCTCAATTCTTTCGGTAAGTTAAGCTGGTCGGCTAGTCTTTTGGATCGGGTGGTAAGAGTGTTGACTACAGATGCTAGTTGTTTGGGATGATGGTGCGAAGAAGCGTTCAGATATCTGTCTGTATGGGTTGGTTTCCGGTACACAGTGTGACTCAAGATGCCGTCAGGTTTCTTCTGTACAAAAACATCTAAGAAACGAAGTCGTTGATGCTTTTCTATCTCCATTGTGAATTTAATTTGGTCGTGTTGGGAGTTAAAATGGGTAAGGAATTTGTCCAGCTCTGGTCTGCCGTGGGGCCAGATTACAAATGTGTCGTCAACATATCTTAACCAGAGTGTAGGTTTAAGTGTGGCTGATGAGATTGCCTTTTTCTCAAAATCTGCAAGAAATATGTTGGCTATTACTGGGGATAGAGGTGAACCCATTGGTGACTTGTTTGTATATTTGACCATCGTACCTAAAGTATGTATTCTTTAAACAATGATCTGCCAGATCTAATACATACTTTTCTGGTTTTAATTTTGATCTTATGATGTTTAAGGCCTCAGGGACCGATACTTTTGTGAACAAAGATACAATGTCAAAGCTCACAAGGAGGTGGCCGGGCTGGAGTTGGTGATTTTTCAGTATGTCTATTAAGAGTTCAGTATTGCGGACATAGGAATCACAATCTTCGGCGTATGGTTGTAAACATTTTGCTAAATGTTTCGCAAGAAGTTGTACCGGTGAACCAACGGAGCTTACTATTGGTCGTAGTGGGGCTCCATCTTTGTGGATCTTTGGTAAACCATATATCTTGAGACACCGTGAAGATTTCTCCCTTGGTATAAGATAATTCATTGTTTCCTTGTCAATGCTAGAACTTAGGATCTTTTGTCTGGTAGTTTTTTCAAGATAGGTTGTGGGGTCCGTTGTACTGGGTAGATAAGCTGGATCATCTAAGATTTGTGGTCATTTTTTGTTTATAGTCAGCACTGTTCATCACTACAGAGCAATTTCCCTTGTCAGCTGGTAGGACCACAATGCTGTTGTTTTCTCTTAGTGCCTTGAGGGCTTTGAATTCCTCGTATGAGATGTTTCTTGTCGGTGGTTTGGCAGATCTTAAAATGTGACATGTTTCCTGTCTTATTGTCTCGGCTAGTGTGGCAGGGAGTTGTGAGATAGCAGTCTCGACACCAGTGATTATGTCTTCTTTGGGAAGGCGAGTTGGTGCTATTGCAAAGTTAAAACCCTTGGCCAGTACGATTTTGGTAGGTTCGTCTAGGGGCTGGTCTGAAAGATTGTAAACCACTTTGTCGATGTTGAGTGGTTTTGCTGTAGGTTTTTGTCTCCGTCTGAGAAGGTTGTATTTTTCTTTCAATACCAATAGACAGAAAGAAAAATAAGTAGTCGCATCGCACGAACGAGCTCTCAGTGTGCGTCTAACGGTTGACCCGCGCCGGACGCATATATCTCTTGAGAATGGCAAATGTTAGTTCGCCGAAACGTCGAGAATCCGGTTCTTTTCAGAACCAAACATCAACGCGGAATCCCCGAGAAAACAATACAACACACACACACACACACACACACACACACACACACACACACATATATATATATATATATATATATATATATATATATATATATATATATATATATATCAATACTTAGATAGAGTGATGGGAATTAAATGAGACGATATTAACAATTTAGTCGTCGTACATTGTTTCCTAAAGCGTCTTAGATGGGTGTCTGCTTGTTTGCATGGTCCAGTGGTTGTTGCTGTCTTTGAATTTTGTCCGTAGTTGTTCATGCCTGTCTAGGAGTTTTGGAACTTGGAAGAGTATATATAGAAGATCGTTGGAAGGATTATGAAGGATGTTGTTTGAGTTTCTTAGCTTGGAAATTACTCGTAATGAAATTACTAAGGAATATAATTAAAGTTTCATGAATTCGCAAGGTTTCACCAAATTGATTTTTCGTAAAGTAATTAAAAAATGAATAAATTTGTTATTCATTTACCTGCTTCAAATATGGATCTAGAATGAAATTTTGTTTGAAGAAATTCATATTTTGTGTTAATATGTTTTTGTAATGTTAAATTATCATTGAATTTGTAAATGAACCTATTGGAAACTGTTTACACTATCTGACAGAATCAAACGAATTAAAACTTTCATACTAATTACAAAATATTTTCAGTTTCCAAAACTGCAGTAATTTATATTACATTTGGAATATATATATATATATATATATATATATATATATATATATATATATATATATATATATATATATATATATATACCAACAATATTTGATACATGCAATTAATTATGGTTCGTAATTATTCGAATATTATTCCCACACGTTCATCGAAATTGCATATTTATTAAACTTCAATATCAAAGCAATTGTGCATAATTTTCAATATTACAATAATTAGTTTTGATTTTTCAATTTCTATGTAAAACCTAAAAGGAAATCTTAATGTAGAAATTATATTCAAATTCAGTTTAATTTACATTTTCAACGTGGTTATTAGAAAGGTGGCACAAAAGAATTACATTGAACGTTTCAATCGTAAAAGTATTATATGTATCAGTAATTGTAAAATTTATGTAAATATAGTATATTGTAACCTATACTGCCACGACATATATAGTTACCACTCTGACGACTAACCCCAAAGCAACCTCTCCCCCTACATCCTACAATATGCCGACGACACCGCTCTCATCTCCCACAACAATAACCATTTACGATCTCCAAGCCTTTTCTGACAAAACGATATCATGGCTCAATCGTTGGAGACTTTCCGCTAATCTATCTAAATGCCAACACCTCATTCCTAACAACAGAATTTCTGCCAGCTCTCCCCACATACACTTAGGCACCATCGACGTAACACCACTCCTCAAATTAAATACTTAGGCGTAATCTTCGACAACAAAATGAAATTCACCAACTACGCGAAACAACGAAAGACAAAGACAATAGCAAGAAGTAAATATTTCCGTGGCTTAACCCACGGAAATAAAAGCATTTCCATCAAAACCACCAAAACGGTCGCTAGAATCTATAAAGCCATCTTCGCCCCCTCCTTGACTACGGACACATATTACTTTCAAACGCTTACGACAGAACGCTAAATATATTGGAAATGGCAGAACGAACTTCATTTCGACCGATATCCAAGTTAAGACACCAAAACAACATCCTTCATAATCCTCCCAACAATCTATTCTATATAGACTCTCCCAAGTTCCAAAACTCCTAGACAGGCATCAACAACTACGGACAAAATTCAAATACTGCAACAACCACTGGAGCATTGTAAACCTGCATTAAACGAGACATAAAAAACACTTCACGCAAACATCCAATTAAGACGATTTACGAAACAATTTACGACGACTAAACTCATCATCTCATCTCATTTTATTCCCATCACTCCATTGCTATCTATCTATATATTGCTATATACATACGTTCTACGTTTTTCGTTTAAGACAAATTGTATTGTATCTCGTGATTGATAGCCCTTTGTATAAAGTATAAAATAAATATATGTATTATTATAGAATATTAAAAATTAAAATGTTCAATATTTTTTTATTACATTTGTTAATTGCATGAGAGTGCAAACATTATATTGAGGATTTTTAAATTATCTATACATTTTAAGTTCTTTAAAAATCATACAGTGTCAGTTTAAAAACCATTTTATAGTGTTACTTAAAAGTGTATTAATGGTATGTTTATACAATTGTGACATGGATAATTAATCACTAGTAATTCGTCCATATAGTCTTCAGATCATATAATGGATAATTAATCACTAGTAATACGTCCATATAGTCTTCAAATCATGCAGAAGAACTGTATCTGAAGTAATAACTCCTCTCCAAGATGTATGGGCTGCCAAAGCCTTTCCCACTGAATGGAACGCAGGTCTTATTATCACATTGCCTAAAAAGGGCGATCTTAAAGAATGTAAAAATTGGATGTGGATCACACTGCTTGATATCATTACAAAAGTGATAAATTCTATGTATCTATTCTATAATAATCTATGGACTTTTATCCAAAATACAAAAATTAAGACAGGAACAAGCTGGTTTCCAACCAGTAGCTCATGTGCTGATGTTGAACATTTTACTTACTTCTATACCTCGTATTCGTCGACTTTGAGAGAACCTTAGACATGCTACACCAAGCAACCATAGGGAACACCCTGATAGAAAGAACACCCTGATAAAAATACGAGTAACCGATGCACTCTACCAATATAACTTCTGCAGAGTATCATATGCCAACATGGTCAGCAGTCCATTACCAATCTAGTCCGGCGTGAAGCAGTGGTGCTTCCTCTCACCACTCGTATTCAACATTGTTGATAACACCGTACTAATAAGAAGGAACTTGGTAAAGTGAGGTCTAACCGCTCGCTTAGAGGATTTGGACTACCCAGATGATATCTATTTCCTCGCGCACACCTTTGAAGATGCACAATCAAAACTAGAAGCACTAGCGCATGAGGCTGAGAAAGTCGAGATACGATTAAACCTAAGCAAAACCAAATCGATGAGGTTAATGGCTAACAATAACACACCCCTCGCCCTCTATGGACACACCGTCGAAAATGTTACCAAGTTCACATACTTCGAGAGCATTATCGACCACAGCGGAAGAACAGAAGAAGACACCAAAGCACGGATTCTTAAGGCACAGCTCGCTTTTGCACATTACAAAATATCTGGTCACGAATCTACCCGCTTAACACCAAAATCCGTTTTTTCGATGGTAAAAATATATGAGAGAATTTGGAGAAAAGATTAAAAGCTGTGACAGAAGCTCAGTAGGAAGAAGCCCAGAGCGGTTTCAGAATAGGTACAGGAGTCCGAGATTACATATTTAGTATGAAACAACTAATAGAAAAGAACATAAGCCGCACCATATATGTAGTTTTAGTCGACATTGAAAAAGCATTTGATAGCAGCCCAGTACAATACAAAGATAGAACCAGTCGAATACAAGGGAAGTATGGAACAGCCTTAGACAAAGAGGAATAGTAACAAGCTTTGAAAAGCTAATTTCAGTCTGTATAAAAATACAATAAATTATATTAGCAAAGGAATCTTACAGTCCGAGGAGTTCGTATTCAAAGAGGGATTGACACAAGGGGGAGTACTGAGCCCGACTATATTCAATATAGTTCGTGGACGACGTAATAAAAGAAACAAAGATATTACAAGTACAAAGAAGGAAAAGGATGCACAGACGAACTTAGATAGAGTTAGAAAAAAGAAATATGAAAACAAACGTCGTCAAAACAAAAGTAATGATCATTGTGAAAAGGGAACCAAGCATAAGGATAAAAATAGATGCAAAATATATAGAGCAAATAGAAACATTTAAATATTTAGGAGTAAATACATAATGACAGAAAGTAAAAAAGCGATTAAAGTGGCTTAGGCATCTAGTAAGATTGGAGGATGGAAGACAAACGAAAAGAGTATGGCTAGCTAAATCCACACAGAATCGACAAGGAGGAAGGCCAAGGAAAACTTGGAACCAAGTAGTTGCAGAATCGTTGAATGAAAGAAGAATATCTTGGAATGAGGGGACGAAGATAGCAACCAACGGGAAAGAACGGGCAACATTTATTTATGCATGAAATTGTGTCGATTTATTTTATTGAATTAATTTGAGTTATTGTAACGGTATCTATATTACGATCATGTAATCTTTATACCTAATTAATGAGGCTAATTAATGTTTGATTATATATATATATATATATATATATATATATATAATATATATATATACATATATATATATATATATATATATATATATATATATATATATATATATATATATATATATATATATATATATATATATATATATATATATATATATATATATATATATATATATATATATATATATATATATATATATATATATATATATATATATATATATATATATATATATATATATATATATATATATATATATATATATATATATATATATATATATATATATATATATATATATATATATATATATATATATATATATATATATATATATATATATATATATATATATATATATATATATATATATATATATATATATATATATATATATATATATATATATATATATATATATATATATATATATATATATATATATATATATATATATATATATATATATATATATATATATATATATATATATATATATATATATATATATATATATATATATATATATATATATATATATATATATATATATATATATATATATATATATATATATATATATATATATATATATATATATATATATATATATATATATATATATATATATATATATATATATATATATATATATATATATATATATATATATATATATATATATATATATATATATATATATATATATATATATATATATATATATATATATATATATATATATATATATATATATATATATATATATATATGTATATATATATATATATATATATATATATATATATATATATATATATATATATATATATATATATATATATATATATATATATATATATATATATATATGTAACACGTCCATACATTAAAATTGATTGTTTATGAGTCACAGATTATAATATCTAATAAATAATTAAATAATTTGGCGAGAAATTGCAACAATCTGTTTTAGTTCCTTTTTTATTTTTATAGAAAATTGCAGAAACGCAATCTTAAGTGAAAGTGCAAAATAGAACCACATTATATTATTAGATATTAAAATGTAGTGTAAAATGTATTTTAAGTTGGAAATTGTTAATTTGATATGTGACGTATAATAAATACTAATTTGGAATATGTTTGTATTGAATCATCGTACTAACTGTTAATTTATATATCTGTTTAAACAAATAAATTTATCATACGATTTAGAAATATTTTTAAAAAATTATTATGTTTACATACAATGGTACATAAATATCAATATATCAAGAAGTTTAAAAAAAATGAAATATCATTAAATTTTCCTTAAATTTTATAAGAAATGTTGTTTAATTTTTTTTTTAAATTTAGTTTTTAACATATCAAGAAATTTTCTATAAAATTATTGAAATGTTTTACAAATAAATCAAATTGCTAGATTTCCACATTATATTTGAACCTAATCCGTATCGATTTTCCTTAAATTTTACACAAAACATGTTTTTTTTTAATTTCAGTAATATCTTGATTACTGAAATTAACATTTTTAATAAAATTATTGAAATATTTTTCAAAAAAATTATTATATAAGGTGTACCGGAAAGTTTCAACATGTGGGAAATTTTTATTTGACGCATATTTGGCTCTTTTCTTTTTATCGCTGAATGTATACATACTGATCTAGCAAATGAACTAAAACGAAGATGATTCTACGAATTTCAACAAGAAAAAAATGTTACAGAAGAGAAATGTATTGAAAGTAGGTATATGATGAAGGACCGGACCTTCACTTCTGATAGAACATGCAAAAGATGGTTCGAGAAATTTCCACAGGTGATTCTGACCTTTCCGATAAGACGACGATACTGTGAAAATCATTTTAGAGCAAAATCCTTTTTTTATAACATAGGAGATTACGGAAAGGTTTGATTAAACTCAGTTCACCATTTTGGACCATATTCAGAAACTAGGATTGATATGGAAATATTCGAGATGGATTAATGAGTGTGGAAATATTCGAGATGGCCACATCAGTTAAGTGAAAATATTTTGAATGATCATATGCACATCTCTGCTTATACGGATCAAAATCGAAACCTTCTTGGAGCGGATGGAAACTGGGATGAAAAGTGGGTCGGTCACCTATGATAAATTCGTCAGAAAACTGAAGCGAAGTAGGGCTTGAGTTAGAGAAAAATAAAAGTATTTTCCACATAAAGAAAAAAATAAAATAAATAAAAACCGACTTTCGGTTTTCGAAAAAACCCGGTTTTACGGTTTCCTAAATTTTAACAGAAAACCTTGTTAACGGGGTTCGGTTTTAACCGGCTTGGATGCCCTAATCGAAACCCTAGTAGACCCTGTGAAATAGATTAATACATCTATGTTCATACGTACAATTTGAAACTAGTAGGTATTTTCTATTCGTTATACCTATGTAGGTATAGGTATCAAAATCAGCAACGTCATCAAAATATGAATAGGTACTTTTAATGAAGTTAAAAGGGCAAGAGAGAATTTTTATTTGTATACTTTGAGTTTTTTTTTTGCTTCGGGGGTTACTTTTAACATTTTATTGTTTGTAACATTTTCCTTGTTTATCACACATTGTCTTTTACATATAATTGTTAGCAGAAGGCACTGACTAAACAGACACTGACAAAATCTGATCTGAACAGCAAATGAATGGGGATCGTAAAACCCTTGTATCTGTGTCTCTTTTAGAGTTTTCGGAACCAATAAATCTCACATGCGGAAACACGTCTCCTAGCCGAAACTGTACCATGTTTCACTTCAAATTTCCTAGAACAATTGGTCTTATAACATTTATTTTATCTTTTAAATGTGGCTTTAATCTTTAATCTTGAAAATCTTTAATCTTGAAAACATTTATTATTATTATATATTTTGTATTATGTTATATATTAACTCTTTTAACTAGTTGGAATATTTTTTATATCATTATAGTGTCCTTAATTTTTCGATAATTTTATAATTAATTTTTTGATTTTCTGTGACATATATTTTCAGAAACACGTCCGCACATGTATGATATGTCTTTTATTTTTTTAAGACTTAAAAAAATTGTTTAAATATTTAAAAATCAAAGTCAGGATTTGGAAGAAACTGATTGATGTAGTGGAGACCGCCTTAAAGTTTGCTTTTGTAGTGTTGCCAGTAATATTACAGATTCTATTGTTTTCATAGAAATTGACATTTTTATAGACATTAGTTTTATAGACTTTATATTCATACACAAAGAGCGAAAAACTTGAAATGAAACTTGTAGGGAAATAAATTTTCTATATTGAAACTTGTTATTTAGTGATTTTTGATATGTCGCGTTGGTAATAATTAACCTTAAAACAAAGTCAAATTTTGTTTTTGTTTTACATTTCTATTGTTTCAAAGATTCGAACATAACTTGGAAACTAAGAAAAATTTTGAAAAACGTTTCAAATAAAACTTGTAGATAATTAAATTTCCTATAGAAATCTTTGGAATTCTAATGAAAATCTAATGATTTTCTGTCTGTTTAGTTGCTAGTAATTACAAACTATCTTATTTTACTTATTTCTTCTTTCAAGCATGACTGCAAAAGCAAACTTTTTTATGAAATATAAATCTTTATGGTATAAATGTCGATAAACCTTTCGTAATTCCTCACACTAACCTCAAGCGCAGCATTCATGTTGACTAATATGGCTAATTAATTAATGATAATTCTCTAGTAATAATAGTCTTATTAATCATTTTTGTTTGTTTTTTTAAATTTCTTCTTCATTATTGGTAATAGTGAAATGCCAGAAAGTCGAAATTAGTTGGTGAAATTAGCTACATGCATATTTAGTCAGAGCAGTGTATCATTACGACCTAAGGTCGTCACATGATTTATATGCCAAAAAATCGCATGACAACCGTAGGTTCTTAAATGAAGCAATTGGGTTAATTAACACGTTCATTTATTGAAATTGTGTGCTTGTGAATTTTAATTGTTAATTTCAATATCCAATATATCAGTATTTGTCAATCAGTCCTCGAAATTTGTTCACAAATTTGACCTGTCCGCGGGTCAAAACAGGTTGAAAAATGCTGCAATATATCATACATAATTAACCGATAAATTGAAATAATTCCATTAACTTTCTTTCAATTTCTATAGAAAACTGTTAAATCCAATCTCAAGTGAAAGTATAATATAGAACAATCATTTTATTTAATTATCTTATATTACAAACTACATTAATGTAAGTTGTCGGCTTATTACATGACGTATAAACACTATTAATCATTCTAATATATTTTCGGTGAATCATATTGACTATTGATTTTAATATCCGTTGTATATAGTTTTAAGCAATTGCTTTTAAATGATTTAACCCAATAACACACAATATTTAACTTTGACAAATTTACACGTTTTTTTCTAAATTTAAGTTACATATAGTTTTCACTAGCAGAAAGATCTTCTGGTTACTAGCCCTTTATATTTTTCAAAAAGGTTTCTGCTCTGAAGCAAAATGTTGATTAAAACAATGTTTTACTGTACAAGTTTTTTTTGGTTCACTTTTTTGTTATAAATAATTAGTAAATAGCATTTGCAATTCTCGTGGCACGGCAATAAAGTCGGCAACCTTTCACTTGGCATTGCACCATTTCCGGCGTTTTTTTTTGTGTTTCTAATTCATGAAAACTTCCTAAATCGCATTTAAAACGAAACAATTCCAATTAGTTCTATATCAAGACTTGCAACAATTCAATCGTCGATTACAACACACTCATTTAGTTAAAAAAATATTCCGTTTATACCTAATATATTACAATTCACAAAAAGAAGATAATATAAAAATAAAATAATAATATAAAAATTACTCTAGGATTTAAAGAAACAAAGCATTGGAATAAACCAATTATCATTGAAATCCATATTTTTTTTCTTAGTTTCTTTATAATATTCGCTATATAGGATATAATATTCACTGATTTCACTTATTGTAAACACGGCGAGAAAATAAAAACAAAACCGAAAGTAAAATCTGTTGAACAGGCAAACCCGTCGCATTGTATAATAATAAACAGTGAAAGTTTTAAATCTTTATTATATTCAAGACGAAAATTTCTTTTACAGATTAAGAAACACGTACCAAACAAACAAGAATTGTTTGATTATGATTATTTACATATTTCTTGCACTTGTTTCTTTTCCTTAGATTATGATTTACATGTCTATTTTGTCTATATATTCGATAAGACCATACAGACAAGATTAGTGAGAGGAGACTAGACTAAATAAGACTGGACAGTAAAAGTATACTAGACTGGTTATATTAGACAAGCAAGAATAGATAGACAGGATGTGTAGACTGGGTGTCAAGGTGCAAAAGTTGTGCCAAATTTGTGCCAAGGTATATAGAGTGGATAAGCAAGACAAAAAGATGTTATAATGCCAAGTTAAAGGTGCTAAGATGATAAAAATATATAAAATAAAAATGTCAAGACTTAAACTGTCTAGACTAAACACATTTGAATAGACGGACCATGTATTATAATAGGGAATATGCATCAATTTTTTTTATTTGCTTAATTCACTTTTTACTTCGTTTTAACATATTAAAAAATATAAATACTGTTGAATGTGGTTTAATTAATTTTTTTTTAAATATATAAAATACCGATTAAATTTGACCTGTTTGAATAGTCCCATTTATCGCGCGCTTTGGATGACGTCACAGCTCTCGTTGTAATTCAGTGTTGTTTACATTTGCATAGGCAATTAAGGATTTTCAGTTTGAATCGCTATTTCGATAATGGAAAAAGCTAAAAAACCATTTTATAGATATTGTCTAGTACCGGAATGCAAAAACACTATTATAAGTACACCAGATAAACTGTTGGATAAAGCCCCAATCGAGGTGTATAGTCCACCCTACCCACATCTTTTACGCTTGCACAACAAAATATGCTTTCATGTGTTTATTTTTGGTAGATTGTCCGATTGTACTTAAAAAAACTACTTTCAGTCATTGTTCTTGATCATTTATAATGTCACTATATACCAAAATCGCACTAGGTATTGGAAAATTGTACAGAAATATTGCATAGCAAAACAGCACAGTGAATATCGACGCCGATCAATATCATAACGTGCACGTCACAGTCCTGCTTTCGTTTCGACCAATGGTGATGCGTTTCGCAAATTATTATATTTATCGGGGATAAAAAAATCAAGTAAATCTAAATCTCTTGCATATACCCTATTAGCCAGACAATTTTGGAGATTGTAGTTGGTGACTTGTACTGCGATCTTTATCGATCTATTGTACCCCAGCCTCTTCCTCGAATCGTTGGTATACTTACCCATTTACAGCGCCTCCTCTAGTCCTGATTCCTTTAAGCATTTCAGGATACGGGTGGGATTCAAGGATTTGAGCTGCAGAATCTGCAACTGTCATCTTGCTCTGTCCCGTCAGCACTCCTGTGATAATTTTAATATTATATAAATGCAATACTTTGGACTCTCTTAGGCCTGGAAGTTCTTTCCAGGATTTTATCCATTGTTTTCTTTTTTTTCAACTTTTGTGGATGGTGTTCTTACTCATACCACAAAACCACAAAATGGTTCCGGACTATAAAGCTTTTACTAGATCCCTTGTTTGCTAGGTGATCGCCTTCTTCGTTGTCATCTATAGCAATGTGTCCTGGTATCCAATATAGCGTTGCTTTATTTTCTCTGCCGAGCTTGTTTAGTTTTACCACACAGTCCCATACCAGTTTGAATCTGATAGTGTATGAGCTAATAACCTTAATGGCTGCTTGACTATCTGACAGGTTAGCAATTCGTTTTTGCGATAGTTCCTGTCGAGGTTAAATTGTGCGCATCTTTCGATTGCGTGTACCTATGCTTGGAATATACTTGGGTAGATTCCCATGGATTCAAAGTATTTGGTACGAGATCCAAATACTCCGGCACCAGTACCTTCCATTGTCTTCGAATCATCTGTATACCACTCGATAGCACTTTGCTGAATGTGTTTTCCTTAGAATTCGTCGCTCTAATCGACTTCACTGCTACACATTTCTGTATACTTTTTCTGGAAATGGTATTTGCATACCATTTCATTTTTTGGTACTTCTAGCCAAGGGATCTTGGCAGCTAGACTGTTCCAGTCTCAGTGCCCGATAATCTTACTCTGCCTATTCCTGCCTTTTTGAACCTTACAATTGCCGGTGTGGCGGATAAAATGCAACGGAGTCAGATCCAGCAGCAGTTCCATTGCTGCTGTCTGGCATGACCCCATTGCCCACATAATGCAGACACATTCCAGTCTTTGTATCTTCTCAAGCTGCTTCTTCATAGAGACTAGCTTGGTTCTACTTCTACCCCGTCAGTGACATCGGGTCTCACTATCATGGTGTACATCCATCGCAGGTTGGGGGATTACAACCCCAGGTTTTCCATGCGAGATTTCAGCGCACCATTAGAGCGCGTTTGGCATTTTCTACTACTTCCTCAGCGTGTCTGTTCCATACGAGTTTGAACTAGATATCACAGACAGTACAACACTACTCAAACTATTTATTATGCTATTTACTAATTATTCACTACTCAGACTAGACTTATATGTTTGCCAACTTGACAAAAAAAAAGAGGACAAAATACGAGTAATGCCGTGTACTGGTGGACAGATGAAATGGAGCGCATGAGAGCAGCATTCGTAGCTGCCAGGAGTTGGTAGCTACCAACGTCAAAGAAAAAACAAAATATGTGCTTATCACATGCAAGTGTTAAACCAAATATATAAGAGTGCAAGCAAGAATCTTCGTCCTCTTATAAATAGTACGGAAGAACAACATTGGAGGACACTCTGCATCGATCTAGATGGGGACATATGAGGGGACGCTTTCCAAAAAAATTAGGAGCAATCTAAATATCAAGCCGCAAAACCTACTAATGACAATGGAGGAAGTGCGACGTGTGGCTGAGGAACTGTTTCCACGCCATACCCTTATTGACTGGGAACAGCCCGAAGTCAGAAATACACCACTCTTCACTGCGGAGGAGCTAAAGGCAGCAGGCATGAAAATAAAGATCGGTAGAGCGCCAGGCGCAGATGGAGTTCTACCTGAGATTATGAAAATAACCGTGAAAATCAGTCTAAATTTGTCCTAGACACCATGAACTCACTGGTAGTTGCAGGAAATTTTCCAGTCAGATGAAAGAGAGCAAAGTTAGTCCTTGTCAGAAAAGGGGATAAACCGGTTGGTGACCCTCGATCGTATAGGCCAATCTGTCTATTGAACGTCTCTGGCAAATTATTTGAACAACTTCTGCTAACTAGATTAAAAGATGACCTCGAGGCCGGAACCGGATCATCTGACAAACAATTTGGATTCAGGAAAGGAAGGTCATGATTTAAGATCCCTTCTAGAAATCGCAAAAAATGCCAAATCGGGATCGCAGGGAACCAGAAAAATGTGTGCTCTCCTGACCTTTGCGTTAGGAATGCCTTCAACAGCGCGAACTGGAAAGATATAATGGACAGCTTGAAAAATAGAGGTTAGGTTAGGTTTTTTACCTTAGCAATCGGAGCTTGCTGTTGCAAGGCGATGGAGAGATAGAAGAGCTTGAAGTTAGTAGTAGTGCCCCACAGGTTTCCATACTAGGGCCTACCCTCTGGAACTTACTATATAACAGAATACTAACTATGAAACTGCCAGTGGGGGCAACAATAATTGGTTTCGCCAATGCTATAGCACTGGTAGTTACAGCTAGAACCGAGCAAGGTCTCATGCAAACGCAAATCATGTAATCGCTCAAATCGGTGCATGGATGAAATCTAGAAAACTTAACCTAGCATCCGAATAAACTGAAGCGGTTATGCTTACAGCTCTGAGAGAACATAGCTCCATAAAATTTAAAATCGAACACATAATGATAATACCAAAACATAGATGAGGGTACCTATAATAGAGACTACAGCAAAATCCAAGGGTATCTAGTTAATCCTAAAGCCCCATAGGTAGCGATTGCCTGGTTTAGGTGCGGTAGTAAGGAAAGGGGTAGAAGATATTGGATGGCTGCAACAGATAGGACTTGTCGAGTATGTGGAGAAGGGGAGGAGCTGTGTGAACATTGGGTATTAAGCTGTAAGAAATGTGAATGGAGCGAAGAGGAAAAGTCAGTGGCGAAAAACTGGAAGAAGGTTATGGATGAGAGTGGCTCCAGTTTTGTGTACATGAAAAAAATATTGAAGTGCAAAGGACAGGGTTAAAGGCTTCCTTTTTTGTTTTTTTTGTTTATTTTTTTTTGATCTAAAAACTTTTGAACTGTTTATTTTTTGCTGTATTATTTTGGATATTTTTATTTTCCGTTTCATTCTGGTGTCTTTTTTGTTGTTGTTTTATTTTTTATTCTATTCTTGTCACACTAATCTACGAACGGTCGTGTATTTACATTTATGCCAATAAAGGATTATTATATACCAAAAGATGAAATAAAATACCTCGGTGTAACGAATATTAAAAGGCTATCGTTTACTGCACACTTAACAGAAGCGGCATCTAAAAGAATGAGGATTATGGCAGGCTTACAACAACTAATGTCAAACGTATGATAAACGGGAGGGGCTGGGCAAAAGTAACACTCGCAGAATTCTGAGCTCCGTAGTTCAGGCTACGATGCTGTACGATACGCCAATGTGGGCCAAAGAACCGCAAACAAATGGAAATCTACAAAAATTAGCGGCTATATAAAGAAAAATGGCTATACGCGTATGTAGTGGCTGTCGAACGGTATCGGGGGAAGCTGCCCTGGTCATTAGATTAGGTCTTAGATTCTCCTAATTGACCTACTCGCAGAAGAGCGAAAAAAGCTTTGGTTTCATAAAGGCTACAACAGGATATGAAAAAAAAGCCAGAGAGGAACTTCTCGAACAGTGGTAGAGAAGGTGGGAGCTCACGGAAACAGGACAGTGGACGGGATTACTTATTCCGAACATCTCCACCTGGATTGAAAGAAAGCACGGTGAAATAAGTTATCATCTGACCCAAGCACTTTCTGGCCATGGTTGCTTCAGAGATTATGTACACATATACAGGTCAGACGAATTATGTGTTTACTGCGAGAAGACAGATAGTGAGAGCCATGCCATCTTCGAATGCTGGAGATGGCAAGCCGAAAGGGAAACAGCTGCAGTAAACATGGGAGAACCTATTGGTCCCAGAACCATTGTATAAGTTACATGCTTGAGAAAAGTGGGAAGAAAACTGCGAAAACATACAGCGGCTAATCTACATCATAAAAAGCAACAAAGAAAATGATGAGAGAAAGCCCAACAAGAGACTCAGTTGAAGCACATTTTTTTAAAATATCCATCCGTCACTCCGAGGTCAGTCACGCGAAAAGCAGAAAAGCATTCAAGCAAAAGTGTTCCGATGCATTTCCTGGGGGGGGGGGGGGGGTCTGTAAAGGGCTATCCAGCCAGCAAAGACATAATAGATGTACTAGAAAAGAGTTAGCTGCCTCTACACAGGAGTAGACAGACCAGACAAGACTGACCTTGTATGGTCAAAACTGACCATACAAGGCTAGATTGATAAGACAAGACTAGACACATCTTGCAAGATTAGAGAGGCCAGCAAAGATACACTGAGCAGACAAGACCATATAGATTACACAATAGTAGATAGACCAGGTAAGAGAAGACTTTCATATCCTGTTGAAGAACTATCCAGACCAGACCAAACGTCACAGAGCTGTCAAGTGTAGTCTTGATTATCAAATTAGACAAAATTCATAGAAAAGCCAAAACTAATAAAGGCAAACTAATCAAGTTTACAAGAGACAAGATTAATGGAATAGTTATGACTTGTAATAAAACTATTTAAATAACAAATAAAAATAGACGGACAAGGCATTACTACTAGTCTCATAATTTCGGAGACACAAGAATAGACTAGACAGAATACACAAGACTAGACAGATCCGACAGAATAAGACATATCAAATAGAACAATATTAGACAGACTAGAAATTATTATTAATATATATATACTTAGAACTTCACATTATTTCACGAAGAATTGACATTATTAGACAGATTTGACATTATTAGACAGACTAGACGTTATTAAACGATGTATAAAAAAGTAAAATCACATAAGACTAGATACATCAGACAAGGCTAGACAGGACAAACATGACTGCGTTGAGACAAAGATTTCAGAACATCACTTGACAAATGAAACAGGACTAGATAGAGCTGACCGAAGAAGACTAGTCCAGGCAGGACTAAACATATCAGATTAGACTACATAGAGCAAACAGGACTAGACAAACTATTCAAATTGGACAAGATTAGTCAAGACTTGACTATAAAAACTGTCTAGAGTCTAGACTAATAAAACTATACTGAATAAGTCTGAAAATACTAAACCGCCCAGCTACACAATTATTGACAAACCAAACTAGGTGAATTAGTATAGGTCTTGGAAAGTTAGAATTACTATGTATTTTTATCTGCTATGTCTTGTTTATCAGGGCTTGTCTATCGAGTCTGTACTTTCAAGTCTGATATATCTATTCATGTCTATCTAATTCGGTATATTTTGCTTGCTCGGTTTAGTCTTGTCTTTCCCTGTAATGACTTTCGCTACTACTACTCTAGTTTTGTCTCTCTAGTCTCTCTAGTTCTAGACTACTCTAGTTTTGTCTCTCTAACACTTATCTAGATTAATCACATTAGATTTTTGTCCGAAAATAATCCTTCTAATAAAGCGAGCAGAAAGGAAAACGTGTTTTTGTATGTTTTTGTAAAGAGAATCCTGGGAAGGTTTGAATCGCCGTGCGGTGCTCACAGCGAGGAAATCCATCTTGTACATTCATCCGTCTTACTTTATAAAACAGAGCTAACGCAGCTAATTTTGCGTCTTGCTGCAGCAATAAAACACAACCAATCTTGCTGCAAAAGATAGTGCAGGGATTTCCGACTGTATGCAAATAGCACTAAAGTAGGAAAAGTAAAAGAAAAGATAATAAGGTGCAGGTGTTATTCTGTTTGTTACTCCTTTTTATGTAGTCTGATACTAATAAGTATTTGCTTTATAGATGGGTATACATATACTTATTGTAGTGACTGCACCAAGTTACGAAATAGTTTATTGTGGTAGTTTTGCCTGTGTTTTGTTGTCTATACATAAAGGGGTTTAAAATGCATTAGATTCATTGCGTGGACCATAATTGTAAGGAAGTGCACATTGAATATTCCCAAAAGAACAATTATTGTAATAAAGTTGTTGAATAATTATCATACAATATGTAAGATAAATTTTGGTGAATTGTCAAAGTATATGTACTAACCTAATGCTCTTAAATCTTAAATATGGTTTAACTCTAATTCATTTTTAAAATTTAGCAAGAAGATTTAGGTAGAGCTAGAAATACAATGGTAGACAGCCTTGACCAGCAATACATAATAGACAAGAGTAATTTGGGTTTGTTAGAAATATTTTTTAAATTAATGCAGTAAAAAAAAACTACATCTATTATTTGTTAACTAATAGTCTAGCTGTCTAATTAATAAAACATGCAACCTTCGCCATCCCATAAATTCTCCATGCATCGTTTGTCTCGACGGATTGCGCAATTTCTCTAAATAGAAATATAGAAATTAATAGAAAAAAAATAACTAAATCTAAATGGCATCATCGAACCATTTGAAACTCCATTAAGCAAAACTACATGGATCACCGCCGTTGCATAATAGAAACAATCTATTTTTCCTATATATACACTATGTAGGTGGACTACGTGAAAATAGACTCTTTTCTCACATGTATTTATTGCACTGTTAAATTATAAATAAATCTCTTTAAATCGCGTGAGATTGTCGTCCATAGACGAGAATATTTCCGTCCACAGTTTGTGGCGATAGTGGAGAAGAAATAGAGTTCGGATCTGTGCAAGAGGCTTTCAAAATAAACACGTGGATGGTCCCGTCTATTTTTACTAAGTGCATCAAACTTAAGGTGTCTGAAAATATAGCTCACTAAATTACATTACACTTTTCGTTTTGTTTATTTAAGACGTAACTTTATGCTTATAACCTTAATTAAAGGCATAGGTTAAAACGTTTTAACAAGATGAAAAAGTAGATAATAATACTATACATATATGAATAGATAAAACGGACTAAAACAAGAAGTAAACAACACCAGGTTAGTAGTTAGTTTATTATGATAGCCATTTTGACAGAACTAGATATACAACGTCAAGTTAGTAGTTAGTCTAGTCCAGGGGTCTCCAAACTACGGCCCGAGAGCCACATCCGGCCCGCGTACAGATTTTGTCCGGCCCGCGGCATACTTGAAAACTCCTTTTAGAGAACATATTTTTTATAGCAAATTAAATTTAGTTTACTGAAGAATTCTAATTTTATGTTGAATAATTATTAATATGACATCTACATTGATATGGTCATGGGCTAACTACTCATAACATTGTTGTAGGCTTATTGTTATTGTTTTTGTGATAAGTTGGATAAAGAAACACAGAATTGTAATGAGTAAAGAAGACATGTATAATATGCAGAAAATTTAACTTCAGTATATAATTACTATAATTCAGTATATAATAAATTATTGAAATGAATCCAACTAACATTTTAGTCATTTTAATACTTATAACAAGCATAATGACATATGAAATACTAATGAGATTTATGTAATTGAGATTTTCCACTGACAATTGTTTGTAGTTGTGGACTAATTTTACTTGTACCAATTATTTAAAGAGATTTAAGATGCTCATCAGTTAATTTAGATCTGTAAACATTTTTTGTGTACTTCATTTTTGGAGAAGGTCTTCTCACACAAATAAGTAGTACCAAAAACAGAAAATAGCCCACGAGCAAATTTATGCAAATTATCAAATTGTGTCAGTGGAAGACTCTTATAAAATTCCAACAAAGATGAGTTTTGATATTTGTTCTTAATTATATCACTGCACTGTAGATCAATCATTTCCATTTGAAGTTCCGGGGCTAGGGTTTCAATGTCAGTATCAAAAGGATTCTGAAAAATCTTAATTTGATTCGCAATGGCATCAAAGTCCGAGAAACGAGTATTAAAATTTAATTTCAAAGCACTCAAAGTTTCGATTGCAAAATCGATAGGAAACTCAGTCTCAGTGGTGTGGCTGAATATTTCACATGTTTTAAAATGTGAAAAACATTTACTTCGTAGTTGTGATTGAAACAGTATCAATTTCTTCCGGAATGATTTGATATTAGTGTATAAATCAGGAAGATGCTGGTTTTCTCCTTGCAATCTCAAATTCAGTTCGTTCACATGTTTTGTCAAATCAACATAGAATGCTAACTTCCACAGCCATGCGTTGTTTTGTAATTCAGTAAGAGGGCGATGCTTTTCATTCAAAAAAATTTCGATCACTGCTCGAAGTTCAAAAAGCGCGGAAGGACTTTCCCACAACTAAGCCAACGTACGGCAGTATGATAAGGTAAGTCATTTTCTCCAATCTCTTCAATAAATTAAATAAAAGCCCAAAAGATCTGATAAAATTAACAGTTGATATGACTGGTTTCAGAACTTCAGACATATCCAAACATTTTCCGCACAAAGACTGTTGATGAATGATACTATGTAAGACTAATGGTTTTGAACCACCGTCATTTTCTACAGCCTTTGCCACAAGAGCGACCACTCCTTTATCTTTCCTACTCATGTTTTTGCCTCCATCAGTTGTAATACATTTCAAGTTTTTCCATCGAAGGTTCTTTTGATTAATGGCCATTTCAACTCCTTTAAAAATATCTGTACCAGTAGTTGTGCCATGAATACTATACATATCAAGAAGTTCTTCATGCACTTCATAGCTTTTATCTACTATTCGAATATAAATCAACACCTGAGCAGTATCTGACACATCTGTTGACTCATCCAAGGCCAAAGAAAACCACTCAACATGTCCATTTTTGTAGAACAGTTGAGAGGATATATTTTCAGCGATTTTTTCTACCCTTCCAGCCAAAGTGTTTGCTGACATACTGACAGTTTTTAAGAAATTTACCTTTTCAGGGCACATTTCTTCGGCTACTGCAATTATGCATTCTTTGATCATTTCACCATCGGTGAATGGTTTTCCACGTTTTGCAATTTCAAAAGCCACACGAAAGCTAGCACGAGTTGCAGCCTCTTGTTCAGTTTTCAGTTTTGTAAATGAAGATTGCTGCGATTTCAATCCGCGCTTCATAGCTTCGAATTTTTCTGTCCGCAAACTTCCTGTATATTTTGAGTAATTTTGAAAATGTTTTGTTTCATAATGACGTTTAATGTTATATTCCTTGAGAACGGCTATGCTTTCAATGCAAATCAAACATAGCGCCTTGTTACTGGACTCATTTACGAAATACTGAATGCTCCTGATTTACTGATCTTTGAATTTTCTGCATTCACTATCAATTTTTCGCTTCTTTTCCATACTACTAAATCACACACAAAAGCAACAATTCAAATCAAAATACTGTTACAAAGATGTCTTAAACTTAAACACGCACAAACACGTTTTACGCACTATTTTATTTCACAACAGTGTCATAGGAACTGACTTGTGGTTGCGCCACTAGCCTTCTTATATATTCCAATTACTGCCATCTAGAAGTGAGTGGAAGACACCAGAACTTTCTCGAACCAACGAAATTATTCTGTACGTGCTATTAGCGCCATCGGTTAGCGATAGAAGGTACTACCTATTTCCGCTTGTGTCCACCAGATGTCGTGTCACGTTACTCCTCATGGCTCGTACTCTACGACTAATCTAGAAATTACAGATAATGACAGGAAAATTAATAATATGCAGTGTTGCCGTTTTGCGGACTTTAGTCCGATTTGCAGCCTTTTTTAAACGTTGCGTACTTTTTCGGACTTTTTTTTTCATCAGTGGACTATTTCACTTTTTACCACCGGCAACAATGATAATATGGTTTTGGCCCTCGGAACTTGTGGAGTACTTGATGGAGTAATCAGTATGGCCCTAAGGCTGGAAAGTTTGGAGACCCCTGGTCTAGTCCAATAGTTGTTGTAATAGAACGAAATATAATATTAATATCAGATTAGTAACAATAGTCACACGATATTAGAAAAATTGGACTCAACATAGAAGAGGAGACAAGACCAGATTATTAATTAGTCTTGTTTAATAGCTACTGTGACAGCACTAAACACACAAGAAGTAGAGAAACCAAGTGAATAATCAGTCTACTCCAACAGTTATTGTCTCAGAACTTGATATAGCAGAAAAGATAGAAATTTTAAACTAGATTAATAGTAGATATTATACTAGATACATATTAAGTGAACTAGACACATAAGAAGTAGTGGTCTCGCCTTGTCTAGTCGTGTCCAGCCTTGTCTAGTCTTGTCAGCCTTTGTCTAGTCTTGTTTAGTCTTGTCTTGTTTAGTCTTGTCTTGTCTTGCCTAGTCTTCTATTGTCTTCTTGTTCGGTCTTGTCTGATTTTGTCTGGTCTTGTTTTGTCTTGTCTTGTCTTGTTTTGTCTTGTCTTGTTTTATCTTATCTTGTCTTGTCTGGTTTTGTCTTGTCTGGTCTTGTCTGGTCTTGTGTGGTCTTGTCTGGTTTGGTCTTGTCTTGTCTTGTGGTTTTTGTGGGAAGCTCTCTTTAAACCCCCTATTCCACTTTGGCTTTCAGGATGCGCCACCCGGTATCGCATATTTCGCATTCATTCTGGCAGCCCGGAAGGTTGGTGGAAACCTCCCTGGTTCTTGCCTCCCTGACTGGGAATCGAACCCGGGCCTCCCACTTGGGCGAGTATGTTGTACGAACTACGCTACCGAGGAGGACAGACTTGACTAGCCTAGTGAATCTTGTCTGCTTAGTATTTTTTGCTCAGCCTGTCTGCTCAGTATAGTTTGTTCAGCCTCATCTGTTCAGTCTTGTTTGCTTAATCTAGTTTGCTGAGTATTGTCAAATCAGTTTTGTTTAGTCAGTCTTCTTCGACCAGTTTTGTCTACTTAGTCTTGTCCACTTATTGTCAGTCTTGTTCAGCCACACAGGATCTTGTCAAGTCGGTCTTAACCGGTCGTGTAAGAACTTTGAGGAAAAAGCAATTCAATATCAATTGTTTAGATATGTGGACGACATATTTGTAATCTGCCCCACGGCAGACCAAAACTGGATAAATTCCTCACCCATCTTAACTCCCAGCACGACCAAATCAAATTCACAATGTAGGTAGAAAAGCATCAACCACTCCCTTTCTTGGATGTTTTGGTACAGAAGAAACCAGGCGGAACTTTGAGTCACACAGTTTACCGGAAACTAACGCATACAGAGATATCTGAACGCTTTTTTGCACCATCACGCTCAAACAACTAGCATCTGTAGTCAACACTCTTATCACCCAGTCCTAGGAATAGCTGACCAGCTTAACTTACCAAAGGAATTGATGAACTTACGGGAAGCCCTTTCTTCAAGTAGATATCCAAACAACCTGATATCCAGAGCTTTCCGTTGAACAGAAAATCGTAACCTAAGAACTGAAGAACGCCAGAAACCCGTCAGCACGGCATACCTACCATATGTATATAGATCAACTGACAAAATCGCCAGAATCCTAAAAAGACACAACATCGACAGCAACTTCAAGTCAAACAAGAAAAAAATATATCTTAGAAATATATATAAGAAATCGCGACACACGAACGAGCGCTCAGTATGCGTATATATATATATATATATATATATATATATATATATATATATATATATATATATATATATATATATATATATATATATATATATATATATATATATATATATATATATATATATATATATATATATATATATATATATATATATATATATATATATATATATGTATATATATTAAAATTAAAAATTAATTATAACTAGAACCTTTCAGACAAATTCAAATTGTTGATAAAATGTTTTGGTATTTGTTCTAGGTATAGAATGTTGTTGCAGGCGTCGGCATCTGAGGGCGGCGACGCCCGGCGGGCTGCCGGTGGACAGCAAATCGACGACGCCGCAACGCACACCCACATCCTGGACTACGCTCCGGTGCCCGGATGGACGGTGCACGTAACCAAAGAGGGTCGTCTGTATTACTGCAAGTATGTTTCTAATTTCGTTTAATGTGTAATACGACTCGGCGGTTTGGCCTGGAACTAAAATACAGAGATTTATTATTTCACGGCGGGGTTGTCTCCGTATCTCTATTAGGTAAAGTTGGGCGATCAAAGTACGCTAACAAGCCCCGAGGCATTTTAATCGCGAGATGAATCCTTCAGAGAGGAAATTTTACCTCGATATCCTTCAGTTTAATCTAATACTATAATTAGCATACTATTTTATAGTATGAATCGTTAGTGTTTTGTCCAGATTTAACACAAAGATATAACAACATTAATTATTAAAGATTTAACAACATTAATTATTAAAGATATAACAATATTTTTAATTACTGATATATACACCATACATTGTATTAGTAATTGAGATAATAGAATATCTGACTACATAATTCAGTTATAAAAGCATTCTAGACAATTTATGTTTGACTGCTTTGTCTTTGTCTAGTCTATTTAATATACTTCTTCACTCTTACAATTAGATGGAGAAACTTCTTGTATTAGGCTAAAGTATACTAACAATTATTCATCTATTCCATGATTTGTCATTTTTTTTATTGAAGGACCCCTTTGTTGGTATTGTGATTATTAAGATTCGTAGATTTCGTATTCCTGATTTCATTATAACAATATAATTAATTTATGACACTCTATATGTTGTGTTTAGACCTTGCTTTCATACTTTTTGGTTATATCAACATCCAGATGGTTATAATCAACAGATTGTGCTAACATCAAAAGCCAAAGTTGCAGTGAGATTTACGTTCATATTCTAATTCATTTTCAAGATATTGCAAAACTTTTACCAAAGAAAATGACATGAGAATTTAAACGTTCTCTTCCATTATATGTGATAAAAAAATCATGCGTCAATTCTTGTTTGTATAGAATAATGTGAATCAATTTACATTTTTAATTGAACTAATATTTGTTGCTTTGATAAATCTAGTCTATTTAAAATAAATCTTTAAACAAACTTTTTTTAATTCTCAATTAATCCTGAAATTCTCAATTTCCAGGCAGACAAACTTAAATTTTAGCAAATATATTCTGTTTAAACATTTGATTTGTACGTATAAAGTCCGTAATGTTGTACGTAATAAATCTAGTATAAAGTAATATCTGTATAAACCAGGCTGGCCAAACTCATATGATATTGCGGTCTACATGATCTATTTTGTACTATGTTGAGGACCGTATGTTTTCAAACGATATTAATAAAATACTATTGGTAAAACCATACTATATTTATATATAATCATATAAACTTAATAAGGTCGGAACACAACCGGAATATATAAATATATTCAATCTTTCCGGAGCTCTATAATATTACTAAGTCTTTTTAGGACTACCAAAACAAATCTCATGGGAAATTTGCCAGTTATTTACTAGTTTTAAGTCCACCTTCGTGGCACTCAACAAGAACCAAATAACGTTGTTTTTTAAAGATCATGTATTTCTATTAACTTAGGTAAATAGCCATCTGCAGACGCGTTTTGAAATTTACCTCTCAGCAGTGCAGCTTTGCTTTTATGCATAATAATTTGTAAAAAACTTGACTTGTCATTTCGTGAGAGAGACGTGAGACATTTACTATTGGTCAAACCATACATTATAGATAGTCTTTATTAAGTTTATATGATAATCTCTAATGTAGTATGGTTTTACCAATAGTATATTATCATTTAAATCATTTCGTTCATCTCTCTCTCTCTCACGAAATTTCAAATTAAATATATCTAACCACTAGTCATCCACGTGGGTTTCATGTAGGTGTTTTACAAATTATTATTCATAAAAGCAAAGCTACACTGATGTGAGATATATCTCGAAACGCGTCTGCAGATGGCTTTTCACTTAAGTTTATAGAAGGACATGATAAGAGATATGATAAAAAAAACATGTTATTTTGTGCGCCACGAATGTGGAATGAAAACTAGTAAATAACTGACAAATATCCCATGAGATTTGTTTTGGTAGTCCTAAAAAGCCTCAGTAATATTATAGATCTCCGGGAAGGTTAAATATATTTATATATTCAGGCAGTGTACCGACTTTATTAACTTTAATAAAACACGATTGTTAGAAAGATTATATTATGTATTTATTACACCCTATGTTCTTTAAACTAAACTAAAAATGTTTTACATTTTATTGTATATTATTACATCATAGATATTTTTTATATCTTGTTATTTGTTACACTGACACTATAAATATTCTGAATTAAAAAAAAAACTAAAATAAAATTTATAACAACCAAATCACAGTTTAATACTAGGTACTTTTTAGAAGATATTTGACCTCGTTTGTTGGAAAGTAAGTCAGCAATATTTGGTTGACTATCTTGAAATGATTGCACTTTCTTTTTCAATTTCTTTTTTTCAAATCTTGCAATTTTTAAAATTATTATTTATGTTGATCGGTTAATCTTGACTTTTCTGAATTTTTGTTATATTTCATTAAAGAAAATAGTTGCTTGCATAAATAAATGCTTCCGAACACAAACAATTACATTTTAGGAAACCGATCTACAGATAAATATGTATAAAATTCTGGAATTCCAACTTCCATACATTTTTCCTTCAGCAAAGAATCACATTGGATATTAATTAATTCCATTTGTGAGTTTCTATCAAAAATTTCAATATCGATAGATAGAGGCGAAGTAATAAGACGAAATTGTACTACACAGCTTTTAAAATAAAATCCATCGAATTCCGTTTCTAATAATTTAATTTGGTGAGCATATTCTGTAAATTTTAATTCAGGTGATTTAAACAATAGATATTGACAGCATTCAAAATGAGACAAGTTTTCTTTTTCTATTTGTTTTCGCCAAAGTAATATTTTTTGTTTGAAAGCGTTAATATTATCAAATAGCGTTGAAATAACATGATTTTTGCCTTGAAGCTTAAGATTCAGTTGATTAAGATGACTTGTAATATTAACTGAGAAATCCAAGTTTTTTATCCATTGTCCATCTTTTAATTCAGGACATTCATAATTTATTGTTTCCTAGAAAATTATGATTTCGTCCAGCAATTTGAAAAACCGTTTTAACACTTTATGACTCAAAAGCCATCGAACTTCCGTATAATATGGTAGATAGGCCTATTCACATTCTATATCTTCCAAAAATAAAGCAAATTGAGGATGATTAAGTCCACGTGCTCGAATAGAATTTAGAATTGGTCACTATTTTTAAAATATGTCCGATATTTAAAACTTTGAAGCACAGTACTTGCTGGTGAATAATACAATGAAAATGTTCAAACTTATTATTGCCATGCTGTTCAGATGCTTCTTTTAATTTCGCAATCCTTTAGTAATATCGGTCAAAGTAGGTGCACCATCAGTTTCAAGACAAACCAACTTTTCCAATGGTAACTTATGCTTCTTTAAAACTTCCATAAGGGCATCAAAAATATCAGTTCCGTTAGTTGTATTATGCATAGGAATGACTTCCAAAATTTCTTCACTTATTTTTAAATTAACATCGCTTCCGCGAATAAAAACTGCCCCCTGAGCAATATTTCGAATATCTGTACTTTCATCAAATGCGTATGCATAGGAATGACTTCCAAAAGTTCTTCACTTACTTTTAAATTAACATCGCGTCAGTGAATAAAAGAGTAGTAAAACCTAAGCAATATTTCGAATATCTGAACTTTCATCAATTGCAACAGAGTAGGCTTGAAATGTTGATATTATTGAGTTAGGCGGATTGCTCAAATGCTCGCTATTTCATCAGCTCTGTTTGCTAGAGTATTTCGACTTAAACTTACACTTTTTTGCTGGACATAATACTTAACACCGCCGCTTTAATTAATAATTCACTAATAAATTCCCTTCAGTAAATGGTTTCGATCTGCTTGTGATTAAATGTGATAATATATAACTAACTTTTACAGCAGCTGTACTGTCTTCAACAGATTTAGTGAATACACTTTGTTGAACTCGTTTCAATTCTGACAATTTGTCTTCACAAAATTTTGCAACATATTGGTCATAGTTTGTTTTATGATGTGTGTCATAGTGCCTTTTAAGATTATATTCATTAGCAACTGAAATAGAGTTTTTACATATCATACATAATATTTTATTCTTGTTTTGGACACAAAAATATTGCAGTTCCCATGATTTTTGAAAATTACGATGTTCCTCTTCAATTGATCTTTTCTTACTCATTGTTCTTGATGCTTGATTATATTTTTATTAAGTAGCTTTTTAATTTAATATGAATAAAAACTAAAATCCACGTTATGTTTCAAAATATCATTCGAAAACGGTTGAGCAAACACTAACACAAACACAAACACAACTTTGTGATGACTTATACAAACATTTATCGTGTCTCGGATTAGATCACATCTCCGTTCGGCTTCGTCCGCCTCTTTACGTGTGGCGCCTTACACCTGCGCAAAGCATCCCAAGTATTCATGCAACTACACGTACAATTATGAAACGTATTAATAGTAGAAAACGCAATTAAAATTGACTAAATGATGAAATTTATTAAATTTATAAAATTCAAATAAACATTCATTTGGTCAAATTACAGACAGATAATATTTGCAAAAATCAATTTTCTTTGTTTAGAATAAATCTCTTGTGTTTGTTGTATAATTATATATCAGTTCAATATTTAGTTGACATAATCTAAAATGATGTAAGAATAATTCATAGGAAGACTGAGAATTTATTTACTCTAATTGTAAGCAACCTTGACATTCAGCATCAATGGTGGGATGTTTGGATTGCACCTTTCAGTTTTTTAGGCAAAATGTTAAATAGATATAAATAAATATAGGAGCATGATTGCAATTATGTAATTTAAATTATGTACATTAGAGAGATTTTAGTACATACAGATTTATAATAATATAAACCAAAGCTTAGCAAACTGTTTTACAACGGGCCAGCTACAAAATTGAAAATGTGCGAACCGCAAGATATGGGAAAGTTGTGGTAATACAAACACTGAATGAACAAAATAAAACATGCATTTATAGAAGTACCATTGAATGAAATATGTGAAAAAATGTGGCCCTATTCATGCTCGACAATGTGAATGGAGCCGCATGCGACTCGTGGGCTGCGGGTTGCTCATCCATGGCGTAAACAAAGCGGTGCCAGGATATTTTATTCATTCTTTTGCTAAATATTCTCCTATATAAGACTATTATTAGTTATAATAAGATAAACATGGTTAAAATTATTCTTCATAGACAGGCTGGTTCGCCACTGTGCAAGAACATTTACTTTACTCATTTGCTAAATATTCTCCTAGAGAAGAGTATAATTAGTTAAAACAAGATAAACTAGATTAAACATATTCTACATAGTCGTGCTGGTTCTCCACTCTACAAGGACATTTACATCATTCATTTCCTCTTTGAGCGCATAGAGGTAAGTGAGGAAGTTAAGTATCTAGATCAGTGGTCGATACCGACCCTAGGGAGTCGATAAGAGTTTTCCAGGGGTCTATTTATACACAAGGGTCGACAGGGGGATGATTAATACCTTAGAGGATCGATTCAACTGTCTAGGAAAAATATAGAATATTTCAATGAAAATTCGAAATATGAATATGATCAACTACTGACTTACTGACAAAAAACCCTAGTTATAACTTGAGTTCTATAACTTAATTTTTGCAAAACAGAGGATAAGATTGATCTTGAAAAAACCGTGGTGATTTGAGACTAAAAGTCACCAATTTTCAACCAAATATCAATAATCTTGCTGTTTCTCTTCAGACACATCCACCCCTCTAACATCAACTATTTTAATAAAAAGGTATGTCAACAAATTAAAGTCGAATATGAAGGGGTTTATTACCCCTATTTCTATAAAGGGGTCGACCGGATAAAATGTTTGTGGACCCTTGATATAGATATAATCTTGGATGCCAAATTGACTTCGAATCAACACCTTCAGAAAGCTACATTGGTAGGTTATTTGTAAAATTAAATTTGTAAAATTGTAAAATGGCATTGATGATGACCAAAAGATCACTTGAATTAAAAACAGGGAACACTGGTTGTATACTATGGTAGTTGGACTCTGGCATATGGCTCCACGGTATGGTGGACCAAACTGAAACAAAAACGGCCCATAAAGGAACTCTCTAGTGTTCAAAGTTTGGCATTCTTAGCAATAACGGGATCGTTGAGAACCGCCCCAACTGCAGCTGTAGAGGTCATGAGGTCATGATAGCCGTTCCTCCTCTGGATATCTTTATCATATGTGAGGCAAGGATGGGAGCTAATGTGATACTAGAGGCAAGTAAAAGCGGTATTTCTACAAAAAGCCGGGCGCTTAGACTACACCCAGGCCAAATCGTATAAACCTATACTGGTTGAATACCTCGGTAGTTAGACCCATTTTAACATATGCTTTCACGGTATAGTGGACCAAACTGAAGCAAAAATAGGCCATAAAGGAATTACGGGATCGTTAATAACCGCACCAATTGCAGCTCTAGAGGTTATGATAGGCCTGCTTCCCCCTTTGATATCTTCGTCATGGCTGAGGCAGGAATGGGAGCCTTCAGATGCAGGTGTAATGGCACTTGGCAGGATCTGGCGAAGTCAGGGCACACTATGATAACGAATGCAAAATCAGAACCAAACATCAATATTAAGGGAGACTCAATGCCGAAAAGGCTAACATTCGATCTACCCCTCAAAACACAACTATGTTGGACTGAAGGCAAGAAAACAATCACATGTCAAGGTGGACTGGACTGGTATACAGGCGGCTCCAAAAAGGGACAGTAGAACTGACGCAGGAATCTACGGACCGTCCCCGAGGTACAGCTTATCTGTGTCCATGGGATCACATAGGACGGCATTCCAAGCGGAAATACACGCCATCGCGATCTGTGAAAATCTAAGGATGTCTTAAACATCATGAAAATCTAAGGACTACAAAAGTAGAAACATCTTCCTTTTCACGGACAGGCAAGTTGCTATGCTAACGTGCCATGAAATTAAATCTAAAACAACTTGGAACTGTCCTAAGAACCTTAAGGCCCTGGCTAAACACAACAGGGTGAAACTTGCATGGGTACCGAGCCACATAACCATTGAAGTAGGAAAAGAAATGGCGGACAATTTATTATACTGACAATTTATATACATTACCAAAACCATGGCCCGAAATAAAATCTGTAAATGAATAACTACTAAGCTGCGGCTAGAGCGGGACAAAATAAATGGTCAGAAACCCAGCAAACGAATGTTAGAAAATTTATCGGTTTTTCTAACTGATGAAACCTTGCATTTGCCAAGGAAGCTGATTATATTTGTGGCAGGCTTACTCACAGATCATCTGCACAAAATGGGAAAATGGGAAGACGAACCACTATATAGACTATCATATGAGGAGGATGAAATTGCCTCCCATATGATCTTTCATTGCTAAACACTTTAACATTCAGAAGAGGAGATACAAGCTCAGCATTACTGCAAATATTCTGTATGTTTTGTATGGTTGTGTAAATTATTTTAATTATGCTAATAAAGGTTATTACTACTACTGCAAATTAGATGCCCGTTAAGAAAATGGCACATATACTAATACAGGGGCTTATATAAAAAACCTAGACCTAATACAGGGGCTGGACCTATTTGAATCAATGGAACAATGTGGGGTAATATAATAGGCCAATAGGCCGCAGTGTTTTAAGGTGTTACTCCCCTGGATCCACATTTGTTGATGAGAAAAAAAAACCTATTCTACATAAACGTGCTGGTTCTCCACTGTATAAGGACCTAGTGTATTGGATCCTAGAGAAGACTAGAATTGGTTATAACAAGATAAACATATTCTACATAGACGTGCTTGTTCTCCCCTGTAGAATTAGTTAAAACAGAAGAGTAGAATTAGTTAAAACAAGATAAACAAGATTAAACATATTCTACATAGGCGTGCTGATTCGTCACTCTGCGACATTTACATCATTTATTTTCTAGATATTCCCCTACAGATGACTAGAACTAGTTATAGCAAGATAAGCATTGGTTCTCCGATGTGTAGGGACATTCACTAAATATTCTGCCTAATTTAGTCTAATGCAAGTTTAGCCTAGTCTATTCCAATGTCTCAATCTAGATCATGTTTTATTTAATTGAGAATTAATCAAATTAAATAACAAATTTATAATTATATAAATTTCATCTGATCACTGAACAAGACTATAAAGAAGATATCAATAATGAAGGCCATACTATACTCTACGTAAATAAGCGAAAATTAAGAAGATTAAACATATTTTATATACACATGCTTGTTCGCAATTTATAAGTAATTTACTGTTGCCATTTTTTGTTGTTCCTTCTTGTGGAAGATAAAAAAGGGCAAGAATGTAGGTAGCATGAAATGAATATAAAAAGGTAATACAATATTCTGGTGTGAGAGCATAGACGAGACCTAAGGAATTTTTCTGTGTGCGCTTAAATTATGAAACCGAAGATGGAGAGAGGGGGATTTTGTTTCTCTCGTTTCCGAGATCTCGCCGGCGTGTGTTACATATCTACTTTCTCTGCAAAACGTCGGCTAAATGTCGATGACACGTACGTACGTCCATCCAACAAGAAATATTGTATACTATTAATAATTCTAACATCATGTTAAACTAACAATAAGTTATTTATTTCTCTTAGTTTCCTATAATATTTAAATATCTAATGCAGGAATGGACATATTTATATGTTGTTATCCGTTCTTTCTGATAAGATAAGATAGCAAAGAGTTACCGAGTTAAAGAGTTCGAATAGCATGAAGACTAACCTACACAGTTGAGATTTAGTCTATCAAGATTTAGTTTCACTAATTCTGTTAATTTAGTTTTTATTTACATGGACAAAGCTTTAGTAAAGATTTAGAGTTTAGATTATCCAAGTATAGTTAGAATGGATTTGTTAGTCAAGCTTAAATGATTTTTTCCTAGGAAAATTTATATAGTTAATAGAATTGACCACACCACTGTCGTTCTTAGCACAATCCCGGTAACTACATTTTGGTGGTTCTGCGATATTCATGTTCGATTTTTCATTTTGGGCTGCCTGAAAACTATAGGTCAAGGAATCTCGAAAATGTTGCACTATGTATTTGATTGTTTTCATGTTTATTCCGAACAAAAAATTAATCAGAAACACATAAACTGAAACTATATTTAAATAAAAGCAGATACGGGGATTATGAGTAACCAAACCTCTTCTGTATCCTAAAGCAATTCCTGACAATTACAAGATTCTTAGCCTTAACAATTTCCTCGCACAGCTGGTTATATCTTTCAGATAGGGTCTGTTTTAGCCCAGCGATATTAATTATAACAGTGATATCTAATTTTTTCAGTCAAAGAAATCGTTTAGTTCCATATGTTCCTGCATTTACTAATACCTGATGTCGAAAATGTTTTGTTGAGCTTTCATTTCGTTTTTAACTCTAGAATGAATCACCAGTTATAAAAGTGTGGCCATGTTCTAAGTATTTAAAATCTATATACTTAGCAGAAATTTTTGAGTTGTTTACAACATATACTATAAATGATATGTCCATCCATATCACTACTTTTCTAAAATCCCGAATGGTGAGAGAAGAAAGGAATTTATAAAAAGTACTTACTAAATCTTTTTGTTAGCGACGATGGATTTTCTCGATATAAATGATATGAGTTCTTGAAACGATATATTCAGTTTTTCTACTTGTTTTATGAAAACTTCACGAGAACAGCTGTTTTGGAGGATTGTTATTATTTTCACAGTAATGCTTATACATTTCTCTTGCATTAAGATCCCTGGCTAGATAAAACCCAAACGGTGCATGTTTTATATATATATATATATATATATATATATATATATATATATATATATATATATATATATATATATATAAACTTCCTTAGCGAAAACATTGTATCTACGAATTGTATTCTACAAATATTTACGAATTGCTTGGTGATTTTAAGCAATTCGTAAATTATACCTACAGTAGATACCATGTAAAGGCTTAGCAAATTGTAGTTACAGTTTGTACAGTTTGTATATACGGGTAGAGCTACCTAAGTGCCCACTTATATTTTTTTACAAACTTACATTTTTTTAAACAAACTTACATTTTTAATAAAATCAATTTTAGGTTTAAATGGCACAAAATATTTTTTTAACAAGCTGTGGTTCATTAGGTTCATTAGTTCTAATTCTTAAAATAATTAATTTAATCAAATATTTAATAAAACGGCCTGAACTTATGACCAGTCGAATGCGTACCCTTGGGATGTGCTCGTGCAAAGAGTGCATCTTAAACTTTTCATACAAGCTAAGAGTGCGCATTTCAAAATTGAGATCTTTATTTGCAGTAATCATATGAGAAGGTCCCAAATCCAACATAGTCTTTGCACTCATCATGCCACCAAGCCTCGAACAAAAACGACAATATCGACAACCAAACGACAACATTGAATCCAGTCTTAAACCGGTGGATCTACATATTCTTCCGTGTAAAGAGAACATCGTATAACTTCTCCTCTAGCTTCTGTAATGAACAATGATGGCTAATTGCCAAGTATTTTCTTTGCTAACTTTGTTTTTATCTTTCCTTGGTTTTGTTTTTCTTCTTCTTCTATTTGTCTTTTATAATGAGAATTCGTGAGAATTTCAGATTTTTTACGTCTTTTTATGTTTATAATGGCTTTTCGTAACTGACGGATGGGTGTACAAATTTTAAACTTATTTATCGTATATGGTGCATGTTGTAGTCAAGTGAATATCTACCGAATCAGGAGCCTTATGAGTTCTTAGATTGTGAGTTTGTGTTTCCATGATAGTACTTAGCCTTCTTGAGTAGCAGTTTATTCATTTGAAAGTATTGAATCTAAATCAGAAGCACGATGATCAGTTCTTGAAGTTGATTGTAACAATTATGAAGTCATCTGATCAGTTTTTCCAGATATCGATGACAGTCTTACACCAGGCGCTTCACAATCTTCATGCCATGTTGATGACGTTGCAACTAAATTTGAATTCTCTGTTCCTCCTCCTAATGACTCTGCAGTTGGATCTGGGCGGTCAGTTACGTCTGCAGGAGCAAAATCTTCATCGGTAAATATCTAGTCGTTGAATGGCCAGATTCCACAGGACACAAATCATTTTTTAGCTCTTTCTACTGAAGCAACTCTCTAGTAGGCTGTGCCAAATATTCGAGCGACTTGAAATTTTGTGATAGCTCTCACAGGATTGGAGACTTGCCAATTGTTACAAGCATCAGCATATGCTTTCCGGTGTCTATGGACTGCATACGGTGGCCTGTGTGTGGTGGCAGACTTAGAAGCACAACACCATTATGTCGAACCATTTCAATCGCAGGTAAAGTCAAATGAGAGGAATGATTGTCCAGAATCAACAGATCAATCAACATCTGTTGATTGTCGTACCCACCACCTGAATAAAGCCACAGTAAGAATAATCCAGAATTCATGTAACCTGAATCTGACACAAGCAGCAATGAATTGTCTGGATCTCCATTTAACAATTCTTGTTTTTGTCTTTGCGGGGGGGAAATTGATGCTGGTGGTACAAATGTGCCAGTTACACCCATGCAGCAAATGGCGCCTACAGTTTGGCCTCTTTAAGCTGACACACTTTTTCCTACTGTCTTCTTCCCCATCAGTTAGGTTAGGTTTACGGTTTGCAGGCCAGTTTCGTCCATATTAAAGATTTGTCGACCAAAAAATTTAATGGTGATTAGAGTTCCCAAATAAATATATCATTCACGTTTTGTGATTTGAGATCGCGGTCGTAAGCTCCATATTTCTGCTCTACAGTGCTCAACTTTGAATAGTGTTTGCCAGTCACCAACTCGGATGCAACGCTGATGATGGCTAGAGGTGCTTCATCCTTAGGATGAGCCAGTAACGTAGCTTCTGCTAGGTCTTTCTTAGTTACTTCGATAGTTCTATATCAAAAGTGTCAATTGCAAAATCTGTTGCAATTAGAATACATGCATCAGCTAAGCACTACCAGCTGGGAGAAAATAAAATATTTAAAAAATCATTGCTTTAATTTCATTGACTTAAGCGAAAAAATAAAATATATGAACAGAAATTAAAACTAAATTGAAGTTTTGAGCGATTTCTCAATTCTATATTCTGGAGTTACAGTGCCGATACTTGTTATTTCTGGACTAGTCTAAACTTCCAGCAACGTTCTGAGCTTGTCATTGTTCCTTGCGCAAATATTTTATAAATCTCCAGATCGATGAATGATGGGCGCCGGTTGTTTCAAAACTGCCCGATGCCACCCTTCTGTAGCGTTTTTCGTTTTCGGCAGCCCTTTCTAGATATATATATATATATATATATATATATATATATATATATATATATATATATATATACATATATATATATATATATATATAAATATATATATATATATATATCATAGAAATCGTTATAACTAAAAAGTTACATGTTGGAGTCTAAATAATGAATGTATTTATTAGCAAACTTTAAAATATGTGACACTTCTACTAATAAATGTACACCAAACGGCCAAAAAATTACTAGAGAACAAATAACGGGGAACATACGACCATGGAACAAATGTACCGGGGAACAAATTGTCTCGTTACAACTGACCATGGAATAAATGTTCATGATTTGGTTCAATATTATAAGTATGGAAGTCGGCTGGTCGTAAACTGACCGTGAACAAATGTCCGGGAACCAGTGTAGATATGTCATTAATAAAAATAGTAAATAATATTGGTTATAGAATGGAACCCTGTTTAAGCTTTGCCTTAACAGAACTTTTATTAGAGTCTTTCCTCTTAATGCTTACTTTGAAATACCTAATAAACTAGATTAAATTGTATAATAGCTCGCTCAATTACATTTCTTGCAAAAATTACAGATATTATTATAAAAAGAATTCATACATTTGGTTACTTACCTGTTAATTCTAAGTGAAATTTATCCAAACATTTCTAAGTAATCTTGCATAGACTTCGTCTCTAAAGAGTCTCAATCTCTACGGAGCCATTCTGAAGTTGTAAACGTATAAACTAATCCACTGGATAGAATCTTGAATATAATTTAATTCATGAACTAATTCTAATTTGAATAATTTAATTTAATTTTGAAGGTTCAAATCACAAACGTATTCTGTTAATGTCATCATAGTCTACATTAAATAAATCTGGAATGATCGGTTAATTATGGTTAATGGTTACTTACGTGTTAATTCAAAGTTAAATCTATCTAATCATTTTGAACTAATATTGCTTAAACTGCCTTAAACCCTGTAGAGTCATGCTGGAGTTGAGAACGTATAAACTAGTCCGATAGAAACATATCTTGTCTTGAATAGAATTTAATTCATTAACTAATTTTACTAGACTAGACTACTAATCTACTACTAAAGCCATGAGTTTATTAGTGGGATAAACTAGTCAAAATTAAATAATTTTGATGCCATTAATGATAAATACACTTGAGCAGAGAATTTGTCATTTAGGGCATCAAAAGCATCAGATGCATTTTAGCATCAAAATTATTGTAGCAATTGGCGGGTCACTAATTTATGTCTCCATAAAATTCAAACGGGAAGTTACATGTAAATAAAATTAAGAAGAAACTATAGATTTAATATGACCCCATAAGAAATAACCCAAAGCCGACAAATCCGGAGAGCGAGCAGACCACAACTGATCCCCATGTTGACAAATTTGACGACCAGGAAAGAACTCTCGTAACACTCCCATAGACATGTTACATGGATACATGAGTCTTTGCAAAATCTTGCTGATATCAAATATAGTTTATTGGTAATCGTAGTTGAGCGATGGCATCCATGAAGAACTTTTGTATCATCTCAGTAGGGAAAGATAGTTCCTTCTAATCCCTCCTCACCCATAAGGATTTACATGTAAACCTCTACCTTATGGGAAATTACATGTAATCCCTCCGCCTTATGGGAATTACATGTAAAATTTAGCCTACTTCTCCGTATGAGGAATCCTATAGAAAATAGTTCTGAACGTAGCCGAGCGTGTATCTGTAGATGGCGTCAGCTCCATAGAGCGTCATATCAGCGCCATAAAGTTGGAGCCGTAGACAGTCAACAATACCCAACAAGAGATCCTTCGATTACAGAAACACCTTCAAGCAACAGTGAAGCTGGTCCAGCAGGACATCATCCAAGCTTGTGTCAGCTATAGAATTGATGGTTCAAGGATTGATGTAGATAGCTTTATTAGTAAATTGAACAGCCGTTGTACGAGAAGCCCCATTCTATCGATCCACTTTCCGTCCACTTTCCATCCACTTTCTGTCCAGCGTCCACTTTTTTCCGTCCACCGTCCACTTTTTCCGTCCACTTTCCGTCTACTTTAATCAGATTTTAATCAGATTTTAAACAGCTTTTTAAACAGCTTTTTAATCAGCTTTCTAATCAGCTATTTAAACAGCTTTCTAATCAGCTTTTAAACAGCTTTTTAATCAGATTTAAACAGCTTTTTAATCAGCTTTTAAACAACTTTTTAATCAGCTTTTAAAAAGCTTTTAAACAGCTTTTAAACAGCTTTTTAGTCAGCTTTTAAACAGCTTTCAATCAGCTTTAAACAGCTTTCAATCAGCTTTAAACAGCTTCTTCTCTTCAGCTTGAATCTGATTGGATTAGTTGGATTAGCATTAGATTAGGTTAGCATTAGGTTAGGTTACGGGGTGTTAGGAAGGAAGCGCGCTTCATTCCCAACCTCCCGTAACCCAACCTAATGCTAACCTAACCTAATGCTAACCCAACTAATCCAATGAGATTAAAGCTGAAGAGAAGAAGCTGTTTAAAGCTGATTGAAAGCTGTTTAAAGCTGATTAAAAGCTGTTTAAAAGCTGACTAAAAAGCTGTTTAAAAGCTGTTTAAATTCTGATTAAAAAGCTGTTTAAAAGCTCTTTAAAAGCTTTTTAAAAGCTGATTAAAAAGCTGTTTACAAGCTGATTAAAAAGCTGTTTAAAGCTGATTAAAAAGCTATTTAAAAGCTGATTAAAAGCTGTTTACAAATTTTATTATAAAGCTGATTAAAAAGCTGTTTAAAAATCTGATTAAAGTAGACGGAAAGTGGACGGAAAAAGTGGATGGTGGACGGAAAAAAGGGGACGCTGGACAGAAAGTGGATGGAAAGTGGACGGAAAGTGGATCGATAGAATGGGGCTTCTCGTACAACGGCTGTTCAATTTACTAATAAAGCTATCTACATCAATCCTTGAACCATCAGTTCTATAGCTGACACAAGCTTGGATTCTGCTGGACCAGCTGTTGCTTGAAGGTGTTTCTGTAATCGAAGCATCTCTTGTTGGGTATTGTTGACTGTCTACGGCTCCAGCTTTATCTTCTTGGAGGTTTAGGGTGAATATTCAGTATGTAGACTCAATAACCCAATCAAAATGCGCCGGATGTATCACGTGTTCAATGACTCGTTCAAACAGGTTGAAATAGGAAAATGCTGACTTGGTGGTTTTCAACAACGGTTTTAACCTTCCCACGATTCTATGCATGTATGACTTATCCAAATTTCTCAGAATACATCGAATAAGTTCAAACTCACATCCAGATAAGTTGAAACATGAAACTGATAGCGTTTCCTATCACGATTTAGATATGTCATACTCGCATGCATTTACAAGATCAAATACTAAATTAATTAGACCGCATTTCTTATTGCGGTAGTTTGTAATGCAGTGGTTGTAATTTTTAAACTGGACACGATTGTTAACATATTTTATTAAGCGCCCGGTCCTAAGCGTGCGGTTACATAAACATTCACTGTCGTAGTTGTTAAAATGTTATTTTCTTGATACACATTTAAAATCTTCAAGTTCAAATACTAAACTGATTACGTAAACTTAAAAGAAGGAATACCATTTCTCACTCAAAATTAAACCTTAATAACAGAAATATTTTTTTTGTTTATATTAAATATTTAAAATAATGCGAATGAGGTCACAGATGAGTTTAAATAACTTATAAATTTCTCAGAATCACTCAGACAAGTTGGAACAGGAAAATGCTGACTCGGTTTTAACTTTCCTACGATTCTTTGTATGGATCAAAAACTAGGTTAAACTCTTAATAGGATAAACACAATAATTCTAGGAAACTGACAGTGTTTATTTCTACGGTCACGTTTCTAGAATAGACATAGAACAATTACAAGAAACTGACAGTCACGTTTACAGATAAGTTGAAACAGGCAATTGCTGACTCTACGGTTTTAACTTTCCTACGATTCTTTGCATGGGTTCAATAACGAAAAACTAGGTCAAACTCTAAGATAAACACACAGATTAATTCCAAGAAGATGACAGTGTTTCTACACTCGCCACCCCGCAACCCTTTTTGAATTTTCCCGCTTAGTCTATTTCGTTATCCGCTCTTGTCCGGTCTAAATCCCTCTTTCCCTCCGGCACCCCCTCGCCCTAGCGCTGGAGCCATCTACAGATACACGCTCGGCTACGTTCAGAACTATTTTCTATAGGATTCCCCATACGGAGAAGTAGGCTAAATTTTACATGTAATTCCCATAAGGCGGAGGGATTACATGTAATTTCCCATAAGGTGGAGGTTTACATAAAAATCCTTATGGGTGAGGAGGGATTAGAAGGAACTATCTTTCCCTACTCATCTCCACATACTATTGATAACTACTGCGTTTCAAATTTCATCTTAAAAAAAATACGTCCCAATACTCCAGCTGAGCATGTTCCACGCCATATAGTTTGCAGCTCTTCTTCGTATATAACTTAAGGGTTTTCCTGCCCAGTTATGCAAATTTTGATTGTTCCTCTCCCCATGCAATTGAAAATGTGCTTCGTTAGTCATAATTATTTTGTGGATAAATTTATTCCCTCTGCCCAACATCCATCGACTGAATTCTAAACGTGAGTTTCGGTCCATTGGAAGAAGATTTAGGCTTTTTGCCATTTGTAGGACTGAAAGGGTAATTTTTTCTTTAAAGTTGTTCTTACCGACTCACGTGAAATCCCTACTTTTTGGGATAAGGAATTTTCTTCAATACTGTTCTCAACTTGCATTCAGTTCTGTTCTAGCAGCTTTTTTCCTCTCTGCAAGTTTAGTATCCTTAAGAGAACCTCTTCGACTATATTTCTCGACCCATCTTGCAATTGTCTTGCAATTTGGCGGCGCTAGAAAATTAATCTATTGTCGAAGTCACCTCTGAGTTCAAATTCAAATTAATTTATTAACCAAAAAAGATGTATATCTACAGATACATATTGGTAAGTCAAAACAATGATAATTTCACATACTCATCAATGGTATATTTTAAAATAAGCATTTATAATAAGCATTTAAACATTTATACATATAAATAAGAATGTCTCTCATTTTTTTCCTGAACTTTCTGATCGAGACTTCCTGGTTAAGACTTGTAGGTAGCATGTTATATAAGTAGATTCCAACAACAGCGGGCCCTTTACTGCAGACCGTCAATCTTGAATGAGGTGTGCATAGTTTCATGCATCCTCTAGTGTTATAATTATGGTTATCCTTATGTTTAGGAATTAATTGTTTGTTTGCATATATATATAACAATTGGTTTCGAGAATGAAGGGACTTACTACAGCTAAAATTTTAAAGTTAGTAAAGTGAGGCCTGCACGATGTATACGCCGGTAAACCAAAAAGGGCTCTTATTATCCGTTTCTGTGCTTTCAAAACTTTAGGCCACTCTGGTGAAGTCCCCCAAGCTATTATACCATAGGAGAGAATTGACAAATATAAATAGACCATAGGAGAGTTTGAATAATGGAGTTCGTTGTAATAAAACGCTCTACATAAGCTATCCTTTGTTCAATCAGCTGCGGCTATATTTTGAAAACTTGAAGGTTCACTGAATATTAGACTGTTAAAATTATGGCAAATAAGTCATTACTTCTTTTTGTTTTTATTAAGTAAAAATGTGACACTCTTAATTTGTCACCCTTTATAATATCAATTTTCTCGGAGTTTCTCGGAGAATCTGTAAGTTACAAACAGACATTTCTTATAGTCCCGTCATTATAAACATGCATAGTTGGCGCATTAATTCAAATTTGAATTTTGAATCATACTGCATGAATTATTTTATTGTCTAATAATATCATATTGGAGAATCTAATTATAATTCTAATTTGAATTTGGAACCTTTCTGCATCAATTATCTCGTTACAGACAAATTCACATGGACACGTACAAACATTCATTGTCGGATTAATCTGTGTCAATTAATTAATTATCTTATTGTAGAATCTAGTTTAGGGACACATATAAAGATTTACTTTCTAACTTATCTGCAAACATGAGCAAACTAATTTCTATTTTTTACATAATTTTCTAGATTTAGGCAACAGTAAAACTGAATTTCCTTAAATTAATTACCAACTTATAGATTTAATTATGTATTACATCTTAAATGCGTAAAATATATTTAAATTAGAATCAATATATTGGGTAAGATAACAAACGATAGCAATTAGTTAGTAAGTTGAGACTTACTGATTATAGATAAGTTACTAATTGATTCCATAAATATCTCATGTAACAGATATCAACCAAATCCTCCATTTTAATATATACATTAATGAATCTAAATCTTAAAACGAAATCCAAAGGGAGTTTGTATTGCATTAAACAGGATTCGTTTAATCCAATACAGGCTCCCTATGGATTTCATTTTTAGATTTAGATTCATTAATGTATATATTAAAATGGATACACGCATGATATACCCGGATTTACACGGTAGATAGGTTTGTGTGAAAAACGTAAAGTAAATCGAAATTGTAACTGTTGTATACACATGCGTGTAAATCGATACAGTCAAAAACGCAGCATTTCGTTGTCTATAAATTATGATTTCTTTAAAATCATTGTTTAATTAAGGTACATAAATCAAACAAAAATATTATGATATGCAAACAGATGTATTCATTAATCTTCTTTTTATTAATTAAAAACTACAAAGAAAGAAAAAATAAAATCTAAAATATTCATAAAACAATTATTGCAAGGGTTAATGACAGTTAACTTCATACATCACTTTCATTATTAAATCACTGTTAATTGCGACTGGTTTAATGTCATTTTTGTCGTAATTTGAGTTTTGAAGGTTAATAATTATATGACGTATGTATGTTGTAATTACCAAGAAGGCTATGATATATCAATTTTGTTAATATGGTTGTCATGGGTTTGACTTATGTTTATTCTCTTGTTTCAAATAATTTCCTATTATATGTAAATTGTTCCTATTATATGTAAAATGTGATTGCTATAGATATATATATAATAAGTTTTTATTCAACAAAGGTTATGGGCCAAGAAAAGACTGAGATAAGTGTACTGAGCTAAAAAATTTAAGAAATTATTTTTAATTGCCAATTGAATGGCTGAATCTGGATTATTGGAAGGAAGATCCAATTATTCGACTTGGAAATTTTGTCTGGAAAATTTGTCTGGATTTTGGAAATACGTAATGAGGAATGCAAAAGATGAAGAAAAAGATGCTTTGGCATGTTCTAATTCTAAGTTGATGCTAGATGCAAATTTTCCCCAATGGGAATTAAAAGTTCGATATCAGATTAAAAAAAAACTTGAAAGCACTTATGAAGATTACATTCTTGCAAGGAGTTTAACGTTACTCAGAAATGTATTTAAATTGCATATAAATCAGTTTCCTTCAATGGAAAGCTTTTAAATCCAATATTATCTATTACACAGAAATTATATTTTGTTGGGTCTTCAATTCAAATCAAAGAGGATGAATTTATTGGAGGTATTATGTTGGATAGAGAAAAGGAAATCCAGTGAAAATAAGTAAGAAGACTATAAATAGAAAAATATCAGATCAAATTAAATCGCATTTAGATAGTAAGAAGAAAAATTATGCAAATATAGGTAAAGATATGGAGAGGTCACAAGAAGATATCAAAAAAGCGATTTATTGAATATGATACGAACTTGGCTAACCTTTCCTAGTAATGGTGATGGTTCCTCAAGGCACATTACTGGGTCCAATCCTTTTTATTCTTTATATAAATTCATTTTTCGCGATAGACCGAAATCTCTCAATCAGCTCGTACGCCGATGACACTGTCATACTTTTTGAGGGATCAAGTCAAACATAAAGCAGTTAACGGTATGGAAGCGGTAATTAACTGGCTTAAGTACAGTAAACTATCATTGATCATTAAGAAAACAACAATTTTATTACCCATGCGGAATAAGTACTATATTGGGGCCTGTCTTTTAATGCGACGAATGGCTGTTTTTGACTGTATTACCACATAACTTTGGTAACGCTCGCAAATATTCAATAAAAACTGCTAAATTACATTAAAAAAAACAATTGAATAAATAAAATAAACATAGTCAAAACCTCAATAGTGAATATAAAATATATAAAAAATGACGTGATTGACAGAATGAGTATGAGTAATACAAAATATTATCTGCAACTCGTGCGGTATTGTCAATTGCCAATTGAATGAGTGATCATTCCAATCACTTCGTTAGTTCCCAATTTCGCTCTCGTGGACAATTGACAATAATGTAGCATTTTCTATTTCAAATTTTTATAGACATGACAACCAAGAAATTAATTCTGATAATATAAATCGAATAATACAAGAATCAAATAGTAAATACCTCGGACTGATTGTTAACAATCATCGTCAATGTATTGAATTCATGAATTATTACGTATTAGATTTGGTTATGTATTGGATCTAACAAGAGTAATTAGGAGAATCACATATAAATCCTATATTTTACGTGGTTTTCTCAATAAAAAATACTCAGCATATACAAATCACTAGCTGAATCAATCATTAGCTCCGGAATTATTGTTTGGGGCAGCATGTATAACAATATCAGAAAGCAATTAAATGTTTGCACATAATTATATTCTAAAAGTTATTCATTCTAAAACCAAATTAAACTCTGCCAACGTACTATATTATGAAGATGTTGTCTTGAATATAGAATCTCTATATCTTCTTGCTAACTGTACAAACATATACAATTTTTTTTTGTTAAAGACTGTTAGCCATTCGTATCAAACCAGAAATTAAATCAGAAATAATGTCATGGTTCCTTTCGTTACAAAAGAAACCAGCAGAAAAAGTCCCTACTATAATAGCATTAAAAATCTATAACCATTTACCGCGTGACTTAAGAGATAAGAGGAGGGGGCCGCCATACCGGGTATTATAAGGTTTAGCAAGGAAGGAATAGGCATAGGTAAAATAATTGGGAGCAGAGACCAGAACGGCCTCGATGCCAAGATCCCCTAGCTGGAAGTGCCAGTAGATCAAATGGTATGCCATTTCGAGAAAAACTACACAGCAATGTGTAGTAGTAAAGCCGATTGGAGCGACGAAGATGGTTCGAAGACAAAGGAAGGAACTGTTGCTGGAGTGTTGAGTACTGGAGTGTTTGGACATCGTACCAAATTCTTTGAATAGGAATCTACCCAAATATCTTCCAAGCAGAGGTACATGCAATCGAAAGATGTGCACAATTTAACCTCGACAGGAATTATCGCAAAGAGTACATTGCTATCCTGTCAGACGGCCAAGCAGCCATCAAGGCCATTAGCTCATACACCATCAGATCCAAACTGGTATGGGTCTGTATGGGAAATCTAAAACAGTTCGATAGAGAAAATAAAGTAGTGTTATCACTGGGTATCAGGACACACTGGTATAGACGGAAACGAAGATACCGATCACCTAGCAAATAAGTGATCCAGTAATCCCATGGGCGTAGCCAGGGGGAGGGGGGTTGGAGGTTCAAACCTTCGCCTAGAGGAAGCTGACAGATGCAGATTTTGTGGAATAGCAGAGGAAACCCCTTATATCTCCTCAATGACTGCGGAGCACTGCTCCGCAAGAGACAAATGTACCTTGGGGCCCACTGCTTGAATGCAGAGGAGTTGCATTCCTTGAATCCCACCCAAATCCTGAAATTCCTAATGGAATCAGGACTAGAGGAGGCGCTCTAAATGGGTAAGTACAACGTTTAGAGGAAGAGGGTGGGGTACAATAGACCTATGAAAGCAGAACAATTGACCACCAAATCTACAATCCAGAGACTTTTAACACTATAATATAAGGTTCGCTTCTGATTGCATTTGGATTAACTTTTATTTACAAAATACTGTCTACCATTTTTTTAGACTTCTACTGTCAGTGCACATAATGGTACATCGTACCTAGGCGCAGTTATATAATTGTATGTAACTGCATTTACATAAACTGTATTTATCTTTTACTTTTTTTTTTGTTAAATAAAGAAATTTTTTAGAAGTTAAAAAAAAATAAATCCGTTATTAATTGCTTCTGATTTCTTGTTTGATTTTATAGATCTCATCATATTGAGTAAAGCAGTGATTAATATCACGTTGGAATCAAATGGCCCGTTCAACATTTGAGTCATTTCCTACCAAATGAATTTTCTTCCAAATTAGAGTCCCTCGCGGATGATTTTTCAAATTATTCTTCATTAGTATCATTGTCACAATCACTAGTTTCATCAATCATGTTAATTAAATCAATTCTTACATAAAGAAAAAGAAGCTTCACAATTAATTAAATTTGGCCACAATTTCTTCCAACAGTCATGAAGGGTTTGCTTAATTGAGGTATATGATAAAGCAATATGTATTGTATTTAGTATAATATTAGAACATTCGAAGATGTTTGCCAAGCATTAATAACTATTAAAGATTAGTTATTTTTGTGAATTCTGAAAATTCTTTCTAAAATGTTAGTAAGGCTCGTTTTATGTACAGAGCTTTAAAAGTTATAATTATCTCCCGATCGAATGGTTATAAATATGAAGTTATATTCTTAGAGAATATAACTGCTATATAATTCTTATGCGGTAGATCTTGTAGATGTTCCAGTACATTGTCAATTAACAAAAGCACTTTAAACGGCAGTGTATTTTCATTTAAATATTTTTGGCATCTGGTATAAAACATTCATAAAACCTTTCATTAAACATTACGGCAGTAACCCGCCCTTTCTTATTGGCCCTCCGATAAACAGGAAGATTGTTTATTCCTTTAAATTCGCGTGGCATTTTTGATATCTTAATAACCAAAGGTTTCATAATGTGATCGCCTGAAGCGTTGCTACAGAAAATAAATGGTATGCGATATTGTGCTTTATGACCGCTGGCTGATTTATGAATTTCAGACACATAGCTAGTTTATTTTTAACATTTATTTCTTATTTTAGATTTATTTTTAAACCGTGAAAAAGCGAAAACGAGCGATAGATGTAATTTTAATTAAGATAGATAAAAAATATTATACTTGATTTCATATTATCTACAATAAATATAGTTGTTGGAAAATGTTTCTAAATGAATCTAAATCTAAAAATGTTCAAAGTAAGTATGTATGGGAACTATTAGACTAGATATAGCTTTAATTACAATGGATTGAGAAACTAATTTAATTGTGATTGAATTTTAACTACAATAATATTGTATATACAGTTCATGTATTGTTCCAAGGGTCAAATGTTAGAAAAGATAATGAGGAAAACAGAACGGTTGTCGTATTAAATATTTAACCGTCGGAGATAACCGTCTGTAGGCTTAAACGAAATAACATATGTCTGATAGAAAGTGAATGTCGTTTCTTCGCTTAACGTGTAGGTCCAAATGAAAATGAAAGTGACGATGATTTCATAATTAGTCACGGAATTTTAGTTTTTTATAATAACAATATTTTAACTTTTTTTCATTTAATTTTTAGAAACAAAATATAAATGTAAATAAAAATAAATACTATACAAAGTAAAAAAAGTATAGAAATAGAGGCAAGGAAATGAACTTAAGAAGTTTTAAATTGTCTGTTACTTCGTTGCAAGCCAAACCTGAACATTGATGTGAAAGAAATTAGAAATTGTATTTTTTTATATTCTATTTACTTTTGAATTGATAAATTTTATCAAAAGAGTGGACATGTACCCAGGCGGTCATTTGTCAGATGAATTTTTTTATACATAATCTCTACTTTCAAATTAAGTAAAAACATTACCATTACCATATGTTCAAATAAAAATGTGTTTTATTTAAAGAAAAGTCATCTCATTTTGGGACACTCATTAAATTATTAATTTACAAAACGAAGATTAGATAGAGATGTAATTAATTCTAGTTCTTCAATTGCCGTATCCTCTATGGACGTTGGCTATTAACGTTGCAATCTTGATTTTATTTACTGCAGATCTGAATATTTCCACAGATGATATTGCAAATCATTGGCGAACGTTGTGCAGCCTGGAGTGTGGTCTTGTTTCTGTTCCTCTCTTGCTGTCTATTTTGCCTTGGATTATAAGTAGTAATTGGCGCTACTTATCGTACCTCATGACGTGTCCCAGGTATTCGAGTTTAGTTTTTTCACGATGAGCACGATTTCTCTATCTTTGCCCATTCTTTGTATAACCTCCTCATTGGTTTTATGATCGGTCTATCGTATTCGAAGTATGCAGCAATTTTCATTGTATTTCTGATGCTTCGACTCCATAAAGCAGAACTGGTAGGATGTAGTATCTGACCAGCCTTGTCTTTAGTTATAGAGAGGTGCCTTTGCTTGTCAGTATATTTTTCATATTGTTGAATTGGGCTCTGACTTTTTCTATTCGTGATCGTATTGCTCTTAAGTTAGAGTTGACTACTGTGCCAAGGAATGTATAAGGTTCCACATGTTCTATGGTTTGCTTATTTACTGTTAACTGCCTCTGGGGCCGCTTTCTTTTGATTATGGTCATACATTTGGTTTTTGATAAGAGAAAGAGGTGTGGAATTACACAAACAGGGAGAGAAGGAAAAACGTAACATTGACCGAAGTATAAAGATGAGAGAGTGGGAAGAATATTTCATGAGGCTCCTGGAAGGGAGAAAGGGGAAAGAGGAAGCAGAACCAGTAAAGGGAAAGACGCATACAGCTCCAGATGGTACAGAAATCACATTAGAAGAGGTAAAGAAGCAGGTGACGAAGCTGAAAACATAAAAAGTACCGGGGAGAGATGGAATGCAGAACGAAGTGTGGATGTATGGGACGAAGAGCGATAGAGAGACTGGTGGAGGTAATGAATGGGAAGGAATACCCATCAGAATGGAGAGAGGGGGTAATATGCCCCTGATTTACTAAAAAAGAGAGAAAAACACACATCATGAAAACTACCGGGAAATAACTCTGCTCAACACAAGTTGTATGCAGTAATTTTAAATGGGAGACTGAAGAATGAGATAGAGGAAAAAAAAATCCCAGACGGTCAGGCAAGATTCAGAGAGGGGGCAAGAACTATGGATAATGTAAAGATAATGCTAAATGTATGAGATAATGCGCAGTAGACGGATGGTTGGCAGGGAGGGCGGAAGAGATATATGCAAAGTGACAGTGACAGAGAAAGAGAGTGACTGGTTCGAGACGACAAAAGGAGTAAGACAAGGTTGTCCTCTTAGCCTCTTATTATTTACGATATATGTGGCAGATATGGAATTCGTTTGCAGATGATGTGGTAGTGGGAGCGAAGGGAAGACGAAATAAATGATGACAAGCCTAGGGAGGTATGTGAGGAAGAAAAACATATCAGGTTCTATATCAGGTTCGTAATTTGATGTCTTTACACAAATTGACAAGATTTCCAATGTCATACTTTCCAATGTCAATATATCCATATCCATATTTCCAATGTCAATGTGAATACTCTGAGTTGAATGATGGTTTGACGCCAAGCATTCGAAGTCTTTGGCAAAGCAAATCCAACAAGCATTCGAAGACAATGAAACTGTGCCAATATGTTCGATACTTCCCTGAAATTGTTAGGCATATCTAGATTATATCGACAACGACCAAATATTGTTCCCGTCACTTGCGTTTTTACTAGTTTTCGCCACGGAGACTCATTGCTATTTAAGCATTTACACTTCCCAACTCATGCACAAATGCCTTTCTTCACACACTTGTATCATAAACTACTATTTTAATCTTGATAGGATATGTTTGCGTACACAACAGCACCTCTTGATGTATAATGCAATGAAAGGTAAAAATGTTTACCTTATAACGGGAACGTACTTTTATCATGTAATTTAAACAATCGAATGTAATTTTTGTAAATGTCTCTCTATATCTATTTTAATAAATTTTGATTTGTTCCAATAAACTTAAAATACATGTTAAAGACGAGTTGAAGAGCAACACAACTTAAGAAAAAAACCGCATGCGGCTTGCGGGTTGCCGACTCCTCGTCTAGATAATCGTATAAGAGTCGTAAACTAACCATCGTGCTAGATAGACAAGACTGACGACATACTTGGTAATCGGTCTAAATTTTTCCATTAGATTAATTGGATTTATTTAGGAAATTTAAAGAATTTAAGAAAGGTTTATTCGAGAGATTCCAGGAATTAGTCTGATGGACAAGAAATTATTTGAGCCAAGAGATTAGACAAGAAATTATTTGAGATGTTCAAAATCAATTTATTTTTTCGATTTTGAAATTGTTGACAGAAAATAATTTGTGTAGATTTCCTGCTATTCATTTGCTTGTTGCTGTATTTCTTCTGTTCTTTTTTCTTTTGAAACGATTGAACTTCATCGGTATAAAAAGTAATGCATTCTCCTCTACTATAAATGAATCCCGGCCCAAACTTTGCAACATTTAAAACATAATACACCATCTAGGTTTAGCAATAAAACTAATTTCAATCTAGACCACTGAAATATATACTAACTGGAATGAGCGCTGGCCTCTAAGCTTGTGCGGGCCACGAGAGAGGTCCCAAGGGGATCCCTCCATCCTTGTCTAGCCAACAGTGAATTCGAGAGTGGGAGGATGTGATACAGTCCGAGCGTAAAGCTAGTTGTATTGAGTTGTATCAAGAAAGAGAGTGAGATCGTTCAATCGGTGAGCATATTATAAATCGAAGTTTATATATTTTAATGAAAGTTGTTTTCAAAAACACAATATTTCAAAAATACTGTTGGATTTGCAAGGAAAAATGGACGTCGGACGTCGGACACACGTTTAGTTTTCCTTTTGGACTGTACTAGACGATGACAGAGCGATACGAGAGACACCTTGTGTTGCTCTCTCTCGGCCCGCACAAGCCCCGAAGCAGCGCTCGTTCCAGTTAGTATATATTTCAGTGATCTAGAGCAGTGGTGCGCAAACTTTTTTCATTGGCGACCCCCCCATTTTGTGTAAAATTTTGTCGCGACCCCTGAATCAACAGTAGACGTTTTTTAATCGTTAATGTAGGTAAAGTAAATTTTTTCCTGGGATTTGCGTATGCAGGGTGTTTTTACAGTAGTTTTTGTGACGTCATTGAATAAAATACAGCCTTTTTAAAACAGCGCAACAAACTTAGACACCATCGTAATAGTGCTATAATAGTTTTGACACCATAAAACTTCAGATTATGAATCCGCATCTACGTGCAGATATTAGTAGTCTAGTATTAGTATGAAGCGGTATATTTGTATTTAGAAATTAAAATTTGATGACTCATTGACACTCTTTTAAAAACACCATGTATGTTTCTGCATTATTAGAGGTTTTAGAGAGTATAACACATAATATTACGAAATGGTTTTGTTCATGCATATGAGTATAAATATTTTTTTAAAGCAAAATACTTTAAAAAAACCTTACATCATAAGAATTCCATGTGAAGTATGCGTTTGCAACGAGCTCATGATTACTTCCATGTTCGGTTTTATATTTTAACTCGCAAGCCGTAAGTCTTCCTCAGCTTTCAATCGAGTTCGAAATTTTATTTAGTGGCAACTAATTTTGAAAAGCTGGATTGACATAAGTAGTTAGATGATGAATTAGAAATTCCTAAAAAAAAGGATTCCTAAACTCCACATCTACCATGCTCACTCGTCGTCAGAGTCGTCTGTCCTCGTCTCTCCTTATTTCAATATAATATTTGTTTTATTTTGCATATTTCGGGGGGGTGTGAACTACCTTCACCACCACCCCCTCCCCCTGGCTACGCCTGATGAGCACAGATGAGAAGCACAGGAATATGTCTGTATTGCTTTTTTGCCTCCTTGCCAAAGTATCATCTTCTTTCTAGAAGCTTCAATTTTATTGCTAAATATTAAAATTTTTGTTGGTCACCCTGTAAACTCAAATTCAAATCGTAAAGTTTAAAAAAAAATCTTCCGATTAGAGATGAGCATGGGATCCCATCGTCCCATCCCATCGTCCCATGGTATGGGATGAGTGTGATGTACGTTGCGTGGGATGGGATGGGATGACAATTTTGTATGGGACGGAGTGGGACGGATTTTGATTATCTAGTAAATCTAATTCGTGCATAATTAATTGCTTTCATATAAGAATCTTTTATTTTCATTTGCTTGTAGACATAAGTAGACCAATACAATCACTGTATTTTTGTTAGCTATTTCTAGATTCTGTTTTTTTTTTGCAGCGCATATCTTTTTTGTGTAGGCTTTAGTTAAGTTTTTCACGACGGCGCGGCAGTTTGTCGGTTACCGAATCGCGCTTGCGCAGTTCGGCTGGTATTTTTCTTTTGTGAAAAAGATAAGTCCCATTTTATCCTTTAAAATGAAATTTTAACGATTAGATTGAAAAACGACAATAATCCAAAATAACGTTTATCGTGCCAATACGCAAAATTTTAATACATGTCCAGCTTGCTGGAATAACAATGTAGTTCCTGAAAAATCCTCCGATCCATTGGCGACGAAAAAGAATTACTCATTGTCGAAAAATCGAAAAGAAAGTCTGCTGTATGGGAAAAATGGGATGAATGGGACGGTTTGAGCGACCAGTAACTGGGATACGTTCCACGGGATGGGATCTGGGACGAGAAACTCGTCCCATGCTCATCTCTACTTCCGATATGTCTTCTTCAAGAACGTAACTCAAATAAATAATAAATTCCGACATTTTGGTAATGTTAGTAGTTTCGTCAAGTTGTAGAGCAAACAGAGGAGAGTTTTGTATTAGATTTTTTCTGTAATTTTGCGTCTGTAATGGACTCATAACAGCACTCTTATGTGTGCGGTTATGGCTTGCCGAGTGCGATACAATTTTCTCAATATGTATGGGCGATTTTTTTATTTAGAAATGGCAAAAAAGGGCGCAAAATAGAAAAAAAAATAGTAAAAAAAACTCGTTCATAAGACGTTTTTCGCACTTGCCCATTAGAAAACTCCTCGCTACGCTCTTCGTTTTCTAAACATGGACGCGTGCTGCAAAACCGCGCTTATTGAACTCGTTCCTTAATATACTATAAACAGAACTAATTCAATATTACGTGATAATGTTTTTAAATCGTTACCATATTTTTATCCATGCAAGTCATCATGCAAGACAAATGCATTTTGTTGTCATTGATATTTAGTCTTTATTCAGAGTATATCTTCAAAGAAGCCCTCGAAAATGTGGAAGAAGGAATACCCGTGAATGGAGTGAAGTAGAATAATATCCGCTACGCTGATGATACTGTAATATTTGCTGACAGCTTGGATGGACTTCAACATCTTATCTCTGGAATCGCTGAAAGTAGTGAGTGTTATTTGCTTAGATATCAACATGAATAAAACGAAGTTCAGTCATCAGCAAGAAAGACAGACCTACCAAGCTACATAATGGTACCTCGATTGACAATGTAAGCAAAAACATATATCTGGGAACCAACATTAATAACCAATGAGATAATTCGCACGAAATTAGAGTACGTATCGAGAAAGCCAGAGCTGCATTTTGTAAAATGGCTATTGTATTTAAGAGCCATTACTTCTCGATGGAAACAAAATTAAGATTTCTACGTTGCTATATATTTTCCGTTCGTTTCTATGGAGCTGAGACCTGCACTTTGACCGAGACGATGGACAAATAAAATTACAAATACTAACATTCTTCATAAAATGAAGAAGGGAAAAGAAGTCCTGAAAACAGTAGAATGCAGGAAACTATAATATTTAGGTCATGGAATGAGGAATGGATACAGGTACCAACTGCTGCAGAATATTATACAAGGAAAGATTCCTGGTAAAAACGCCGAGGAAGAAGATTTCTTGGCTTGGAAATTCAAGGGCATAAACTTTAAGGACACATACGAGTGAAGGACTATTCAGGTCTATGATGGTCACCAACATCCGGAACAGATAGGCGCAAGAAGAAGAAGATATAAATTTAAACACTTAACACGACTCGAGTTTCGACGGGTGAAGGTCATTTTCAAGAAGGGTGGACTTGAAAATAATCTTAACCCGTCGAAACTGAAAAATATTTTTATATAAGAAGTGTAGTTAAAACATAGTAAATTTATCAATAACCTATTCAATAATTTGTTTGTTTTTTTTTATGATGTTCGTTGTTTGTTTACCTTATTTGTGCTAAAACAAAATTACGGTCATACATTATTAAGCACATCTGTGTCAAAAAATAGTAAAATAAATATAAGTTCACTATAAAAATAGATTATAAAATACAATTAGAACAATAACATAACAAAAAGACACAAATAGATACAACATAGTCGTTTGAAATAACTTAAAGATTTCCTTATGAAATAAAAAATTAAGAAAATGAACTAAATACGCAATTCATTTAACGCATTGGTGTGTGCAGTAGGACAACACGTATGACAACGAATCGCAACGCACTGACGCATTAGTGTGCGGAGACCTTTATACGTGCTGCCTGCTACGATACTTACTACGAAAAAAATATTGACATCACATCAGGTTTACGAACGCGGTTGTAAAATAGTTATATAATAATTGTAGGTTTTTCAAAAATTTTAATTTGTGATTCAAAATTTACTCGTAATAAAATGACTAGATTTTGTTAATTTAATTTATAGATGTCTACTTTAAATATTTCCCATGAGCGCCAAAAGCATTGCTACGGCTCTAGTCAGGTATTAAAACAGAAATTGTTTCCGTAAAAAATATAGTTCTATTTTTATAAATAATATAATTTAATTTCACTAGTTTATTGGTAAATAAATTTCTTTGAATTTGAAAGCGACCCCCAAAATTTCTCTCGCGACCCCCCGAGGGGTCGCGACCCACGGTTTGCGCACCACTGATCTAGAGTCTAGAGAATCGAATATCAGTCGTAGACTAAACAACGAGACAAGACACACACTGGGTACACTAATCGGTCTAAATCTATATAGATATATAGAAAATACACAACGTGAAGAATGTTTACATTTAGTTATTCCGAATAAATTGCTTTGTCTATCCAAGTCATTTCCTGAATAGGTGATTACACAAAATTCCGTCTGAGCTCTCTGTAGAAATTAAGTTACGGACAAATAAACTTTGAGCAACCTAGTCCTAATAAAGTAAATATTAATTAATCTAATGTGAATTTGTCGATTAATTTTACTTGTAGATTCTAAGATTGATTAATATATCAATTGTTTACTATTTGAGTTATAATGTTTTGATTTGATTTGAAGATTGGAAAAGGAACCAAATCATTAGATTTAGTAGTAGAGTTTTATTTGAATGTTTTGAAAGATTATATATCTAGATTAAATCCTATATTTCGTTGTTTTTTCCAATAAATGTGCGGTTAGTACAGTTATTCGCAAATAGATCAAATTCTTTGATCTACTTCAAGTCATGAGAGATGTAGTGAAGCTACACATAGTAAATTAAGAGGTACCGATAGAATGCAAACTTTCGTGATAGTAAAGTGGAATTTGCGGTGTAATATATAGTTTGTAAAATGTTTAGAGATACGCAAAGAGAGTGGAATGGGGGAGGCTGCGGGGGCGAGGTCGTCCGGGTTAGAAGATTCCGCTTTGTGGGTGAAAATGGGGTTGGTGAGTCCTCAGGGACGGCGGGCGAGAGAATTAGGTTAGGTTAGGTTAGGTTAGATTCCGTTTTGTGGGTGAAAATGGGGTTGGTGAGTCCTCAGGGACGGCGGGCGAGAGAATTAGGTAGAGGCAGTTGTCAAGTGCAATTTAACGTACCCACGCGGCGGCCAGGGACTTCCGCTAAATCGCATTCGCGATCTTGTATAATGTAGAAAATCGGGTGGACGGGAGGAGAAATGTGTGTTTCTGGATATACCGATCCACTCCGGAAACGGAACTTGACTTTTATTCTGTTATATAAATGTTAGAAAGTTTGTGTCGGGATTCATTTAGAATTTCTGTTGAGTTTCACCAGGCAGACTGATAAAGAGAAATTCGCTTAGACATACATCATTACGATTACGATAAAAGATTAAACAAGAATATTATATATTAATATATATTAGGCTACACCTGACAGATGAGAGATAGGTAGACAAGACAGACAAGAAGTAGACAAGCAGAAGTCATTCTCCTGCTAATACGATTATGATAAGACTAGGCGAATTTATCATAATGATTAGATTACGGACTTTCTAAAAAAATAATTTTCGAAAAATTCTAAACAGACAATAATTCCGAAACGCCGATGCAGATTCACCGAAAATTTAGTAGTTAATATAGCAAGAAACTATATAGACAGGACTTTATAGATAAGACTTGACACAAAGGAGCAAACAGACTAGAAAATTCACATGAAAACAAAATTCTTCTTTCTCGAGAAGTATCAAACACAGAAGAGACTAGACTAGACAGAGCAGATTAGAATTACAAATTTGAAAAGTTTTAATAACAACCACTTTGGGACAGCTTTACTAATTAAGTCAAGGGAGGGACACGGAAATCTTCTGTTACTCTTTAGCACACAGCGCTCAAGATGCATTGTGTGAGACTTTTGCTACGTCAAAGCAAGTAACGAGAAAGGTCAAGACCTAATATGTCAGGGGCTGAAGGCCTTAGGTTTATGTACTAGTAAAGTAACATAAGATAGTTATAATTTGTGTAACCTCACTGTGTAACCTCGCACACATTGCATCTTGACCGCTGTTTGCTAAAGAGTAACAGAAGATTTCCGTGTCCCTCCCTTGATTTAATTAGTAAAGCTGTCTCAAAGTGGATGTTATTAAAACTTTTCAATTTTGAGTAGACATTGTCTATGTGACTGTTACAAATAGTTGTCAATTAGAATTACAGTCACGCAATACTAGGCATCTACATTTGATTTACAAGTTTGGACAGACAAGACTAGATAATTTAATTAAAAATATTAAATGACAAGAATGTTGTCTGGATTAGGGGCCGGTAACCTTTTTCCTCCTTGTCAATTTCTGTTTCTTTTTTAATTATATTTACATCGCTTCCATGAATCAAAATCTTATTAAAACGTTTTTAAATGTGGTTTACTTTAAAAAAATGTAATGTCCTTTCGATGATTTTAGAGAAGAAAAGAATGTCATGATCAGACAGACAAGAAAAGAAGTTCAAGATAAGATTAGATATGCACCTGCACCTCTAGCTTTTTAGAGAATAAATTTGAAAGTGGTTGTTTAAACAGATGATCCTGAAAGACAAGATTAGAAAGAGAAGCCTAGTCAGTTAAAATAAGACAGAGAAAACTAGTCAGTCGAAATAAAACAAGACTAGACAAGACCAGACAGATAAGACTAATTAGATAAGATTATACAGACAAGACTACACTAGATAGACAAAATTTAATATACAAGATTATACAGGTAAGATTAGATAGACAAGACTATACATATAGGACTAAACATACAATGCTAGACAAACGGGATTAAACAGATAAGTCTATAATAAGACAAGACTAGGCAGACAAAACTAGAGAGAAAAGACTAGACAGACTATACTAGACAGACAAGACTGGATGGACAAGACTAGACAGATAAGACCAGACAAACAATATCAGGTTAAACAAGACTTTTTTTTAGGAGGGGCGTAGCTGGCGGCTTTTACCGCTCCAGACAAGTGGTTCCCCTGGAAAGATAACACCCGTTCACTCTGGAACCGCTTATCGCATAACCTCTGAGTGGCGGGTGGGCTGGTGTAGTTAGATTTGCTTTAAAGTTTTTTCATCTTTTTCCTTGCTGCTTAAAAATTTACAAATGTACCCATGTATCTTGTCCCAGTTCTTTTTGTTTTGCAACATTTGCTTTACTAGGCTTCTTGGGCCGATAGGTTTATTCAGATGCATTTCAAGTGTTTCTCTTTCATCCTGCCAACGGCAGCAGTCGAAAACTGTGTGGCTAACACTATCTTGTTCTCCGCAATACACGCACAGATCGTCAGATGCTCGGTGCAGATTGTACAGGTAGTCTCTGAAGCAGCCGTGACCTGTTAGCACTTGGGTTAAGTAGTAGCTCGTTTCGCCGTGCTTTCTGTTCACCCATGTGGCTACGTCTGGGATAAGAAGTTTTGTCCATTGCCCTTTATCGCTGTACTCCCATCGTTCCTGCCATTCTTTCAGCAGTTCTTCTCTGACCCATCTTTTTTCAAGCCTGTTGTGGTCAGTCTCTTGTAGCGTTTTCCGCTCCATTACCACTAGGTCGATCGGGAAGATTCTGGCAATAACCAGAGGGCGGCTTGTCCAGAGACTGTTCGGTATGAGCTACACACATAGAGGGCCACTTTCCGTTGGACATTGGAAGTTTGTGTGCGTCCCTTTTTGAGTTCATTGGCCCAGATTTGTGCATCGTACGTCATAGTAGACTGGACCACCAAGCCCAACAACCCCCTTTAACCATTTTTTGCGCCCTCCACGTTGGGCATTAATCTTTGCATAGCTGCCATCGTCTTCATCCCCTTCGGTGCTGCGTCTGCTATGTGCGCTGAGAACGAGAGCCTTTTGGCTATTAATATTCCCAGGTACTTGATCTGCTCTTTTGGGAATATTAGTGTATTCTCAAGCTTAAATTTTATCGGGCTGTGCTTCCTCAGGCCAATGAGTAGAACTGCCTCAGTTTTCTCTGGAGCTAAACATAAGTTTTTAGACTTTATCCAATCGCTGATTTTATTTATTGCATGGTTAGCCGTTACCATCAGCCCCTGTTCTGTCTTAGATGTTACCACCAGAGCTAGGTCGTCAGCGAATCCAATAGTCGTTGCTCACAGTGGAAATTTTATTCTTAGGACCCCATCGTATAATACGTTCCACAGGGTAGGGCCCAGTATAGATCCCTGTGGAACACCACTATTAACTTCACGCACTTCAGTCTGCCGTCCAGATTGCACTATCAGACTCCTGCAACTAAGATAGCTTCTTATCATTCTCGTTAAGTAGGGGGATAGGGGATATATTGCTGTCAGGCTATTCATTATATGAGTCCAGCTGGCACAATTGAAAGCGTTTCTTACATCAAATGTAATGAGAGCGCACAGTTTTTTTGTTCTTTGCGTTCCGGAATTTGCTGATTTTGCGATGGTTAGGACGGAAGCTATAGCATCTATGGTAGATTTTCCAGACCTAAATCCATATTGTCTATCCGATAGTCCCGCTCCGGCGTCGAGCTCCGAGCTAAGTCTTCTTAGCAGAAGCTGTTCCAGCAATTTTCCGGATACATCCAGTAAGCAGATAGGTCTGTATGATGTTGGCTCTCCGATTGGTTTGTCCGCCTTTCTTATGAGGATGAGCTTTGCTCGCTTCCATTTATCTGGAAAGTTTCCGGCAACTAGCGAATTCATGATGTCCAGGACGAAATCCGGATGGTGTCGAGCTGGTATTTTTAGAATCTCAGCAGGGATCCCATCTGGTACCGGGGCTCTGCCGCTTCTAATTCGTTTGATTTTGTTTGAAGAGTGGAATGTTGTTTACATCGGGTGGTGCCCAGTCAAGAGGAGTATGATGTTGGAATAGCACTTCGGAAACTTGGCGAACTACTTCCATTGTCATTGGTAAATTTGGCGGACGAAGCTTTAGATTTCTCTTAACGATCTGAAAGGCATCGCCCATATGTCCTTCTCTAGGTCTGTACAGAGTTTCTTCCACTGGTCTTGTTTGGTTTTATTTTTAAGTTGCCGTAGCTCCTATTTTTTACTTTTATACGGGTGTTCCGTTCTCGTTAGATTTTGCCCTTTGGCTTTGGTATCTTCTCCTGGCCATGACGCATGCAGCTCTCAGGGTCGCGACTTCATCCGTCCACCAGTATGTTGTTCTGTATGTTTTTAGTCCTGCTTTCTTGGCCAAAGTGTCGTCGCATACTTTGCACATCAGCTGGACCAACGTATCGACGCTTTTTTCGTGGGTTCTTGATAATTCGTGTGCAATACTCTTTTTAATTTTCTCTTCGTTTAAATTGATTATGGTCCAGCCAGACTTTGAACAGTGTTTCTTGTATTTTTCCTTTACGTTTTCCCTTATGTTGTATAGTATGTAGCGATAGTCACTCAAGGTTTCATTGTCGAGAACTTTCCAGTCCCGGATGTTGTTTGCTACTGAGTTCGTGGTGAATGTGAGGTCTAGGATGGAGCGCGAGTTTCCTCTCTCAAAGGTGTGTTTATCTCCTTGGTTTTGTACGGCTATGTTTAGTTCCGCTGCCCAGTCGGTGAATATTTCTCCTCTCTTGAGGTTAAACAAGACTAGACAAACAAGACTAGACAGACAAGACGAGGCAGGTAAGATTACACAGGCAAGACTAGACACATAAGACTAGACAGACAACACTTGGCAGAGAAGACGTACAAGGCGTCAGTTAAAACAAGACAAAGAAAACTTGCCAGTCAAAACAAAACAGACAAAATTAGTCAGACCAGATTACACAGATAAAAGACTACACAGACTAGATAGATAAAATTAGACAGTCAAGACTAGAGAGACAAGGCTAGACTAAATAGACAAAACTGAATTTATAAGACTATACAGGTAAGACTAGATAAGAAGACTAGACATACAAGACTAGAGATACAAGGCTAAACGGACAGGATTAAACAGATAAGTCGATAATAAGACTAGACAGACATGACTAGACAGACACGACTAGATAAACAAGACAGCTTGTTTGTTTATTTAATATCTGATATACAAATTATTATCTCAAATATTATCCAGCACTTTGTTTATAACTAATCACTATGCTGGCCAGTTTTTACAATATCTTCCGTTCCAAAAAAATCATTCGAATGTATATATGTATATATTTCAATTTATGTCTTGTGTCGAAAATCAGCCTTTAATCATTCTTTTAATCTTCTTCATTTGCGGGCCAAATACATCCTGCTCTCTTCATAGCATTTTTAATTTTGAATCTCCATTGCTCTGAATATTTGCAATTGAATAGTATATGCACAGCAGAGTCTTCTTGTCCAAATATGCAAGTGGGTGACTCGTTTTCCAAATCTATGTAGATATGCTTGTAAGTTCCCATGTCCAGTATTAAGTTGGACAGCATTATATGATATTACGATTTATTATATTATGATGACCATATTCCAAAGTTTGGGATAAAGTATTTTGTCCATCTACCTGTTTTCGCCTCCTACCAGCAAGATTGCCATGTTTTTTGAAAATGATCTTACTAAAATTTGTATTAAAAAGTTCGTAAAGAATACGAAAGAATACGAATAGAAATACGAAATCGGTATATTACTGAAATTCTCGTAATTATCAGCACCTGAAGCTTTCTCATTTCTTTCTATCTCAATGTGGGCTGTAACCCAGTTTTTCTTCTGGTGCCTACCCTCTTCGGATGTTGGCGATCATCATGGAAATTCGGACTGTGTTTGTTGGAGCCATGAAGAGATTTGTTGTTCTTGTCTTGAATCAGGTTCAACAAGGTTTTTTACCCACGTTGAACAAGGATTTTTAGCCACGATATTCTCTATCTTGCTGGCCCTCTTCTTCCATCTACTCTTCCTTGTAGTATAAGTTGCAATAATCCTAGAGAGAATTTTCCTATTCTCTCTAGGACCTGCTGGTTGGTGACGTGAGCCGTCCAGAAAATTTTGAGTATGCGGGAGTATAGCTAAATCTCAAATGCCTCGAGTCTCCGTTCGGTGGCCTCTGTCAGAGTCCAGGACTCCACTCCATATAGAAATACTGTAAAGAAGTAGCATATCAGTAGCCTGATCCTCGTTTCTATATTCAGGTGTTGTGCTTTGAATACCTTTGCCATTTTAAGGAATGCGGATCTCGCTTTTTCTATCCGAGATTTGATTTTAACCCAGTGTAACCCAGTGCCATCTTAATGTAACTTCTTTCTTAATGTAACTTTCTTTCTTAATGTAACTTTGTAAAGTATTTAAAACAAATTCTGTGAGAACAGACAAAAACTTTAGAGCATCAAGTGCTAAACGACTATCACAAAGTATAGGACAACTCTTAATAACCTTTTGTTTAGTTCAACGTAATTTAAAGCTTGCTTGATTGGAATAATTTCTGTCTGAAATATTGAGCAAGTACTTTTCAAAAAGAATTTGTTGACAATAAACCTCCCTATCTTGAATGTAAAGCACAAGTGCCGTGCCCATACCATTTTCAGATTTTGAAGCGTCAGTATATATTTGGATTGGGAAAGTATTGTATGTTATCACATAATAATTTACAAGGTCAATTTCTGAAAGATGAATAAACTTTTGAATATTTATTTTCGACTCGATTAATTTTGGAGAAGCCTGCAAGTCCGTAATTTTTTTAATAATGTTTCATAATCTCGATATGTTATAAATGCTTAAGTTATATAAGCTTTTTCCTTTAGTCTTATAAGGGGAACTTCCGACGTCTGGATCACGGATTTTCTTCAAACTTTGTACACTTTTAGTAGTCCATTAGGACAACATAATGTGTAAGTAGTAAGGCTGTAGTAGGCATTTTCGAGAAAATTGCAATTTTCTATCTTCGAAGTTATCATCGTCGAATATATACATTTGCGTTGCATCAACATATATAAGATGGCGGTGTCCGAGTGGTTAAGTTCAAGCTTCGTATTTGCTGGATCGGAGGATCGAGTCTTACTCATAGTTTTTTTTTTGTTTTTCTACGCTAGTCATATTTTTTCTTATAAATAACAATTCAAAGGTAATATAATGAATAAATACGTGTATTTGCATGCATTTTGATTGAATTTCCAATGTTATTTGGCTGTTTACTGAATTTTACCATTACAAATATGGTGCTTTGACCTGCACCATCGGGTTCGAAGGGATAAGAGGAGGGCATCAAGCTTGGAATGCCCAAGTCAATCAACGTAAATAAAAATTTGTCAATTAATAACTCCATTTAATGATACACAGTAATAAAGTAAATTAATCTTCGGTAGTGCTTACGACATTTGAAGTTGCAGGGTTATATTCGTCATGCAAATACGGAAAATATTAATTAGGACATCTACTAGATCGAATGAATGTATTTTTCCTGCATGCACAAGGAAATGTCAGTCAGAGTTTGTATGGAGAAACAAATCTCGTTGACATTCTCAAAAATGTCTCTTTCTTCCGACAACTTGGATGGAAACTACGCGTAACGCAACATTCTCATAAATATCGGTGCTGATAATTGGTGATGTACTATAGAATGTATTTTGATAGCATCTCACGAGAAGCAATTTCTCACTTGTTTTCGATTATTAACAATTTTGAAGGCGCTTCATAGTTTTTATCTTGCCTATAGAAATAAGTGTCACACGGCTGGCAAATGTCAGTACATTTCGGTGGTATGACTTTAACTAGTAAACAGCCAAATAACATTGGAAATTCAATCAAAATGCATGCAAATACTTGTATTTATTCATTATATTACCTATGAATTGTTATTTATAAGAAAATATATGACAGCGAAGAAATAAAAAAACATGAGTGGTACTCGATCCATCGATCCAGTAATTACGAAGCTTAACCACTCGGACACTGTCATCTAAAGGTAAACTTCCGAGCAAAGCGGCTCTTGCGTCACTAACGCAGCGTCAAAGCCGCCGTGACATAGCGATAGTATTATGCACTAAGGAAATGTATGAGGCGCCATTCGAGCGCATCGACATTGATGCGCTCAGCGTCAGTGCTTCAGTGTCGCTGCGCTCGAATGACGCCTCACACATTTTCATAGTGCATAATACTATCGCTATGTCGCCGCGTCAGTATCGCTGAAGTCTACCTTCATATACTTTGACGCAACGCAAATGCATATATTCGACGCGGAAAACTTCGAAGAGAGAAAATTGCAATTTCCTCGAAAATGCAGAAGTAGTACAAGTTTGAAAAAAAATCCGTGATCCAGATCCAGAGTTCAGAAGTTCCCCTTATTATTCCCCTTTCGTTCTTCCACTTCCTTCTGTCCTGTGCCAAGTTGATCCAATTTCCGGCTACGCAATCTAATATCGTCAGACCATCTTGTAGGAGGTCTGCCTCTGCTTCTTTTGGACTCCCAGGGTTTCCATGTCAATATTTTTTTGTCCACTTGTCATCAGTGGTTCTTGCGAGAATACCTTGCCCAGTTCCATTTTAAGTTGGTTATGCGTTCTACTATGTCTGTAACCCTTTGTGCAATTCGTACTTTATTCACTGTCTTCTTGGTTAATGTTAAAGTTTCGACTCCATAGGATATAACAGGCAACACGCATTGGTCGTAGACTTTTCGTTTTAAACATATTGAATAGGCCGCACATCCTAAGCCTATCCTTCTGGTAATTTCACATGTCTGATTATCTCTGCCAATTTTGATAGTATATCCAAGGTATTTGTATGCGTCAACTTCTTCAATTGTTGCATTGTCGATCAATATTGTCCCACCCAAGACGAGGTTTTTCATAATTTTAGTTTTTTACATATTCATTTTTAGCCCTACTTTTTCTGAGGCATGTTTGATGTGCCTAGCATTTCTTTGGCTTCTTTGAGGTTATCAGTAATTATCACAATATCATCTGCGAATCGTAGATGATTGAGCCTTTCTCGTTGTATATTTATGCCTTGTCGTCCCAATCGAGTTCTTCTATAATGCTTTCTAACACTGTTGAAAACAGTTTTGGGGACAGCGCGTCACCTTGTCTGACGCTTTCGATACTGAAGGTATCTGTTTCTGTGTGTAGTCTAACTTTTGAGGTGGCGTTTGCATATATGTTACTTATTTGATTGCGTATCTATAGTCGATTGTACTTTACGATAATGCCTTCATAATGGCCCATTACTCTATGGAGTCGTAGGCCTTCTCGTATACGTCTATAAAGGTGATGTCAGCGGCGGGTTATTTTCGACACTTTTCTCAACCAGGGTCTTAATTACTTGCAGATGATCATTAGTGCCATAATCTGCTCGAAAGAAACCTGCTTGGTTGTGAGAAGTCGAGTTTTGTTGTTGTTCTGTTGGTAATTATTTTTGTGAAGAGCTTGTACAAATGTGTCAACAGGCTAATCGCCCCATAATTTTCTAAACAAGTAGCGTCTCCCTTTTTGTATGTCAATACTATTATTGTATTGTTCCACTGTGCACTGTTCTCGAGGCATTTATCGAACAGTACCTGCACTAATCGTATCAATTTTTCGCCTCCTATTTTCGGCATCTATAACTAGGCAGTGCTTTCCCGGCGCTTTGTTGTTTTTCATTCCTGATAGAGCTTGTTCTATTTCGGTAGTTGTGGTATTAATTCTTCGGAGCCTTGTGTGCGGGGAGAAATGCTACTGAACTACCTAATGAACACGGGCTATATGCAATGAACACCTTTTTCCAAAAGAAAATTACTAAGAAATGGACTTGGATAAGCCCAGACGGAAAAAGAAGGAACGAAATACATTTTATTATAACAGACAAAATTACGGCTGTTTGGTGTTCATTGCATATAGCCCGTGTTTCATTAGGTAGTTCAGTAGAATTTCTCCCCTCTCGTTGCGCTGACCAATACCATTGATCAAATGGTAAAATTATTACTAATTCTCTATAACATCTTCTATTATTCTAATTGACAACTATTTATAACAGTCACATGGACAATGCCTACTCAAATTTGAAAAGTTTTAATAACATCCACTTTGGGACAGCTTTACTAATTAAATCAAGGGAGGGACACTAGAGCGCTGTGTGCTAAAGAGTAACAGAAGATTTCGTGTCCCTCCCTTGATTTCATTAGTAAAGCTGTCCCAAAGTGGATGTTATTAAAACTTTTCAAATCTTCTATTATCTTTTTTGTCAAATTTTCTGCTATTATATAGTTCGCGATAGAAGTCCTCCGTTATTTTTAGGATCTTGTTTCTGTCTGTTGTTACTTTACCCTTCAGGCGATTAGCCTGTTGACACATTTGTACAAGCTCTTCACAAAAATAATTACCAACAGAATAACAACAAAACTCGACTTCTCACAACCAGTCCTGTTTTGTTTCTCAGTTTGTGTATTTCGCGTTTACCATTTGATAACTGTCTGTTCATTGTTTTCGTGCTTTTGTTTCTTTAAATTGTATCCGTGACTATCTGCACATTATATTTTCAAATGTCATTGCTTCGTTCCTTTGATGTCCTTTTGTTTAGTTCTCTGTATCTTGGTGTATTAATCTCGCCCATTCTCCTTAGACGTCTACGCTCTTCCATTAGTAATTTTGTGCTTCCGCTATTTTTACTTGTATTTTCCGTGCTAGACAGGCAGTTCTCTCTCGTACTTTGTGTTATCGTTTCCAAAATTTTGTTGTTTATTTTCTCAACACTACTTTCTTCTGTGTTGTAAAATTCTCGAGGCATTTCTCTATTGTTCTCTGGTATTCTTCCAAGCACTCTGGTGGGTTCCATTTTCTATAGGTTTTACTTTGGATCATCTTCCTTCACTCTTTCTTTAAATTGAGTGACACGGTTGCTCCCACCATTCTGTCGTCGCTCACAATGGAGAAGCTGTTTAGAACAGTGACAACATGTATTATTTAGTTTTTTTTCTGTTAGAATTATTGTATATTCTACAGCAAGAGATGAAAGGCGTTGGCGTTTTTTTGGTGAGGTGGCAGTTTGCTCACGAGCGCCAGCGAGTTAGCACTCACACCGAACCAAAAAAACCAAATGCAATTTTTTCTACTGATTTCGGTTGTAGAATCCATAATTCGACTTTAATAAATCCAATTCGAAGCGAAATGTCAGAACTGTCAATACAAATTTAATTGTAGGTTTGATCGTTTCCATGGTAACATATTGCATTCTCATATAAGGTGAAACTTTTCAAGTCAAATGTCCTAATTTTATTTCGGTTTTTTAAATAGTTTCAGGCTCGTTTTAAATTTGTACATAAAATATTTCATTGAAATTGAGGTAATTAATAAGAAAGTCCATGCAAATTTGGTTAGTTTAGTGTTTTAATCGAGAAAATCATAAATTTAAAATGCTCATTTTCGTCCCCAGAAGTGAAAAAATTTTCATCTCTAGAATGAAAAAATGTCACTTTCATGTAGGGTAAGCCATGGAAAAAATGCCATTTTCACATATATCAGTAGAAAATATCTATTTCGTTCCTTGTTTTGCCGTCGGGGCTTATTCAAGTCCATTTCCTAGTACTTTTCTTTTGGAAAATGGCGTTCATTGCATATAGCCCATGTTTCATTAGGAAGTTCAGTAGGATTTCTCCTCTCTCGTTGCGCAACCAATTCCATGTTGTCCTATTTGATCAAATGATAAAAGACTAGAAATAACACACGCCGCCTCTGTAGATATTGTAGGATATGCTTTTGCTGCTGATATCGTGCTTTGACGTTGTAGACTTAATAATTTAATCTTTCATTTACACCACATGAGTTATGCCAAACAGATGAGCCGTATAATAATGCCGTTTCTACCGCTCTTCTATAAATTTCACATATTGCAAATTTATCAAGACCCCATTCCTTTCTACATGCAAGTCCAATTCGTGAGCTAAATAGTTTTACTTATGGGCACGCTTGTTTAATATGTTCTTTAAAATTTAAACGTCTATCTATTAAAACTCCTAAATATTTTATATGATCTTGACATTTATTTATTTTTTGTTCCGTAATGTAAAAATAGGTCCTCTTTGTATCGGCTATTTTGCAAACAATAATGCTTCTGATTTTGTAGCATTAAAATTTACCTTGCATTTTGTTCTACATTTTTGGATGCTCTCTAAAGCACGATTCGCTTTATGTTTTTATTCCAAAATAGTTTAACTTCTTATCAGCAGCATTGAATCGTCAGCGTATGCAATAATTTTGCAGCTTTCGTGAAGATCAATATCAAAAATTGAATCGTAAATAATTTTTCAAAATCCTGGGCCAAGTCCCTAAGCCAGGGATCCCTGCGGACATCCCTCACTAATGATTTTCTCTATATAGACTCCGGGCTTCGAAATTATGGCTTTACGGTTTGCGAAATCATTTTTAGCCAGATTAATCAAATTATTTTAACAATATTTCTTGATTAATTGCACCACTTATATCTAAAGCAATTGCTGGGACTAAAGACTAGACGGACCAGACTAGACAGCTAAGACTAGACTAGATAGACAGATAATACTAGACATATAAGACAGGATTAAATAGACAAGGCTAGATACACAAGAATATACAGGTACGACTAGACCAGGCCTGGGCAAATGGCGGCCCGCGACGACCTTTCATGCGGCCCGCGTCAACCTTTTATGCGGTCCGCAATGCATTTTATAAACTACTTTAATTACAAAAAAAAACTACGCATAATAAAAACTAAAACATTAAGTTGGTTTAGTGATTGTGTCCTACCAAAATATTATTTATAAAGCAATTAGAAATTTATCTATACATAGCAGAATACGAATTAAGATCATTCATTGTGGAGAATGATCTTAATTCGTATTTTAACATAAAAAAGCTACAAATAATCCCGAAAGTATGCCTATGACATGTTTATTACGTTTATCAGGCATGATGTGTACTTTGTTATATACCTGTCACTATTTTATAGACCCTGCATATTTACGGGTGTTTTCTAAAACTATTTCGTTTTACAAGCAGTATATATTGTCCACTATGAGAAAATCCAACAATATTGTGTCTAGGCGAGTATATATGAGTGGTATACAAATAACTATTCAAATTTAATGTGGCCCGCGATCAAATTATCCGACGTAATGTGGCCCGCAAGCCAAAAGATTTGCCCACCCCTAGACTAGAGGGATAAAAGTAGACATACAGTGGAAGACATAGAAGGATACACAGATAGGACTAAACAGATAAGTCTAGATATACAATAAGTATACGATAAGTCTAGATAAACAGATAAGTCTAATAAGACAAGACTAGAGATAGCAGACTATGCAGACAAGACTAGTCAGATAGGACTAGACAAACAAGACAAACAACACTAGGCAGAGAAGACGAGAAGACCATACAAGTTTTGTTTGTAGTAATACAGTATAATCTCGATAATCCGCCACATATGGGATGTATTTGTTTAGGGAACTAATTTTTGAAGTTATATGGTACTAGAATAGTCAGTTAGTCAGTTAAAACAAAACAGACAAAATTGGTCAGACAAGACTGAACAGGGAAGACTAGTCAGACAAGACTAGACCGACAAGACCAGACATACGGTACTGGACATACAAGACTAGATAGACAATACTACAGGTAAGTCTGGACAAAAAAAGGTAGAAGGTAGAAAGAACGTGCAAGACAATACTAGTTTTGTTTGAATTAATAGTTATTAAATATATTAAATAGAGAACTAATTTTTGAAAAGTTACTAGATATATAAGAATTGTAATAAAGTTGAATAGTTGGATTGTTAAGAGCTCATATAAGTTTCATTATTGTGGCCTAAATAATTGGTTATAGAGTTACGAATTGGTGTGTAGGTAAAGGTAAAAAGACAGGATATAGCGGAAATATTCGTGATTCGGTTTTCGGAGCGGAAACGTGAGGGGAATCGAAACCCGAAGCGGCATTCCGGATAATGTGGATTTCGCAGGACATTTATACACCGAGTGAAAACAGTAAAAACTTTTTTTCACCCTACTGTTGAACCTGCTGCTATCGCATGCCAATGAACAATTTCTATATATATATATATATATATATATATATATATATATATATATATATATATATATATATATATATATATATATATATATATATATATATATATATATATATATATATATATATATATATATATATATATATATATATATATATATATATATATATATATATATATATATATATATATATATATATATATATATATATATATATATATATATATATATATATATATATATTTGTGATAAAAATTTATTATTATTTGTATGAGAAGTTTCTTATCGGCTTTACGAAATTAAATATAAATCGGATCTGGTTTTTCGTATGAATTATGCTTTTGTGATTTTCTAGGCACAAGAAAAGTTTTTCACAGATTTTTATCGTGGTGTTTTATTACATTTTTGTTGCTGTTTTATATGCAAATTTCTTTTCTTACCGGAGATTTACTGTGCTCAGCCGCACTTTAAAAACTCGTTGACGTTAAATAGAAAAATGTTTTGTAAATAATTTTCATTCACGGTTTTATTTGTAATTTAATATTCTTATCAGATGAACGGCGAAGGAACTGGGGATATATTTTCTTATTCATGAATATTTTTGTATTCAACTTTGACCTTCGGCAATTAAATTCTAAGAGGTTTTTGTATGAAAATCGGATTTTAAAGGTAGAAATGGGCTCAGTTTCGACGATTTATTATCCAATCCGGATGGCATCGCCAATTTTACGCTCCACCTGTGATTTGCATTCTATCCGTTTTCATCTTTCTTCTCTTCGTTTTTCACAACGTTTTCTCATTTTATTATCTTTCCAATTCACTTTTATGACCTCACATTCAACATCTATGTATATAGAACCTACGAAAACTTTAAAACTATTTTAAATATAGATAATAGATAGAAAAACACAGACATTCAGAAAGTTTTAATTTGACCTACGTACAAAATAATAAATAAATAATAAAGTTTAAACAAATATAAATAGAAAATAGGGCACATTTACACTAACCAAGTTAAAATTTGAGATGGATATGTAATACTCAACTAAGTTTCCAAAACTCAAACTCAAAAATCAAACTAGATGTCAACGCAAAATATAGATAGTGTTTGAACAAACTAAACAAATATTATTATTTCCTTTATTTTATATATTTATTATATATATTATACATTCACGAATTTCCAAAACTAAAACTTCACACTTTAATTTATTTCTCTTGTTACCACCACAATTTAAAGTTCCTTTGCGAAAAACTAACTAAAATGATCATTCAATAACTTATATTATAATAACTTCAAGTAATATAATATAGTTTGTGTTTCCAGTAAATAATTAAATAGAGTGAAGGGTAGTGAAATGAAATCCTTTATCAAACAATAACAAAAAATAAAAAGAGACAGAGAGCGTCTAATAAAAGTTTTAAATTAGTTCTCGCGTTTTGGCTTCCTTGCAAACACATTGAAACTTTCGAGCTGCATAAAGTTTCTTTTCGGCCGTGCAGCACGCTACAACTCCTGCTAACTACCTACTCCGCAATGCGATTGTCTAGAGCAGAAGAAAAGGATAAAATTATTAAATCCACCGCCGCCCTCCAAACTTTATTATATTTTTAAAATTGAAATTACAATAATGCAGTAGATTCTATGTTTCAAACCGAATATAGATTAAATTTAAATATTAGCATATATATGGTATCTGCTTTCATGTTTGGAATACTAGATAGCAAAAAATATATAAATACAAGTTGTAATTTAAAATTCTAGCCTTTTCTTATAATTGTAGTCTTGTTATGTATCTGTATAAACTTCTCTGTCCAGTATTGCTTCTAGTTTTGTTCAGCTTTGTTTTAGCTACTTAATTAATTTTGAGTGCGTAATACTAATCTTGTTCATACACCCTGTATAATACTGACTTGTCTAGTCTTGTATGACTAGTCTTTCTTTCACCTTGTCTTCTCTTGTACTCGGGGTGTTCTATTCCAAAACATTGGAATTTATGTTATGTAGTTGATATAAAAAATCGATGTGAAACTATTTTGTTGTATAAGGAGAATTTGTTTTGCCAACGACAATATGTTGAAACTGAAATATTTGCGTGTAAACAGAATCTATGTTAATATTATGTGCGGGAATCGGGGAAATTTCAGTTTAAAACTAATTGGATAGGCGAGCTGCAATACAACGAATATCGATTTATTATCGAAACCCGTTTTATTTCCTATTATGTTTCAGCTTTATTGTTTTTAAAATGAAAAATGTATTCACAGACTTTTTATATTTTCATTTCCAAGCATAAGTAATTTCGTTCCCGAAGTAAGTAATAACGAAATAATTTCGTTTTTTTTTTATGAAACCATTTTGTTTTATCTCAAATATTTTTGTATAAACTAAGACTTAACTACTGTGTGGTATTGCATGTTTTAACAAACACTTATTTTCAGTTTTTTTTTTCTTTTTTATTGTATATTTCTTTTGTTATATATTTCTTTTATTTTATATTTCTTTTATGATAGATTTCTTTTCTTGTATATTTATCCTTGATTTCATTAATTTGAGTACTTTAACTTCACACATTTTTTGGTATTCTGTTTCATATTTGATGTAATAACTTCATTATTAAGCTCTTCATTACTTCTACTTAACGCAAGAAATTAAAATTATTAATTTTATTTTCAATTATGTAGCTTCACAAGGTTGTTGTACAATTTTAATTACGCAATAATAAATTGTTTTTGTCATTTCTGTTTTAATTCACTGAAAGTTACAAAATTCTCTATTCTATTTATATCTAACAAAAAGTCTTTTCTTATTCATCTACTCTTGTCTGTTTAATATTTGGTGTTTAGTTTAGTGATGAACAAAATCTTTCTATTTAATCAGCGAGACTTTTAAGAACAGTTTATCTTTCGAATTCGTCCTTCCAGTCCTATAATTTTATATTTTGTTACACCTCACAAAGTTCAGCTCGATGATTTACTCAACATAGTTTCCCTTACAAACAACATATTACTTACAAAAAACGAGAGCTCAATAAAACCATCGGGATCAGTACGCACTCATACGAACTCGTACGAACTCGTTCATTTAATCTTCTCCGACTGGCCCTGTCCTGTTAGTCTTGCCCATCTAATCTTGTCTGATAGTCTGGTTTGTAGTATTGTTTGCATGTATTGTTTGTCCGTGTCTGTCTTTTTAACTAATCTCGTCTGTTTAGTTTTGTCTGTCTACTCTTGTATGCTTAGTCTTATCTGCCTAGTCTTGTCTATCTAGTATTATATGTCTATTATTAACTCTCGAACCTTGTGGGTCTAGTTTAAAATAAATATGTGTTCCTAGTCTTGTATATATATATATATATATATATATATATATATATATATATATATATATATATATATATATGTTGTATTTGAGGTTTTCGCGGATAGATACCTGTGTTGTATTGTTTTTTCGGGGATTCCGCGTTGATGCTGAGGGTTGGCTCTGAAAAGAACCGGATTCTCGACGTTTCGGCGAACTAACATTCGCCATGATATGATCGAACTAACATTCGCCGTCATGGCGTATGTTAGTTCGCTGAAACGTCAAGAATCCGGTTCTTTTCAGAGCCAACCCTCAGCATCAACGCGGAATCCCCGAAAAAACAATACAACACACATATATATATATATATATATATATATATATATATATATATATATATATATATATATATATATATATATATGTATATATATATATATATATATATATATATATGTATATACAAGATTAGACAGACAATAATCAACAACATTATATAAATCAAGACACATTATATAACACAAACAAAGATTATATAAAAAACTAGACAAATCTTTGTTTGTGTTATATAATGTGTCTTGATTTATATAATGTTGTTGATTATTGTCTGTCTAATCTTGTATGTCTAGTCTTGTCTGTCTAATCTTATATACCTAGTCTTATCTAAATAGTCTTATCTAGTTTTAAATGTCCAGTCTTATCTCTCTAGCCTTGTGTGATGCTTGGTTGTGTCTATGGTTCTGGTCTTTTCTGTCTAGTCTTTTATGCCAATTTTTCTTGTTCTTTTTAGAATTCCACTTGACCCTGGCTGTCTGTTTTTGGGCTATTGGATTGTCACGGTCTTCAGTTTTTTCCGTCTAGTCTTGCCTGCCAAGTCCTATCTGTTTAGTTTTGGCCGCCAAGTCTTTTCTGTCTAGTTCTGTCTATCTAGTCTTATTTATCTAGTCTTGTTTCCATAGCCTTCATTTAGTCTTTTTAGATACTACCTATTATTTCCTCTGTTTCTCTATTAAATTGATTTTTTGTTTGTGAAAACCGTCTAATTTATATAGATAACCTGATTGCAACTATCTAATCATGCATATGTAGATTCAACTTTGATAATCAACTCATCTATATAAACAAATTTTCTTTCAATTATCATGAATAATGCGGTTTATAGACAAAGAATATGTATAGATAATCGCGAAATGTCTTGAAGTTTCTGAAATCGATTATAAATAGATATCTATATAGATACGTTTCAAATATGATTTTATTTATCATTTATTTATACTGTTTAAATTATACAATAGAGACGTGATCTGATAAAACGAGCCAATGAACGTGCAGCAAATTTTTCTCCTTTCTAGGTGCTGCTTTGTAATTTATGTTTTTGAAACAATTGGTTCACTTGTATTGTAAGAACCAATTGTTATTATAGTTAATAAGAAATATGTTTAAAATTTACGTTTTATTTAACTTATAACTTAAAACACCAATCTTTCCATCATGTGGTCCATGTGCAATTCTACAATAAGAACATTAAAGAAATACAAACCAGCATTATGTTGCTGCGAACCAGCATTATGTTTCTCACAAATACAACAAAAATGCTAAACTAGAAGGAGAAGTGCGAAAAGCTGCTCTTCACAAGCTAAAAAAAATAAAAACAGCATCAAAAATAAGCTTTCAGTAATTTTATTAAGCAAAGTACTGCAAAGCAAGGTACTGCAACCGATGTTACCTATAAAATAGCATATATACTTCGAAAACGGGAATAAACCATTTAGTGATGTGTAAGTGAAAATGGATTGCATTGTTGAAGCAGTAGGATGTTTAGATTCAGAGAAAGTTGAGAAAAACAAACAATTGCCTTTTTTAAGAAGGACTATAACTGATAGACAGCACGAGTTAGCGTAAAATGTAACAAAACAGCTTCGCTCAATTATACAAAATGAGGATATGTACTTTTCGCTAGCATTAGATGAATTCAATGATGCAACGGACTTAGCTGAGGTTTTGTTTTCATTTGTGATTTCACTTGTTTCGAGGAACTACCGACACTCGTGCCGGAAGAAATCGGAGCTGATATATACAACAGTTTTAAAGAAAAATTCCAGGAAGCAGGACTAAATATTGATAACATAGTGAATATGTGCACTGGCGGTGCACCTTCCATGAAAAGATAATGGAAAGGCTTTGTTTCATTGCTGCAAAAAAAAAAAAAAAATCAAAGTTAGAAAATTTCAATTTCATTTCGCTGTATATGGGCACTAACAAAATATTTGTACTAAATCCGCTACTTTAAGATTACTCTTATTCAGATTGTTTTTATATAACTTTTTACGTGCCAATACGACTCGACATCGTTAATTTCGAAATATGCTTGTGTCTGATATGAAACATATAGTGTAGATTTGCCGTATCACTCAGAAGTACGCTGGCTATCAAGAGAACAAGTATTACCCAAAGTTTTAAGTTTACGAAAAGACATATTGAGGTTCTATGAGATACAATAGCAATGCTAATTCTTGTATGACTAATTTTGTAGAAATGCTGCACAAAGTCATTTAAATTTTTCTTTGCATGTCAGAACAAAACATATATATATGACATGTGGCAAAAAAGGCTGGCGTTTTATTTTTCAAGTGTCTCTTCTTTCAATCACAAATTTCTGAAGAATATTTTCCACAGTTATTTAAAATGATATTTCTACAATTGAATTGTTGAAGGTTTTCTGATTTTGAAAAAATACTATTAAACTACAAATGCAATTGTTTGAGTTATGTGAAGATTATAAAAAATCTTTTTGATTCCAAAAAAGACAACGTGAAGTGGAAATATGGAAAAAAGCAGTTGAATATCTAAAGTTACGTCAACATGCACAAGAATTGCTTTCTTGCTTTGGAACTACATACTGCTCTGAAACAACTTTTTCATACTTAACACAAATTAAGAACGAATTAAGGACCCAGATAACTGATGCCCATTTAGAAGACCAATTGAAGTTAAGTTGGAACCCAATTTTCAATTTCTTTCGAATAAAAAACAAACTCCATACAATTAAATCACTACTATTCAGTTGTAAATGTGGTCATAGGCTATTTGTTAGTTCTACTTCTATTTCTTATTAAAAACAAAATGTTTGATAAATAATAGTAAATTTATATTTAAACAGCAATTTACGATATTGTTTCATATATTGACTCAATTGTATCTAGTAGTGTAAAATATAGGTGGTGATATATTTCACATAAAAGACTACTTCATCCAAAATGGTAGGTATGCGGCCTCAGTATAATAAACAAACGCTTCGAAGAAGAAGAAAGTGAAAATGTATGTTATATTATATTGTGCTGTGTAAAACTGAAGAAAAGTATTAATTATTATAAAAACCGATTATAATAATAAATAAAAAGATGCACTAAAGATGCTACAACTTAATTTATTTTAATTAGTGAATGCTGTATTAATAACGTAGTTGAGGTGGCATCTGTTTTATTGGCACCCAACACATGTTGATGATGGCTTTGGTGTGGGAAAATGCTAATTATTTCTCATGAAATTCAAATCGGGTGATTTCGAGCTCGTTGATTCAGCCTGATTCTGAAGTCCTAATCGGACTAGAAATTGATGATCTGGAAGATGTAGTCGACGCGCTAATCGACACACCAAAGCCCTTTACAATTACATAAACAAGACATCCACAGATTAAGCACGGATTACATTTAATAATATATGGGATGCATTTACAATACAGGAAAGTTAACCCAATATTAGAGACGGAGGACTATATAGAATGACAGAAAGAGATCTCATGCCTAGACTTGTTAGACAAGGCTATGCAGACAAAGCTTCATAAACTAATAACAAACAACAATGAACAATAAAGACTGAATTTATAATTTAGATAATGTAGTTAATCCATTTACTATGTCTTTAAGTGGATTTATTCTGTTACGTAATGTTTGAACAAGCAGTCTATGTAGTATTTTTCGGTTAGTACGGATGTAGAAATTCCCTGCCGGATTCGATCCAACTTCCGGCAAACCCAAGGATTTATGGATCGCAGAGATTATTTAAAAAACACAATGGATTTTATCCGCACCCCCATATTGCTAGATCTGCGCCGCTAATATTAAATGTTTGACACACAAATAAGTATAAACCCCGAATATATAGACTAGCAAATCTGTCTAGTATTAAATGTTCTAAGTATTCTTATTAGGGCTTCACGTGAGAACTTTATTTTTTTAACCGCGAAACCATTCGAGAAGCACACAGTACGCGTATACGTATTAAATCAATCGCGGAAAAAAAACGCAAGTGAGGCCGCTTGCATTAGCTTACTTGTCTCACAAAAACATGCGATTAAAAACCGCAGCGGTTTAGCCGTAGTGCGGCCCAGACCTAATACGGGCAGCCGTAATATGTTCTTGAATAAATTTGAACTGAGGGCTCGGGCATGTTACATTTCATTATATAACAATTAAAAGAGTCGATATTTCAAATTATGTTAGTTTTTATTATGAATTTTAAATAGTCAACAAAATAGAAGCTTTGTATAAACATACATTTATGGTTTGATGTTACACATTTTTATGTGGATGGAACAAGACGAATTTCAAATATAGTATACAAATAGAAATTGTATGTAAACAGACATTTATAGTTTTTTATCGCTTCATTTTCATGCGGATGGAACAAGGCGAAATTCGAAGATAGTAATAGTAACAGAAAATTTATGTAAACAGACATCTTATCGCTAGGTATATTTTCAAGCACTAAAATGCATCTGTAATTTTTATGTGAGATATTTTTATAATTATATACCTATTTTCACGATTTCTTATAAAGATATTTTGAACTTCAGTTGCAGCAAAAATGTCGTTGAGTGGAGGTGCTAGTAGTGATAACCCTAATAAAAGGCCAAGATTAGATGAAAGGGCTGACGCATTAAATGAAATTGAACCAGTTAATCAACATCGTTTAATAATAAATACATCTGTGACATCAAAATTGAATACTACTAGTTTTTTTTAATTTGAAATAATTAAAGATGAGAAAAAGCAATATGTTTAGTATGTGAAAAATCTAGAATAAGAAAAATAATTAGCAGAAAAGACAGTAATACGAAAAGACATTTATTAACTGCTCATCCGAAGGCCTTCGAAGAAGTTTATGGCACATCTACATCGATTCAAAAATCAGTGTCATCAGCTCAGAAAAAGTTGATTGATATGTTTTCTGAACAGGTAATTTAAGATAACTTTGATATAACCAATATTATTAATAAAGCTACAACTCACTATAAATTATTATAAATCCTATAAATTGTCAAATCGTTCAATATATCATAAATCTGGAAAACTACGTAAGACCGTTTTGGTTTTAATTGAAATTATGTTGCTATTGATTTTATAAGGTTACAAATGTTGATGGCTGCTCGTTATGTCTCTCGTAGCAAAAAAAAATCGTTAGTCTAAGAATTGATTTTGAATGGATATTCTAAAAAGTCTATAAGACTATTTTTTTTAATGCGGATTACTTCAACGTTACAAATAGAAATATTCTACAATAATATTTGCTACATACAAAATTATAGTGTGGGAATCAAATGTAAAGTTTGATTTTTGGGACAAGGTTTTCTAGATTTATAAGCGATATTTTTCACCAAAATTTTACAAAAAAATAAAATAAACTTAAAAAATCCATTATGTTTTAGAGAAAGTTATCAACAAAGGATTTAGAAGCTTTGATAGTTGAGTGGATGGCTAAAAAAAAATTACCATTAAGTTTTATTGATGATGAACACACTCCAAAATTTTTTTCACCTCTTAAACCCCGACATTGAAATTCCACGGCGTAATTGTGCTCGACGAATGGCGATGGAGCAGTTTAAAATAAAACAAGCAAGAGTAAAAGAAATTTTGAGTTACAATTGTTCTAAATTTTCATTTACGGCTGGACTTCCATGAATTTAAGGTCTTCTTACTACGGCATAACTATTCACTTTTTTGATGGTGATTTTTAATTGTAGTTTCCACAATTATTAGCCTTAGATTTCATTCCATCCCAAGGTCATCACAGCGGAAAAGATATTTCCGAAATTTTCTTCAAGTGTATAAAAGAGTGTATGCTTTGGAAAATAAAATTCAAGGAATCACTGTTGACAATGCATCTGCAATTACTACGTTTATGACCGAATTAAGTATATTAATAGCAAATAATGGCCATGTATTTGATAATATAAATCAGCATTTCCGGTGTTTTGCCCATATTTTAAATCCTGGTGTTCAAGACATAAAAGAAAAAACAAGAAAATATTGAATGTGGGGTACATAGAATCTGATTGCAATAGTGTTGACAGATTTATCTCCAGAATAGAGAGTGAATATGATCAAGAAGTAGATGATGATTTGGTTGAAGAAGAATTATCTGAATTCATTCAGTACGATATCTGTCCATCTTCAGCTATTTCAAAATTGAGAAATACTTTTATTAAATGAAAGTAAGAGATTATCACTACGATATCTTCAAATCTTTCAGTAGCTGGAGTCACACGGATATCTTCTGTTACTCTTTGGCACACCCCACTGAAGATGCGTAGTGTGAGCCGTTCGCTGCGTCAAAGCAAGTAACGGGAACGGTCAAGATCTTTCCCGTTACTTGTTTTGAGTGATAGTCTCTTACTGATAGTGATAATCTCTTACTTTCATTTATATTATTAATTTGGTTCAAACCATGACATCTCATTTTAAACTTTTATTAAAATTAGGAAATCTGAACAATTACAAAAAAAGTTAAATGATCTTTTGTAGTCTTTCTAACATTAATTATAGTAAACCTATTTTAGATGTTAAAACTAGATGGAATATCACTCAAAATATGATAGAAGTAGGAATTTGCTTAAAAAATAGTTTAAATTTATTTTGGTTAAGTTATGAACATGATAAAAAATACATATTTTGAAAATGAGTGATGATGAATGGTCATTACTTGAACAAATAAATATGTTTTTAAATTTTTTTATAATAGAAATGCATAACATTACCATTAGTTGTTGTGGCCTTTAATGTACTTACATACCAGAAATTTAATCGACAGTTTCTGAATTAGATAATAAGCCAAACCGTAATGTCGTGGATGAAGCTCTCTTGATTGCTTTTCAAGCATCAAGAGATAAAATGTGAAAACATTATAGAAAAACAAATTGGGTTTATGGTTTATGTTTAGTTCTGTACCCGCGACATAAAATCGAGACATTTGATATGACCAAATGGGACAAGGAAATGAAAAATGAGGCTGTCCAATGTTTTGATTAAGTTTATAAAGAGTATGGAAAGAATACCAATTTTGAGAGAGAATGCGTTCCAAATGCGTTCCAAAAAGTTAGTCGTCCATACGGAATTGAAGTATTCAAAAAAATGTATTGATATTGATAGTCTGTACAATAATTCAGTAAAAACTTCAAAACATTGGGAAGCTGAATTTGCCGTGTATTTACTTCTGAAAAGGGCAGATAGAAATCAAAATATTTTAGAGTGGTGGAAGTCTCATGAAACGATTTTCCCCACTCTTTCCAAGATCAGTACCTGTTGAAAGATTATTCTCTTCAGCAGGTCCTATAATGATCAAAACGCGCACATCATTAAGGGATGATGTTATGCAAGCTTTTTTATGTTTGAATTCTTGGTCATCTTGAAGACTTAAGGTGCAAAATTTCTGATAATTAAATATTGTAACCCGTATTTATGAATAAAATATTATAAAATTGTATTTTATTATATAACAATTATCTATATAATAATCACGCATTTATTAATTACAATAAAACTAATGATTACCTCGTTTTGGACTATCTTAACAATAAGTTCTACCAAGAACGATATTTGACGAGATGAGACGACACGAGACGAGACAAAGGGTTACGAGAGCGAGAGCTAGACGAGACAAACTCTTCCTAGAGCGCGAGCGAGATTGAGACGAGAGTAACTTTTTTCAAAACTAACGAGAACGAGACGATATTTTTGAAACTCTCGCCCTATCTCGTCTCGTGTGACGCCCTAATTCTTATTGCGTTTAGTCTTGTCCCTCAAGTCTTGACGGTCTAGTTTTGTGCGTCTTGTCTTGTCAGTCTAGTGCTGTCCGTCCAGTCTTGTATGTCGATCCTCGGTAATGTAGTAGACAACATACCCTGACAGCGGGAGACCGGGGTTCGAATACCCGTCGAGGCAGAGGCATTTTCAGCCAGGGCGGTAACGGTGTGGCGCGTACTAAATGCTATGTAGAAAAGGGGGTTTAATGAGAGGTTTCTCTTAAAAAATCTTTTCTGTTAAGTCTTGTTCGTCCTTAATCTTCCTTAACTATAGAGACAAAAGTAAATTGAGATGATTAGACTTCATCTCAATTTATTTTTGCATACCATTTTATAAATTTATATCAGCTCAACATATTCAAGATGAACAATTCCTAAAAATTTTGCTCTCCAATTAGAGTTAAATTGCTCTCGATCGCATTAAATGTAATTAAAATAATAAAAGTCCGTGTAATACATAAAAAACGAGCAGAGGACAACAAGGACGTGACGTTGCTGTCAAAAGCGTGTAATAATCATAATTATAATTGTCGTTTGTTGGGTACGATCCGGATGTAATTTCAACGTCGTGTGGATTTATTTCGTTTTTGTATGCATATACGTGCGGCGCTCTGTCTAATAAATTACGTAATTGCTCCCCTTGGAATATTCGCTGGTGGCTTTTCATAAACACCGAACACACACTCTAAACGCATCATAAATTCATTATTCTACATCCCTTGATGACACTAGAAAATTAATTCCCCACACCGCATTCACTTGGCTCACTACACCTTAGAAATTCATTATTTTTACTAAATAGTGTTAGTTGCATTTTAAGTGCTTTTAATGGTTTTATGTAGTGTTGTTGGCTTTGTAATTCATTCATGTAATTCTGCCTAATAAGTTTTAGTGGAGATATATATTTCAAAAGAAAAATATAATACAAATGTTTTAAGATTCTATATTGTCAATAATTTTTGTATCAATGTTTCTTACATATTTGGAAGTAGAAAACTAATTTCTAGATGCTGAAAATAATCATCCAAATTGGAAGGGAAATCAAAAATTATTTTATGCAAAATTTGTCAAATTCGCTCGATATATCAGACTTTTTCACTCTCGCATAACAATCGTGAAAACTTTAGCATTTCTCATAAAAAGTGTACCTAATGGAAAACGACGACTAAAAAACGACGCTTATGAGTTTTTCATTTTCTAAAACTTTTCTTAAGATTCAATGCGTTGCACAGTGGTCTAATTCTGAAAAACGGTGCCCAAAAATCGAAAAAATTATGATCGTCACCGAATGAGCTTCTTACCATAGAATTTCGCAGAGAAGGCTTTAGGATATGTTATTCCAAAATAAATGTGTAATATATTTTTAGCCTGAGAAGCTAGTTCAAAGTTACGCTTGTAGATTGTATATTTTCTGGTGCCTTGTACTGCGAACTTCATAGATCTATTGCACCCCACCCTCTTCCTCTAAACGTTAGTATATTTAGCTATTTACGCAAGGAGGCGCTCTCCTTTAATCCTGATTGCCTTATGAATTTCAGAATTAGGGTGGAATTCAAGGACTGCAACTCCTCTGCGTTCAAGCATTGGGCCACAAAATTGTAGATTTTCGGCGGATTTCGGTGTAGAATTGTAGATTTGTCTCTTGTGGAGCAGTGTTCCGCAGACTTTGAGCAGATCTATGGGGGTTTCCTCTACTGAGCCACAGAATCTGCACCTGTCATCTTCCTCTAGGCCTAGGGACGTGAGGTGTTTTCTAAGTCTGCAGTGTCCCGGCAAGACTCCTGTCCGAATTTTAAGCTTGTTCCTGTTTAGTTTCAGGCAAGCTTTTGTTCTTTTCTCGTTAAAAGATCCCAGCATTACTGTGGATTGTCTTAGCCCCGGAAGTTCGTTCCAGTTCCAGTTCATTTCATCTATTATTCTCTTATTTCTTTATCTAAACTTTTGTGGATGGTGTTTATACTCCGCAAAACAAAAAAAAATATAAAGGGATTACTGGATCCCTTATTTGCTATGTGATCGGCTTCTTCGTTTACGTCTATACCAGTCCTTGTACCCAGTATATACCAGTCCTTGGAAATGACAGCCACTCTTAAGAAATCGGATGGGAGCTACACGGAGGATGAAGAGCAGAGAGCTCTCCTCCTACTAGAAACCCATTTTCCGGGATGTAGAAAATACAAAAATACCGAGGGTTTCTTGCAACCACAGAGACCAAGCCGCGCTGAGTGGAGGAGGGCCGCATCAATCTGTACAGAAAACCGAATCAGATGGGCTATCGGCACTATCCAGAAATTGAAGGCCCTAAGTGTGGACGGATTAATTCCCGCCTTCCTACAAAAGGAGGAAGAGAATTAATGCCGTATCTTCTAAACAATTTTAGAAGTAGTTTAGGGCTCGGGTGCATTCTGGAGCCATGGAGAAGGGCTCTAAGGTGGTATTCATACCGAAGCTGGGTAAGAAAGACACCACTCATCGAAGTCATTTACACCCATTAGTCTTCTTTTATGTTAAAGACAATGGAGAAGGTAATTGACAATTACCTTAGGACAACAGTGCTCGTAGGTGCATTTCACAACTGTCGGCATGTATACAGAGTAGGAAAATCCACAGAGGCCGCCCCGTATCAGCTGACAAATGAAATAGAAGCAGCACTAGATACGAAGAAAGTAGCGATATGTGCCTTTTTGGACATTGAAGGAGCCATTGACAACACCTCTCACGAGGCTATCAAAGCGGCTCTCCAAAGAAGGAATATCTACAGCATTACCTCAAAGTGGATGGGTGAAATGCTGAGAACTAGAACGGCGGAGGCACAAATGGGAAAAGACACGGAGTTGTGTTATCACTGATATGGAGCCTGGTAGCTGATGAATTACTGGCTAGGCTGAACCTAACGTAACCGAGACAATAAATTCCAAGGTTAGGCCGATGATATAGTCATCATAGCCAGAGGGTAGTTTGAGGGATCGCTCTGTGAAATTGTACAGAGAGGCTTCAAAATAACTAGTAGATGATGTCCAATAGTTGAACTGACACTCAACCCGAGCTAAACCACGGTGATACCTTTAACAAGAAAGAGAAGACTAAACAGCCTACAGCCCATGCTTTTAGGTGGGAGGGCAGTAGAATTCAAATAGGAGATAAGGTATCCGGGTATAACACTAGATAACAAACTCCTATGGAATAAACACGCAGAAGAGTAGGAAATGCAAAAGCGCTCTAATGGTGTGCAGAAATCTGGCAGGGAAAAGGGTTGCGTGGGGTATTTGAACCAAGCTGGTCTCTATGAGGAAGCAGCTTGAGAAGATTCAAAGACTGACGTGGGTCGGCATCATGGGGACGATGGGGTCATGCCCTACAGCAGTAACGAAACTGCTGCTGAATCTGATTCCGCTACACCTTGTCGAAGAGCAAGAAAGGAATAGGCAGAGGTAAAATAATAGAGAGCAGAGACCAGAACAACCTACATGCCAAGATCTCCTGGCTGGAAGTACCGAAAGATGAAATGAAATATCATTTCGAGAAAAACTACGCAGCAATGTGTAGCAGTGATGCCGAGTTTATCTTTCGCTAGTGCTTTATGCAATCTAGCTGCCACCGGGGTGTATCCTATGTTTCCACAGAAGGTACTAAAGTTTTTCCTTTTTGTCCTTCTTAACACTTTGTTGTAGGGAGTGAGCATCTCGGAGTATTCTAGCCAATTTCCTTATTCCTTAGCTTTGTTGAAAAGCCTACGTACTTTTGCTCTTAATGTAGACAAATGTTTGTTCCACAATTTGTCTTGCTTATGCTCCTTAACGGTTTTTACACATTTATTTCTCCTACAGCTTGCTCTAGTACGGTGTAGTATTTGAAGTTGGAAGTTACCCTTATTGGCACAGCGCGAACCATGTGCAGCAGCTCCGGTATATTACTATTACTTTAAGTGCATGTAACTTTTTACTCGAATGTTCTTTTCAATTATGTTTGATGAAGGATCTTAAGAAAGGTATGTAGAATATTTACATATATAACGTTTTCTTTAATTTATACTGGCGTACAGTGTTCCTTCTATTTTTTTCTGACCTATGTGCGTACTTTTTTAAGTGTGTGCAGTTTTTTCCAGAATAAAAAAAAAGTGCGGCAATTAAGAATGCGCATATAATAAAAAATACAATACAGAATAGTATTCATATTCAGATAAAGGGTATAAGCATGGTGATTTGGCCCCGGAAAGATATTTATATGATACTCGGAAGATATATTGGTACTAATTAAATAATAAGATCCTGAAAGTTTCAGATCGCTAACTCAATTGGTTTTCGAGAAAAAGTGAAATGTGTCAAAAACGAACAAACATTTTTTTCTCAGTAACGGCTGAATTGATTTATCTAAAGATTTAATATATTTTGGGGACCAATAAAAAAATAAATAAATTTTAAACATTTTTTTTTAAATTAATTTTTTTAACCATGGTACAGTTTTGGTACAATTATGAAACTTTCTTTTTTTCAAGTCTTATATATTACCCTTTAATTTTATGAGTTTTTCAGATTTTTAAAAAGGTAGGCCACAGTAGAAAAAAATTAAAACCATTGTTGGCTCAAATAATGCATTTATTTAATGTTTCAAGTTTCAATTTCCTTGTTTTTATGCATATTTAGTTTATTTCTAATTATTAGAAATAACACTTTATATTTAAAATAACAACAATAATTTTTTCATCAAAATTAAAAAAGTTAAAAATAACTAATTATTATTAATTTCAATAAATATTTTGAGAACTTTTTTTTATTACAAAGCCCGATAATTGTTTAATATATTAACGCTACAAGAACATTTCTTTTAATTTTTGTGTTGAAACTTCACGTCTTGACTGGCTTGAAATGGGAAAACTTGGGAAATGGGAAAACATTGAACTGCGGAAATTGTCATCATCAATGAGAAACAAAGTCAAGCACTCATTGCATTTTTAGTCAAGCTTCGCACAGGCAATTCAAATAAGTTGATATCTACAATTTTAGAGATCGAAGAAGAGCAGTTAATGACAAAATATTGTGCACAAGTGACTCAATCTTTCGAACAAGACGTATAACCTCTTCATTTTGGATTACATGCAATGTCCAGAAATGATCTCATTCAAAATCATACATCTGCGGTTGCTAAAAAACTTAACATAATAATCTCAATGGCAAACTCATTATTATTTGTGATGGGTCGTATGCTCGTCATGAGAAAAGTTCAAACAATCAGTACCGGAGAAAGTCATATTCTGGGCAAAAAAAGTGCCGCTGTGTAAACCATTTACGATTTGTACAACTGATGAATACATTATCGATATGCTAGAACCGTATTATGCTACCCAAAATGATGCTAATATTATGAGAAATATTATAGATAATCCAGATGATATATGTAATTTATTGGAACCTGGTGATGAATTTGTGGTGGTTGATCGTGGGTTTCGTGATGTTAAAGAGCACCTAGACAGTAAGAGTTTTGAATTATTAATGCCAGCACTAAATGGAAAACGCAATCAACTAACAGCTGAGTCAAATGCGTCAAGAAACGTAACGAAAAAACTTAACGAAATTGCGTTGGCCAGTGGAAGCAGTCACGGGATGTTAAAACAAAAATATCTGCTGGATCAGAAAATTGACAACAAAATGCTTCCTAGAATCGGTACTTTTTTTAGAATCGCGTCGTTTCTCCATAATAAATCCAGCAAACGCCTAACTTCTGATACCGAGTGCCTGGATGATATTGTAGAAATGATGAAATGCCAAAATGATGTTGAAAATACGTTAGCTGATGAAGTGACGCAAAATAGCTGGCAACTTAGAAAAGATTTAGAAGACTATCCAAAAGATTTTCCAGAAATGACGGAAAAAGATCTAAGAATATTTTTCACTGGTTCTTACCAATTTAAACAAGCGATATCCTATTTTTCAGAAATGATGGATGAATCGGGTGATATCACCATTTAGTATGTAAAAGACCATTTAAACATACTAAAATCACAAGTTCAATCACGTCACATTAGCAGGAAAGTTTATAGATGCTTTATTGATTACAAGCCAAATACTATCGGATACAAAAGCTTTACGAGACGCAGCTGTGAGTGTGCAAATGGTCTTAGAAGGATTGTTGCCGCGATTGTTAATTTTTTGACGCACGCGGGATACTTATAAAAAATTCCTAGACTATCCAAAAGATTTTCCAGAAATGACGGAAAAAGATCTAAGAATATTTTTCACTGGTTCTTACCAATTTAAACAAGCGATATCCTATTTTTCAGAAATGATGGATGAATCGGGTGATATCACCATTTAGTATGTAAAAGACCATTTAAACATACTAAAATCACAAGTTCAATCACGTCACATTAGCAGGAAAGTTTATAGATGCTTTATTGATTACAAGCCAAATACTATCGGATACAAAAGCTTTACGAGACGCAGCTGTGAGTGTGCAAATGGTCTTAGAAGGATTGTTGCCGCGATTGTTAATTTTTTGACGCACGCGGGATACTTATAAAAAATTCCTAGACCTGCTGCAATATTAAATAAACTATTTGATAAAGACGATACTTCAGTTGTGATTGAAGAAGACAGTGATGAAGATTAATAAAATTCCATTCATCTATATTTTTGCAGTATATATCGCATTCGTTATTCTTTTCTCTGTTGTTTATTTATTGAAAATTAACTTAACTGTTTTAATTTTTTATTTTGATGAAAAAATATTGTTATTTTAAATACAACGTGTTATTTTAATAATTAGAAATAATCTAAATATGCATAAAAACAACGAAATTAAAACTTGGAACATTAAATAAATTGCTAATAACATTATTTCAGCCAAAATTGGTTATTATTATTTTCTTCTATGGCCTACCATTTTTAAAAATCCGAAAAACTCATAAAGTTAAAGGGTAATATATAAGGCTTGAAAAAAAGAAAGTTTCATAATTGTACCAAAACTGTACCATGGTTAAAAAATTAAAATTAAAAAAAAAATTTTTTTTTTTCAAGAATATTATGAAGATATTGTTCATTTTTTAAACAAAACATATTAAATTTTTAGATCAATCGATTCAGCCGTTACTGAGATTTTTTTTGTTTTCGTTTTTGACACATTTCGCTTTTTCTCGAAAACCAATTGAGTTAGCGATCTGAAACTTTCAGGATCTTATTATTTAATTAGTACCAATATATATTCCGAGTATCATATAAATATCTTTCCGGGGCCGAACCACCATGCTTATACCCCCAGGGCCTTTTGTACCTACTTATACGCATTGACTTGATCTTACAGCATACCACTTGTACTATAAACGGAACACAATGAAAAAACAACGCTATAATCAAGTCAAATCATTAGTTCGTGAAGACAGAATTTAGCTGATTACTGTGGCTTCCCTTTTTCATTCAAATGAAAAATAAGAAAACAGTTCACAGTTACTTATTATTGAACAATTTTAGAATCAAGGATTACATCAATGGTATTTACTTTGTAACTTCTCTCTCCTGTCTTTTGGTTTTAACCACTCCTTATAGACTACTTAAATTTGCATTGTTTCCATCATTCTAAACTAAAACTAAAACAGCGTTCGCAATCCGCACTACTGATCATAATACTGCCTCCGACATCTAGTAGTTTGGATAGAACTATAAATCGTTCATTATTCAAACTAAACATAACCATTCCTTCAAAATCTTTTATTTGTTTAATTTCAATTTTTTCTCGCATTTTTCTTCTTCTTTAAGTGCCGTGTTCTCTTAGAACGTTGGCAATCATTAGCGCTATATGTGCTTTGTCGGTCGCTTTTCCAAAGAGACTTGTCGTAGTCTCACCATATCATTATTGCAAATTCTTTAGCCACGATATTCTTCGACGCCCGGGTCCTCTTATGCCTTCGATCCTTCCTTCTATTACTAATTTGAGAAGTCTGTATTTTTCGTTTCTGAGAATGTGTCCAAAGTATTCCAGCTTTCGTCTTTTAAGCGTGCGCATGACTTCGATTCGGACGTATCCGTCTGTACGTCCACATTTCGATAGCTTCCAGCTTTTTACACATGGCATCTGTGAGAATCCAAGCCTCAATTCCATAAAAAAGAATACTGAAGTCTTAACAACTTAGTACTCGAGTGCGAACGGAGAGTGACAGACTTCGGCAACACATCACGGACTTCATTTTTACAAATGGTGCTCTGGCTTGTTCAATTCGGGCACGGACCTCCTGCATATTATCCCAGTTTTCGTTGAGTTGGCATCCGAGATATTTGTATAACTTGATGCGTTGGATTTGTTTGGTTCTGTACCTGTAGAATACCTCCTCCAATGTGATTCTTATTAATGACGGTGTTTTTTGGTGTTTAAATTTAATCAAAATTCTGTACTATTGATCGCCACCTGGCCAAGTGAAATCTGAAGACCCACTAGCGAGTCCGCGATTATAACGGTGTCGTCAGCGTAGCTAATGTTTACGCCATTAATGGAAATTCCTTCAGGGCAGTTTTCCAGGGCATCTTCGAATATTTTGTTGAGTAAATGTTAAAAAGTAATGGTGAAGGGATGCAACCCTGTCGGACACCCCTTTTGATTCGAACTTTGCCTGACATCTGTTGATCTACCTTAATTTGTGCAGTTTGGTTCCAGTAAAGATTTGCAATTATTTTGAGGTCTCTGTAGTCCAGGCCTACGCCTTTCATGCTGTACCCTGTCAAAATCCTTTTCGTAGTCAATGAAACAGGCATAAACAGGAACAGAGACGTCCCTGTACCTCTGAACCAACACTTGGATACTCTCTTGCGTCGAATCCGTTACGAAAACCGAACTGAGATTCGCCCATTAAGGACTCGCATTTTGCATATATTCTCTTGTGGATGATCTTTAGGAAAATCTTAAGAAAGTGACTAATCAAGCTGAGAAGCCGATAATTGCTACATCTTTTTGCCGTGCTTTTCTTTGGAAGCGTTATAAATGTTGATTAAAGCCAGCCGGAAGGAATGACGTTCGATCGGTAAACCATATTAAAAAACCTTCACTATCACGTTTAGTGAATCCTTATTCTTTAAGATTTTAATGAGTTCCGAGTAAATTCCATCTGGACCTGCAGCTTTTTCTATTTTTTGATAACGAGACTGCATGCTGGACTTCTTCCTTAGTTATATCAAGCTCTACGCGTGTATATTGTTCAGAAGTGTTCGATCTTTTATCATGAAAAAGGTTTTTGATATAGCTACACCACTCTTCTACTATGTCGTTAACGTCAAGAATTATTTTATCTTCACTGTCCAAGCGAATGCCAGTTTGTCGAGGTTTGTATACACCAGCCGCTTCCTTAATTTTCTTGTGCATATTAAAAGTGTCATATTTAGCCTCGAGATCTTCTATTTTCCCGAATTGCATGTTTAAAGTCGTTATACTGTTCGCTTATAACAGATTTATTTCCAACAATTAAATTGTAAAAACAATTTTCAATTTCCGCTAGACCGTAATTAAAATCGCAGGATAATAACTAATACTTCATTCGTTGGAAACCTTTCTTCCAAATTTTCACATAATAAATTAATAAATTTTAATATCATATCATCTGTTTTATACTTGGATATATTTAAATCATTAGCCTTTTGAAAATCAGCAAGAAAAGATATCTATTCAGCGGGAATCAAGAAGTTGGGGAATGGAACATATAGATTACTATGTTTTGTAATAGAATCTGGAAAAAAATTCTGCCCATATCTGCCTCTGTAGATTTGAGATTAGAAATACGGCGCGGCGCGGTAGCTGCTTTGTTAGTTCGGTGTATATGCAGAAGCACACAGTTGGGGTCCAGTACTACCTGATATTGTTTCCTTATTTTTGTAATTAATCATTCGAATAACACTTAACAAAAATATTATTGTGTAGAAATATCATTTTTCTTATTTAAAATTAAATAAAGCTTATTATATGAGAAAGGTGTTTTTATTTAAAATTACATAGAATTGCGTCTGTTATTGTCTATTATTGATCAAATAATCTGTACTGTACGGTTATAATGTACTGTACTGTATCATATGGAACGATTTGAACTCGAACTTGAACACGCAACTTAAATAGTTGGAGGAACATTTTGTTACAAACATGGAATATTGTTTTCAAATCATGACAAGGATCGACAATCCTCAAAGAACAGACCGCGTTCTTCGAAACAATGAAAAGTATATTTTTTATAAAAATAATAATATATTATAGAGCTACGTACAGGTTGAATTTATTTACAAAGGATCTTTCATTAAGCGCTTCCTATCTTTAAATTTAAATAAAACAAAGTGTGTGTGAGATATCAACGATTTTTTTTATATGGGGGAAAGGCCTATCGATGCCATTACATATGAAATATAACATCCTGCAAATGTCCGCCGCAGCTTCGTGGGTGGCGCGCATCCCAAATGTCCAATTGCGCATAAAGCAAGCTGAATGACGATGGCATGAGTTATGTCGGCGTTGAGGGCCGCTGTGGTTTGTGGCTTATTCGCATAGACATGCGACGTAAGAAAACCCCACAAGAAAAAATCTAACGGGGGTAAATCGCACGATCTCGGTGGCCAGTTCACATCACCTGCCGTGAGATGACCATGCCCTCAAATCGTTCGTGCAGAATATCCAATGTGGCAAGAGCTGTGTGGCACGCAGCGCCGTCCTGTTAAAACCACATGTCGTTGGTGTCCATCCAATTGATGATGTTCCAATAGGTCGTTGACGTTATCCAGTTCAGGCCAAACGAAGTTGATAATCATCGACTTATAGTGCTCGCCGTTGCCGGTGATGGCCTGACCAATGTTGTTCTCAAAGATATATGGACCCATGACGCCGCCAGCCCAAAATCCACACCAAACAGTGACTTTTGCGAGATGCATTGGTTGTTCTTAGATCTCATGTGGATTGGTATCGTCCCAAATTCGATAATTTTGTTTATAGGCATTCATCCAGAAATGGGCCTCATCGCTGAAGATGTTTTTTTGTTGAAAATTAGGGTCAGTTTCCAACTGCTCCAGGGCGCATTCAGCGAACACACGTCGTTGTTTATGGTCTTACGCAAAATTCGCCAAGTTGTGGTCTGCGAAAGGCCGAGTTCTTGGGAGCGACGCGAAATCGACTGCCTCGGATTCTCCTGTACACTTAGTCGTCGCACTGGTGTTGGTTTATTATTTACTGAACCAGTGGACTCAAATTTATCCACCACGCTGCGAATAGTCCTCTCGGTAGGTCGATTATGGCGACCGCAAAATGGGCGCAGCGCGCAGAACGTTGCCCGAACAGAACACCCATTTTGATAAAACAATTTTATCATTTATACGTGTTGTTGAACGCTATATAATATATGCGCTGTTACACGCTATAAACGATATATATATAAATGACAGCCATTTCAACAGGTGTAGCTTCAACATTATGGCCGCTACCAGCTGTCAATGTCCGCAAGTCCCTATCGGAAGACCCTATATATTCAAGCTACATTTCGTCTTTAATAAGTATATATTTTTCTTATTTTCCTATTTTTTTACTTTATTATTACACAATCCGAAATTTTTTTAACTAAAAATCGCAATTATAAAATTATATAAAAATAAATCGCAATTTTAAAAATTTAATAATTATTAGCATGGGCTAGTGTGGAGCTAGGGTGGGCAATGCGACACATCATCTAAAAATAGAGGTAATTATTTGGAAATAGCTCAACTTTTCTCGAAATATGACGAAAACTTTTCTGCACACTTTGAAAAACATTTTAATTATTGCAGTCCATATATTCAGAATGAAATTGTTGAAATAATAGGCAATTGTAAAAGAAGTGAAAGCATGTAGTTTTTTGTCGTTTTGTGTCGATGAAGCAATGTGCTAAAAGAAGAACAGTTGTCTAAAATCATTCGATACGTAAACCAATTAACAGTGAAAGAAAGATTTATCGATTTCATCGATCGCTCAATATAGGGATCTTAGGGACGCTCAAGGATTGGGAACGCTTATTTTGTAAGCACTGAACAAACACAAACTTTGCGATGTTCCAATTCTTGCGCAATCTTATGACGGTGCCAGTGTTATGTCAGGGAATAATAGGGGCCCACAAGCAACTATAAAAGATATTGTGGAAAATCGTGACAAACATGCTGTACAGTCACTTGGATTGCTACTGACTATGACAAAACCAAAGTTTAGCGTATCATTGCATACATTTCACTCAGTTCTCGCTGCAGTGAATGAGCAAATATTTCCAGACCGTACATGCCCTGTCTCAGGCTAGTGATTTAATAAAAAGTACAATTCAAACGTTGGATGAATCTAGAAATGATTTTAAAAATTGGAAACACGTCGTGCAGTTTGCTGAAAATCATGGGATTTCTCTAGAACCTGTTAGAGTATCAAAAAGAAGGCGTCAACAGAGGCGATATATATATATATATATATATATATATATATATATATATATATATATTTATTATATATATATATATATATATATATTTATTATATATATATATATTTTTTTTCTTTGGATATTTTTGCCTGATTGTGAGGTAAAAAGTACCTTCCCATGAATACTATTAGGTATATCTTGCCAAACTTTATCGAAATCCATTTTTTCATTTAATCCAAATTCCAATTTCTTTTTTATTTATAATATTAATACAGATTTAGCTATTAGATTGTTAATTTTACTAGGTCTATTATAGGTCTATTATCTAGGTCGGTTACTGTCCTATTACTAGGCGTCATTTATGATTTCTCATTAAATGACTGATTAGTTCAACTGGACGGCTGCCCCCCCTAGACAAAAACCCTAGCTACGCCCATGGTTAGTAGCATTTGGCCCATTTTGATATACCAATTTATCTGAAATATCGAACAATTTTTAATGAAGCGTTGGGCCATTCTGGATTCGCAACTTTGAATTTTGAAAGTATTCTATGAAATCCGTAATCAGCGACCTTAAAAACCCTTATTACCAATTCACATTTTAAATCTATAGGTTTTTTTCTATTTTCGTCTAACTTATCTGAAATCCAGACCACTGTGCGTCGTAAGAATTTAAAAGCTGTGAAAAGTTCATTTAAAAATTTTCCATTGTAAAAGATTTTCCTTACAACAACTGTAACACCGATTTATTGGTTTCACTGAATGGCACAAGTACGTTGAAAATGATTTTATTGCGACTCGTAGTTTTGGAGAAAGTTATAAAAAACGAAGGGACAATTTTTCTGGACAAGACTCTGGACTTTGGACAAGTGCTGATACCGATTTCATAATTAACTTTGTTCTTTGTCCTAAATAACCCAGAAACTATCGATTTTTAATTTTCTGCGAAGTTTTGCAATTTTTAGTACTTTCCGCTAACTTCTTAATATTATTATTATTATTAGTATTATTATTATTATATATATATATATATATATATATATATATATATATATATATATATATATATATATATATATAAATATTCTTTATTAATTTTTACGACTATGCATACTACTTAATTTCGAAGGCAGTTTAAATATTCTTTACTGGGAATTTTAGCAAATATTATGATTCGCTCCTATATATTAAGCTATCGAAGTTGAAATTTAATATAATTTTTTATAAATATTTTATAAACTATTCATTGATAGATATATCATTTTTATATGAACACTTTGCTTAGACCATGCAAGAAGTTCGATTTAGGCAACCTAAATCCTAAATGGTACCAGCCGGTTTCCAAAATCACATCTCGTGTGGGAGTAAAATTATATAAGTACAAAAAATCATACAAGAGATTTTATTTTGAGAACTTAAAGTTTAACATACAACATAAAAACAAGATGTAATATAATTAATATTTAACTTAAGTACTTAGCAATTAGAGCAATAAATTTTTTTTTCTAAACTACTCCACAAGATTCATGTACCCATTGTCAAGTGCTTGTTCATAATATTTTTGCATAGGTCCAAACACTCCTAAACACTTAATATGTGTAGTATGGTCATCTAGCATTAAAATTACTTTTGTATCTAATGTTGGCTTAACAAAATCAATAAAATCATTTCAAAAACAATTCACTTCTTATCTACCCTTTATCGGTAACTTCATCAACTACCTTCCGGAGCTCCTTTGCCCAGCTGGGTTGCTCATCTCTTTCTTTTAAATATAAACATTGGTGGGACAAAGCTGTGCGTGTTCCTCTTTTCCCACTAGCAATCCTACCGATTTTCTTCTTCCTTTTGCGCTATTATTATGGAACTTTCCTTCTGAACAGTTGAAAATCCTGATTCGTCGACGTTATAAATCCTACTACCATTTGCCAAATGAGTTTACTTTATCCTGTAGGATGTCAAGAAAGAATGTTAACCGATTCCCTATTGAATCCTTTAGCTCGTGGAATTGAAGTACTTTCTACTTGATGGACTGATCTTTTTTTGCCAGCCATTTAAGTGTTTTAATAAAATTTATGTGGAATATTATTTTGCTCTACAATTTGATATGCGTCGAACATCTGTTATACTTAAACCAAAAAATGAAGATTCCAGTTCAAGAATGTAATCAACTAATTCTTTTTCAATATTTGCAGATATTGTTTGTAAAGCTCCAAACTTTTTTAATGTAGAATTAGGTATTTTCATCAATCCTTGAGATCTCTTCTTAACGTTGGCTTTGGAATTTTAAACCACCAAGAACATTCTTTGAATCTGTATTTTTTATTTCTGTAAGCCTCTATTGCTAATTCCATTTGTTTGTCTGTCCATTTACAATATTTGTTCTAAAAATATTGTAAACAGTTTATTCCCGCGTTAAAATTTCACAATAGTATCTTAAATCGTACCACTGCGATTTAAGAAACAACGTTATGGTACGATTTAGGGAAAGAAGTCCCGCCAGATATTTCTTGCTAACCTTACAACACTATAAGCTTGTTTTATAAACTAAATTGAAATAAATAATATAAAATAGTTAGATTTAAAAATATATACACTACCTCAAAAACTGCAGATTTATATTAATTTTAGGCGATTAAAATTGTGTAAAATTTACATCAGACTTACCTGACCTAGCCTAACATCAGATATTTGTTTGCTTCTGTCATTCACAAGAAAACATTTATAGCGACTGACATTTTATTCCTACTGTATCCACTTAAATAAAAGTTGATATCTTTACAACCAGATGACATCAAAATGCATTTGAATATACCACATGGTACGATTTAGGTGATCACCACATACACATATAGTAACTCTCCTTTATTACTATACGTTGTTTCACAGTAATAAAATGGAGAAAATCCACAATTAACATGGAATTTCTTAACACGGTTTCATTCTAATGCGAGAAGTAACGACTGCCATTGTCTACGATTTACATTTACCTAGCGGTATCGAGTTTATACGTTTTGAACTGTACACATCAGAAACCATTCACAATTTGGTTTCCTAAATATCGGAGATATTAAGATTATTTGTAAAATTGGTGTTACATTGCGTTTTTCATATAATTTTAAGTATTTTGTAAAAACGAATTTGTAGTATTTCCATGAAAGCAATTTGATATTTGCAAAACGGATGATTCTCTCTTAGTCTTACTTAACTAACTTCATTAGAAGAGAAAAGTTTCCGACGAGTGGAATAGCAAACACTTACAGAATTTGTGTTTCCTTTACAGAGTTTTTAATTACTTTTATACCCGCATTTAACAAAAGAGAGAATTTAAACCAAATTAGTTATAATTTAATATAATTTGATGACTTCTGTCGGATGACAGCCTACGTCTACATAAAATTTCACGATGACATTTCAATTGCACAACGTTGCAAATCACCGTTGCGCAACGGATGCCGTACATATACGTCGCGTATAATAAAACTTATAATTCTATTTTTTTAAATAAATTAAAGTAAGTAGTAATATTAATTTTAATTTATTAGTTGCGTTTATTCGAGAAAAAAATATATTCATATAAATTTATCAAAAATTGTACTCCATCAATTATTCTCTCTTTCGACAATTTGAACTTAAATAATCTTAAGATATTCCAAATTCTAGTATATATCATGTAATGAAACCTGTTTCATTAGATATTATGTCAACGGGACCAATTACTTAAAAAATATATTGAATATGACATTACACACAATTTATACTTTTTCAAACTTCAAAACTATAATAAGCAATTTTTTTATGAATATAATTTATATTTAAACCTCGTAATATATAAAACAAAGTCGTGTTAGACTTTTAAAAGTTAGACTTTTAAAGTTAGACTTTTAAAAACTCAAGAACGGCTGGACCAATTTTTATGATTTTTGATTTGTTGGATTTGTCTCCACCCCTGCAATTATATAACTATTAAAATATTGGAAAAATTCACGAAAAAAGGTAACAATAATGAAAATAATTCATATTCTCATTTCTTTATGGAATACCACATATATTCGCACAGTCGTAACTACTTAAGCTATAATTGAAGCTATGCCAGTAGATAGGGCTTTTCATTCTCTATTCATGAACTTCATCCACTTTTTTTTACATTTGTTTTGCATTTGGCGGTAATTTGACGTATATGTACGGCATCTAGAAAATGGTCAACGATTTTATTTCTACGCATCAAATGTTGCTCAACGTGCTGCAACAACTCCAGCGACTACATTGACAAGTTTCTTTTTTATTTGCCAAAGCGATCCATTTGCACGAACGATAGTCTACTCTCTAATGTTTGTGGGCCGACATCCTTTGAATCACTTCGAACTGTCAATGGTGTAGTGTGCCCAACATTTCGCGCTACATGTTAACAGCTAATTTGCTGGAAAACGAAACTCATTGGTACATTACAATAGCCGAATCAGTTCTTGGTGAGGAAGTTCTCATTCCGAGAATTCCGATGATCCCAACCGATATGCCATTAGAGTTTAAACGAATTCAATTTACAATTCTTCTTGCATTTGCCATGACGATCAACAAATCACAAGGCCAATCCGAGAGTGTTTGTGGTCCGAATCTCGTAAATCAATGTTTCTCTCACGGTCAATTGTACGTAGCATGTTCACGTGTCGGCAAACCATCCGCTTTGTTCTTTCTCGCGCCCGTCAACAAAACGAAAAATATCGTATAGCACATGGTGCTTCAATGAAGGTAATCAACTCGATTTTGGACTTCTAGATTTTGGACATTTGGATTTCATACTTTTGGCTTTTGGACTTTTAGTATTTTGTGCTTTTATATTTTAAACTTTTGGATTTTAAGCTTTTTAAAAAATATACTTGAAGTTAATTATTTTTTTAAATTTAAAATTGAATATTAATTCATATATAAAACATTATTGTATAAAATTGTACTTATTAGCCGTAGTATAATTTAACGTTCTATTATATTTAGAAATTATTCGTATTATTATATTCATTTAATTACATATCTCCAAATTCTAGGCCAGTGACTGCAAATATTTGTGAAAAGAGAGATGGAGAAGTAAATATCGTCGCCATGGGCGTAGCCAGTGCGGGTTTCGGGAGTTTAACCCCCCCAAATATGCAAAGTAAGGAAGTGGAGTTTAGGAACCCGTGTGTATCAGTTTTAGAAAGTAAATTGTTGCATTTCTGCAAACCCCTTGCAAAAATAGTAGAAAGCACTTCTACATGGCTTCAAGAACTATCCATATTATTTACTTTTTATTTTTGTAAAGTTCTTAAAAATCTGATCTGATTTATCTGGTCAAAGATATCTTAATATTTTCAAATCGATATCTATATTTAGCACATTGTTGGGGACGATTCATCTTTCGTTTTGGGTATTGTCTGTGCTGATTTGAGTGGAGAGAGAGGTGGATGCAAAGGAAATTTAATGGAGAAATAATATTATAATGGGAAAGAAAGACGGAGACGGAGGTATAGGCCGTTGTTTGAATCTCGTCGGGAAAGCGTGGAAAATATAATGAAACGATGAGATGCGGCGCACGCTGCTCGGTAATATTTCGGAGTCTTATGTAAGTTCATTAGCAGGGAAAAGTTTTCGGCGAGATGAATACCAAAACAGTTTTAGAATTTGTGTTTTCATTAACGAGTTTTAAGCTTTTTTCAATTTTGTAATCGCTAAAGTTAATTATCTTAATTGGATAGAAATTATTTTAGATAGAATTTAGTGATTTCAAAAATTAATAAATAATGAAGAAATTGATAAATATTTCATAAATTATTTTAATAGAATTTAATAATTTCATATCATGTAAAATTTATAACGTCCTTCAAATATTACTTATTAATTTTTGTATTTCTAATGTTTTCTAATTTTGACAGGCTATTAAATAAATTTTTCACATTTTAATAGTAAGCTAGAAGAGAAGATTAGATAGCAATTCTGTTTTGGGTTTATATTGTTATTAGATTAAATTATCAATCAAGATTGATATTTTTGGCACTTTCATATTTAACAATTCGTAAAAGAATATTATGATTTCAAATAAAGAAAAGCTCAGTAGCTGAATGATATATGTGATATTTTCATGACACAAATTTAATATTTGCAAAACGGATGAATCTCTCTTACACCCGTATTCATAGTCACTCCTTGAGGAACAAGGATTCCTTGTTCCTTATTTCGCGTTTCATAGACCTTCCTTGACAGCTCAAGGAACCTTAATCGGCTTCTTATCTCAAGGAAGGTTTCGAGCTTCCTTGAGGAAGCCTTCAGCACTGTGATTGGCTGTTGCGTTTCGATGACGCTTGCGCTTGTCGTCGATGTAGTTTTGACATGTTGGTTAACCTCAGAAACAGTATAATGAACAACATTTTTTTTAATAATTATAATAGTGAGTTTTGATGATGGTTTTGAGGAAAATCCAATAAGAAATTGAAATAGATTTCGAAGGGCGGCTCGCCAGGAGGTACATTCTGGACTTTCAGAATCCTATCGAAATGTACGACGATGTTCCTTTTCAAAGAAGACGGTTCAGTAAAGGAGACGTGATCGAACTTCTGTTGAGGTTTTTATATGCCCAATGAAGGAGATAATAAATAAATAAATAATCGTGGGCTGCCTGTGTCTCTGTTAATACAGCTCCTAATAACATTGCATTTTCATTGGTAAACCAGGTTTAATGGCAATTTTTTATTGAAAAATTGTCATTAAACCCAGTTTAAACTTAAATGAGAGTTATGGGCCTAATAATTGTGTATATGTAAATATATGAAATAAATATGCTTTGCTCAAAATATGTTTATATTTATATGATACGGAATATTTTTTATTGTACAATTTATTGTAGAATGTTTAGTAGTCTAGCTTCTCTTTTTCTTGGCCAATTTTCATTTTTTTTTAATGAAACTTGCTGGATCACTTCTCGCAGTCGTATCAGCCTCAGTACCTTTTCATCGGAAATATTATGAAAAGCAATTGCATAAAATTGATGTAGACCTGACGTTAATATTTTAAATATTATAAAAAGGAAAAATTTATTAGCATTCTTTTAACATTTTCTTTTAACTTTTGCGGGTGACATGGGGTCACCTGAAAAAGTTAAAAGAAAATGTTAAAAGAATGCTAATAAATTTTTCCTTTTTATAATATTTAAAATGTTCTTCAAATGTTACTGCGCTGTCAAATGGGCAATCAATTTTGACATCGATATTTACACTTGTTTCATCGATGAAATCCATGACTTGATCCACACGTTCTACCGGCGCAGGGTCCCCCGCTGTCATGAGAAGTTGATGTTTCATTGTTGTTGTCAACTTTAGTTTTCTGAAATTATTATTGATAAAATAATCGCATTTTGAAATATAAAATATCATGCAACAATTCGATTAGATAGGAACAAAATTGTCACTTACTTTTGTTTCAGATTATCCCAGCACTTTCTCAATTGTTTGCTGGTATGTGGTGTACACCCTTCACTTATAAATTTCTCCATTACCCTTTACCATGCGTCAGCTTTTGTTTCAAATCAACAGCACTCGTTTTTTTTGCAGTCGATTGCGCTTTCTTCTGAATCTGGCTGAGGTAACAACAGCGTTTTTTTTAACGCATTAGAATGGTGTTCATCAAGAAAGTTTTAATAAAAAAAAATTTGCTGTAAAAAAATTTGAGTGATTCGTATACGCACCGTTGGCGAATAGGGGTATATAAAATTAAATATATTTGTTAAAACATTCTGAGTGCAGATGCACATTACATTTTTTGCACATATAAATTGTGTGATTGGCACACTTTACATCTTACAATTAGCCGCTTTTTCGTTTCATGCACAATAATCAAACATTATCTTTGCGCACTTCCAATGGCACTGCTACCTATATTTGCAATAGTAACTAATGGGAAAAATTTATTTAATCTACATGTAAATTAAGTTTATTATGTTTACCCTTAGAAGCAAAAAACAAAAAAATTAATTATACAATAAAAAGTTATTAATTAATGGTGCATTTTGAGATGGTTCGTATACGCACCGTTGGTCAAAGATGGCGACTATTAATACGGGGGTTAGTCTTATCTAACTGCATTAAAGGAGAAAAGTTTCCGACGAGTTCAATATCACGCAGTTTTATAATCGGAATTTTCATTACAGAGTTTTTAATTAATTTTCAACTCGTTATTTTAAAAATCTTGTAGAGAATGTAAAGCAAATTAGTTATAATTTAATGTCATTTGAAGTAATTTCAAAATGTCATGGAAAAAGACTGTCAAGAAAATTATCTTGATTTTCTTTACAGTCTTTTTCTTAAATATTAAAAGAAAATATTTTTTATTCAACATTTATTTAAAATTAATAGCATGTCTATCAATTTTACACACATTACACACACACACACACACACATATATATATAGAAGTCGAACTTCTGTAACTCCAATTTTTATATAACTCGAATATTTTTTGAAATTCATACGTTTAGATAACATCTTGCATATAAATTAACTTCCATAACTCAATTTTTCCATAACTCGTAGTAAACATTTGTACAATGGTAAAATCTAAATAATCAATAATCTAAACTCCAATTTTTTAACCGCGGCGTATTTTCCAAAATTTATGATGCCGTATATTACCTACCATAAAGCGTCGATAGTGCCGATAGTGTAATCCTCGGGCAGATTACCAAACATTTTATTTTTCATGTTTTATGATCTCCAAAATCTCGAATAAAGCAAAACCAAGAATTTAACAGCGGGTATGCTGTAGGAAGATTACGACAGGATATTATTCTCCCGAGAATCGGTAATCCAAAACGAGACGATATAACCGAAAATCACCCACAAGGTGCTGTATATTAATGAAATTTTAGAGTTTAAACTCATTGTTGCTTCTTACCTCTGCCTCTGAATTTAAGATTCTTCCTAGTACACTTTCTTCAATTATAGAAAACCGCGAAGAAATTCTGAACAGAAGCGAAAATAGTGCAACTAGTGATCGCAGACGTTTGAAAAAGTGTACCTACAGAGCTTTGGAATGGTTTAAAATTGCTCTTTATTTTGCTGGGAGTCTGGGACACATTGATTTCATCTCTAGTGTAGGTTGGCTAGATAAGTTTAAGAAAAGGCATAATATTATACAAAAGGTTATGTGTGGTGAAAGTGCAGACGTTAATGAACTGTGAAGTGTGGTGCAATAATATCTTGCCGGAACTGTTAGCATCTTATCACGAAAAAGACATTTTTAATGTGGGCTTATTTTTTAAATGTTTGCCTAATAAATCGTTAACATTTAAAGACGATACTTCGGTGGAAAGCACAGCAAAGAAAGAATCACCGCCATGACGGGAGCCAATATGTGTGGTACTGAAACGTTTTTTACCAGTACATACAGAAGCAACAAAAAAGCTTGGATAACAAGCGCAATTTATGAAGAATGGCTTTCTAGTTTAGACAAGAAATTCAATGCCGAGAAACGGTTGCTTGTCTTGCTGTTTGTGGATAACTGTCCGTCACACCCAAAAATTACCAAGCAGCTAAATTCGGTTCGTGTTGTTTTTCTCCCGCCAAACATGACGTCTAAGTTACAACTTTTTGCCAGATAAAGATGTCTTATCTAGCAACGAAACAGTTCCAATTCCACCTACGAACAAAGAAATGCGTAATTATTTAAATAAGTGTTGCGAATATCTGTGTTTTAAAGAAGATCTTCCAGACGAAGTGTACCGCACATTATCTACTTTGGAGAACTTTGTAGATAGACATTTTTTAATGGAAAACTATTAAAAATTACTGACTTTTAAAAAATAATATATTAATTAAAATTATTTTTAATTAATTATAATTATATATAATATCATATTAATAATGTATACATATTTCTTTTTTGTTTTTTGTTTATAAGTATATACATATGTATTTACTTTGAATAAATTGTGTAAAGTGTATTTTACTCATTTTGTAGTTATGAATTTCTATAACTCCAATTTTCTATAACTCGATTTTTTTTTCATGAAGTATGGTAACTCGATGTATTTTATTTTTACTGCACAAAACCCTGACTTCGTGTACTACGATCGACAGAAACCAAGTCAAATTATTCTCAAGTCGACGTTTTGATCTATTAGACAAAATCTTTTTCAAGTCCTACAAAATGTTACAACGGTTACAAATAACAAATTAAAAGATTTTTAATTTACTAAGAAGGTTAAAACAAATTATTTTTATGTGTCACATCATATAATGGATGAAAACTATTGTAGATTACACTACAACATGTGTAATACAGGACATGGTAGCCTCAGAAGCAATTTAATTAAACGTGTTTCAAGAAACAAAATATTAAAAGTTTATTAACAAAATCTCGGATATAAAAGACCAAGGAAACAAACTATATTTTTTTATTTATTTAAATAGGATATAGGGTATTTTAAATATAAAAGATTGGGAGGTATGGTGCGAATTAGGAAGACATGTTTAGGAATGACATCGGTGACATTGGAATGGCACCGAAGTCACGATCACACTAAAACAACCTAGTTAAAGACGTAAAACAGTTTGAATTTAAATCAACCACTCACCATGGTCAACCATTGACCCAGAAAAATGTAATAAGTAATATAGCCAGAAATTCCGGAGGGCAAAAAACAACCGTCATAAAAGATTACTTGGACGTATAGCGTTTATCGTATACTGAGCGCTCGTTCGTGTGACTTACAGCTTCTTGCTTCGGGCCATGCGCGTGGTGTGCGGTGTTTCGGTTCGCTTGTTGGTCGTATATGTGTCTGGGGTGTCTGGGATTGCATTTTAAGGGTGGATAGGTATGCTCTGCTGACGGGTTTCTGGTGTTCTTCAGTTCTTTGGTTACAGTCCTCTGTTCGACGGAAAGCTCTGAATATTAGGCTATCCTAATTTTAGATATCCATTTGAAGAAAGAGCTTGTCTTAAGTTCTTCAATTCCTTTGGTAAGTTAAGCTAGTCTTTTGGATCTGGTGGTGAGAGTATTGACTACAGATACTAGTTGTTTGAGGTGCCAAGAAGCGTTCAGATATTTGTCTGTATGCGATGGTTTCCGGTACACTGTGTGACTGAAGTTGCCATCTGGTTTCTTCTGTACCAAAATATCCAAGAAAGGGTGATGTGAATTTGATTTGGTCGAGTTGGAAGTTAAGATAGGTGAGGAATTTGTCCAGTTCTGGTTTGCCGTAAGGCCAAATTACAAATGTGTCGTCCACATATCTTAACCAGAGTGTAGGTTTAAGTGTAGCTGATGAAATTGCTTTCTCCTCAAAATCTGTAAGAAATATGTTGGCTATTACTGGGAATAGAGGTGATTGAGGTTTCAAGAACATGCAGTTTCAGTTAGACAAAAAGAGAAAGTTTCATCCGCTCTTGTCCAACACACCACCACCGGCCACTGGAAGCATTATAGAAACTCAAGCACTCTTGCACAGACTAGCCACAGGTATACATTGAAGCTATAGTGATAGTAAAACGAGACTGCTGCCTGAACACGAGAGATGATTACTTGCTACTCCGCCCAGCATGGCAACCATTTATATCCACCCTGAAAATACAATTCCAGATACCCCAGACCATATACGACCATACCCCATACCACATACCCCATATACGACCAACAAGAACAAACGAAAAAAAAAAAAAAAACGAACAAACTAGCGAAGCGAAACACCGCACACATCGCTCATGACCCGAAGCCCAGACAGCAATAAGTAATGGTACCGTAAAAAGAGTACCGTACGCCTTTTATAAGGGGGCGGGAAAAATATGTTAAATGGTGTAAATGATGGTGGAGAATGTAAACGAACGTTTTGTAATGATTTGCGAAAGAAATTTTGACATAATTACTAAAATGTTATAAAACTCTAGAGAATCGTCTAATACCTATTTGAATTTTTTGTGCCACCGGAGGCGGTGAGGATCCGGCACGAGAACTATTTTTTTTGTTTTTGCCGCCTGCGCAGCCTTTGGTAGGCCTTTGGTGGCCCTCGGGAGCGCCGTTTTTTCCGCACAAAACTGTCATCACGAATTGTCATCGAGCCTTTGGTGAAAATTTCGAGACAATTTGCTTAAAACCGAAAAAATAGCAAAAACGATCTTTTTTGACGTTCTATTTCGAGCCGACCGCTGAACTGAACGGTTTCCGATTTGCGGCTTCGCACGTTTCTTCTCTCTAGGTTAGCGCGATTTTTTACAAAGACTCCTATTAGCGCGATTTTTTACAAAAATGGCCGTGCGGTAGATGTATATGCGAAACCGGACGTTTGCGGCTGTAGAACCGGAAGTAGGTGGAATGTTGCATTTTCTTCTTCTCTCTTCGTTAGGGCTTCACACGAGAACGATATTTTTCTCGTCTCGTCTCGTAAAAGCGAGACGAGACCGCATGTGGTCTGACTCTAGCAATAGCGAGAACGTATGTAGTCTGGCTCTCGCGAGACATGAGAGTCACGTTTTTGATCTCAGTCATACTTTTTCTTCAATCCTTGACTCTATCTAATATGGGCAGCCATAATACTTTCTTGCATAAATTTGAACTGCGAGCTCGCGCAAGTTACATTTTATTATATACAAAAGAAGATCCTTCCTAAGAAGAAGGAGGAACGGAAGAGGAACGGAAGAACTTTACCAGGACTATGAAAGACTGATTAAGTTCATGAGATAACGAAGACTCAAATTCTATGGGCATTTATTTAGAATGGATGAGAAGGGGCTAACAAATATAATTTTTAAAATTCTTGACATTAGACAAAGTGTCTGACATATGGTTCAGGATGGTGAGAAAGCATCTCAAACAGGTTGGACTGAATTCGGAAGACATTTCAAACCGAAGCAAACAAACAAAGCAAACAAAGTTTAGATCAATGATAGACCATTGAATTAGAGGAACAGTGGTTGGACAGAAGAAAGAATGCAAAGATTTTGGGCTGCTAGGAAGGCTTCCAGAAATATGTAATAGTTGCCTAACATGGTCTCTATTGGCCTTATACATATATATATATATATATATATATATATATATATATATATATATATATATATATATAATTAATATAAGAATATGTATTGTTAAAAGCAATCGAACCATACAGTTTAACCCATTACTTCCCAAGCATAGAAAACACATTACTTTTTTTTGTTGAAATCTTTAAATGTAGGTCATAATAATACATTAAGAAATAGTAATATAAAAAAAATAATATTTAAAAATCGCTTGTTGCTGAATCAGCCTGTCCTATAAATATGACAATGGCGATATGGGGTCAGAAATTAAAAAATATTAGAATTATAAGAAAAAAGATTTATTCTAAAACTATCATCATAAATTTTTTTAGATGGAAATCATATAAGCTTATTTCGTATGGCAAGGTAAAACAGTATAAACAGGCAAGGTATAAACAGCATTTTTCACAAAAAGTTTGAGTTTTTTTGCAATCTTGGCAACGCCTCTTTTGTCCCTCTTTACCATATAATGACCTAAATTATCATCCTGGTGGGTTGTATAAGAACTGTGGAAGACCCTGAAGTAGGTTTATTTGCCCTTTTTTCCGATTTTTTTCACTCAAGCAAAACAAACCCTTCGTCTAAAATTTGGCAGATAGATTATTTCATCTTTATTTGCCTAATTTTAAATAATCCATGCATTCAATAAAGACATAATATCTAAAACTCTAATAGCCGAGTCATTTTAACATATCACCCCGGAATCTAACGGAAGAAGCTGAATATTTGTATAGACCTTTATTTTACCATTACAAATATTGTTTTAAAAGTTACACATTAGGGTGGAGCACAGATGTATGCAAACATAATTTTTTCGAGATTTAAAGTTGTAATAGGGGATTGGTGCATTATATTAAAGTTAAAATAAATATAATTTTGGAATTAATTTGATGAATATCTTCTGCCTCGGCACTGACCTCAAACATTTAAATTTTATGATAAAAAGTTTATGGTATCTAGTACAGTTATGGCCAAATATTAAGCTTAATTTAATGATAAATGGGTGATAAATGATACGCAATATATAATTCAGATATTAATCAAAAATACAACAATTTTTTTAAAAAATATTTAAAAAAAAATCAATTAATTTGCTCGAAAATCTCTTTTTGTCTAAAATTTAGGCATTACGTTTCGTGATTCCAATTTGCCTCTTATTGCACCTAATCGTGACTTTTTTATGCATTGAGAAGTGGCAGCTATCGTCGTCAATTTTACAGCCCGTTCAACAGCTTGAGTTGGCATGGTGGCATGGAAGCGTTAAAAACAACACTTCACCCTCACCACCTGAATAAACGATAGACTGATTTTTTGGTCAGGCAAGTGGTTCACTTAAAATTTCTTGCCAATTTATTACATCAATATGTTGCATTATTAAAATTTATAGGCGGCACTATAGACGACGCAATTGCTGCAGTTGCTATATCTGATACGCCATACCTGCGACCTGTCGCAGGTCTTCGATAAAGTAGGAAAATCGACGCATACTTTTTCTTCGAAATGCTTTTGTTTATGGTGTTAGTGGATTTATCTGAACTACTACGAATTTCAGACCCTGACGATTCCGGAGAAGTACTAATTTCTATAACAGATAATGAAGTATTTAAGGCTGTAGTTGGGGGTTTTCTCATTCCTGTTTCCTCTTTAGGGTCTTTGCAACTTCTTCCTAACACTTACGTCGATTCCACCTATTATCATTTATCGATAGGTTCTTTGATCAATTAAAAAATATGTTCATGTTTGGGAACTTTTTTATCCTTGCGACAGATACATTGAGGGAAATCTTTACACTTGCATGCTGCAATATCAAATAGTACCTTACTACTTTGTCGACTTTTCCGGAGAGAGCTTTTTGATAGACTTGAGTAGGCTTTTGCATTTGAAATGGTATGCTTTTAACATCTGTACGACCCTTGCTGGTGTTACTATCGGAATAGATGCAGTATGCCATATATTTACAATTCTGGATGTCACTATATCTGCAATTTCTGAAAATGTAGGCTCTTGCATTTTCCAATAGATCATGCATTTTTTTGTTTTGTATAGAAAATAAACTGTAGTTATAATAATTTCTGGGAATAAAATACGTCAGTTCATTAAAATTTCAATTAGTCTAAAAACCATATATTTTCAAAAATTAAATTACGTTGCAGAGGCTATTACTATAAATTAAATCAAATAATATTTTGCATGGATTAATTTGAGTCTAATAGGCGCAGATTTTTTACTATTAGATCACTCACAACCCAAAAAAAATATTTCGCTCCACCCTATTACACATGCCAACATGTGAGCGTCCTTAGATATTCAAGGTCAAAGGTCGCAAAAAACAGTTTTTTGAGAATATCTCGTTTTTCTGATTCCTAACATATTTGCATTCATTATGATAGTTGTAGAGAATAAATTTATCTACAAATTTCATCTGAGACCTTTTTTTATACGTCAAACTGTTTTTGAGATAGAAGACGCAGAGTGTAGAGCGCTTGCCCCATAAGTACCTTGAAGGTAAGTCCTGAATTCCGAGGAATTATACCGTTTTTTTTACATTACATTTGACCACAAGCTAAAGAACATTGCAGCCCTAACTTATGGCATCAACAACGCGAACCACAACCACTCTTGCAGTTGCAGAATATTGAAGTTAGGAATTCATCTGGTGCAGGTGGTAAAAGTGTTGTTAGCGGTGTTAGGGTTTCATTTTGCAGTACCCAACCCCATTTATGGGGTTGAATTAGAATAGCATTAAAATAAATTTAGAATGATTTACTTCATTATTTAATTATTTGTATGTCAAAGATAAGTAATATTTGATGACTATTTGATTTAAAAGAAATATAAATATAAGTATAAGGTATTAAATTGTTATTTAAATAATATTTAATATGTAATTAAGTAAAAAAAGGTATAATACATTGGGATTCAGAATTTACCTTGCGCTAAGTTACGTATGGCTGCTCATCAGCGCTCCACACCTTGCTCCCTCTATCTCAAAAACAGATCCACGTATAAAACAAGGTTTCAGATGAAATTTGTAGATAATTTTATTCTCTACAACGTTCGTAATAATAATATGAAAATAAATAATGCAAATATGATAGGGCGCATAATAACATAGTGACTTTTGGGTCAACATTTGTAATGCTAAAATAAAGGTCCATACAAAAATTCAGCATCTTCCGTTAGATTCCGAGATTGACCCCTTTTTTTCCTAAAATGACTGGCCTATAATGAGTAAAGGCCAGTACCATTTCTTACCTCTGAAACGGATCGGATATTTAAAAATCAACCAATTATGTCTTGTCTGATGCATTTGGCCTTTTCTGTCGAAATCGAAATTAGTCAAGCATACTATTTCTTTATTTTTATCAGATCGATTCAGAATAACCTCGCTTTTTTATTTTTCACTTCTTGTTTTGTCATAATAGTAATAACATTTCTTAGTCCCATTGTCTCTTACTGTCCCTGTAGCTTTGAACGCTTGAGATGTCTAACCAATTATCAGTTGCATACTACTGAAAAAGTTATCGAAGTAGATCACATGTGCGCTAGAACACACATCGGTCAACTTTTTACCACTCTTGAGCCCAAGCCTTTGCCACTACCATTGGAGGTTTGCGCGTGTTTGCCTGTATATAGCGAAAGTTTTTAAAAATAATAACCGTTGACTGTACACAAAGCGTTTACCTTTCATAAATTGTTTGATCGCCACTTGCCCACCAAAATGTTTACTACTCTATAGATAGTATCTCACCTGGTAAACCAATTACAACTAATTTGGCGGCGCAACCAGCACGAACGCGTACACAGAATGTTACACTAAATGGTGTCTCGTTTTGTTACCTCAAATCACCATGGTTGCGCGATTGATTACGCCGCTATGGTGTATCAGTAAAATCCAGCCCATCCAGAAGTTCAAATAAATTTTATAGTTTTTCGCCTAGACAACTGTTTCATGCACAATATATTGTATTGAATTTTGTCACATAACAACTTTTCTTTGTTACTTATGTCATATTATTATTGTACTCATGTCCTATTTATAGTACACACTACTGGGTGTATGTTATTTATTTATTTATTATGTATTTAGTACAGGTCTATTAATTGTTTTATGCACTTTGTATAAGTATTTTTTTTCTTATACGATATATAAAATAAAAAATAATGGTCTTCGAAACGCAACAAAAGTAATCAACTTAAAAAATACTACTATATATTAACATGACGTAAATATATTTCACTGCCACAAAAATATATTTTGTTAAAAAAATGATGCATGAATACAAATTTTATTAGAAACAATAGAAAAACATTTATTAACTTTTGAATTGAACAAAAATTCAAATATAATGAAAAAAAAGGGTAAAAATGGGTTAAAATTAGTATTTTTATTTTAGAGTTTTTAATTAGCATGTTCTCCTAGCGTCCAAATAATAGGCATCAGAAACATGGGACCATTTACATGTGGTGTGTGGCGTAATCGTGGATCATGGGTACCATAATAAATTTGTCATTTCCAAACTTTGACAGGCACAGAAAATAATAATTATATCTGTCAAAGCAAGTGTACATATTTCCAATTTAATATAAAAATTTTTGTTTTTATTTTCATCGTAGATATTTCAATAATTGCTAGGATGAGAAATGCCTAATATAATATTATTCGTCATTCGTACAAAAATAGTAATTTTATTGAAAATAAAAAATGAATTTAATGAAAATAATGTTGTAAATAACCATGTGTCAAAATCTTGTCTAATAAATATATATATATATATATATATATATATATATATATATATATATATATATATATATATATATATGTATATCTCATATCATATAATCTCATCAGTAAGCTCATTAGAAGAGAAAACTTTTTCCCAAAACAGTTTTAAATTTCATACGCTCGTTATTGGGTTTTACATTTTTCATTTTATAATCCCAAATTTAATAATACCAATTATATATAAAATGTAAATTAATTTATATTTTTAGATTGCTCTGTCAAAGTTTAACCAACAGTCGACAATTCTTGATTAAAGTTAATAAATAATCTGTTTTCTTTATCGTGAAGAATTTAATTTATGTAAATTACAAACTCTGACAAATCTTGTTATTTTTGCAGCGCTAAATTTGATATTTCACGTTTCAAGCTAATATTTTTCAAAGAAATTTTGTCAAAGACGGGATTACATCATTCTTATAAAGAATATTCTATTACATTTTATTGTTTTTACTCTGATATATTATATTTAGAAATTTTTTATCAATAAAATAATAATCAATATTCTCACCAACAGTAACAAATGGCTATCGACCTTGAAAGACCTTGTCTTTCTGCCAGAGAGTACAATCCATTTATATCATACATAATTTGAAAAAAAATTGAGGTGATATAGGATGATTGGGGAGGTGACATGGGATGATTGGGAATGTGATATGGGATGGGATGTCTTGGGCCGCGTTTTATACAAAGTGATTGTCCGATGCATGCCTCTATCTTTAAATCTGGTTAATACTTGTTTATGTCTGTCTGAGATATTTTAAATTTTGGTCAGGATATATAAGAGATCGTTGGGTGGATTATGTTATATATTAATTTCATTATTACAGGTAACGATGTAGTTTTGGCTACTTTGAGTATGCCGGTTGTCGTTTTACGTGCGTTAGTCATTAGTATATGTCCATAGTCTAGGATATGTCTGCATATAGCTTTATATATTTTCGTGGCAATTTGTATGGAGATTCCCTTGTTACCAGAAGAAGAACAAGGGAAATATTTATTTTATAATATCTTGAAGGTTTATCAATAGTCGAGAGTCAGTACTGAGTATTTAACATGTGGTGTCAGTGTTATTTCCATGATACCTATTTGGAGTTGATAAGAGTTGGGTTGAGTTGAGTTAGGGATAACAAATTGGCCGAAAGTATTCATCGATTAAACCATGAGAGGGTTTTTCTGTGAGGATTTGTAGTTGATCTATGATCTTTTTGAGCTTACTGTGGTGGGATATTAATTCTTGTCGTCGGCGTATTGTAGGACATATGAGGAGAGGTTAATTTGGGTCTTGTCGTCAAGATTGAAATTGTAGATGTCATGGCAAAATATATTATATAGTAAAGGAGAGAAGAAGAGCCTTGTTTGAGACCCTGAAGAGCAGTAAATATATGGGAAAGAGATTGGTTAATAAGAAGGGTTCTTCTTTGAAGAAAATTCTTGATTATATTGAGTAGGTAAATTGGGAAACGCCTGGACAAAACACACATAGGGAGCTGTCAGTTAGATTTCACCAATGCATTTGGGTACTTAGGAGTGACACTTCAGAAAACCTTAACCATAACCAAGCATACCAATAACAAAAGAAGAGAGATCGTACAGTTAATAGGAAGGCAGAAGTACCTACAGAGAATAATCTTAGAAACAGCACTGAATCAAGTCGTTAAGTCGTTAAGAACGCGTATAATACTTTTAGTTTCATTTTAGCGGAAACCACGACCTCGGGAAAAGACCTGATAAACAGCTTTAAAGACATCGCAATACGAACAGGGCTAGAATACAGGAAAATACAGGACAAGTGATGGGACGTAGCGAAACGATACACCGAAGGACCAGCTTTCAGTTCCCAGGGTTAGAAAAAAGCAAACCAAAATGAAAGGCACCTATTAACGTGTGGGACATTGCATGGATTCCATGATCTTACGTGTAACAAGAAACAGTTTCACGACCCAGACGACGACTGCAGAAGCCGATCTTTTGGGGAGAAAGCTGGAAAACTCCATATCCTGACGTGCAAAGAAAGGAGAGGTGAGAATCCCCAGTAGAAACGCAAGAACGCAACATAATCGCTCTTATAAAAAATATGACAATATAAAAATAATACTTTTTAATTAAACAAATTAGTTTGAGGATGAGTTGGTAAACAATGGCAAGGACCCTAGCACCTGGGAAGAGTGGGGTGGACAGGACTCCTTAGCCGTAGTGAAGGCGACCTGTCTAGGGGTGACAACCCCGAATAATAAGCCTCCCAAGCTAACAACTTGGGTAGTATCTTGGACAGTGGCTCGCCACTGTCCCATGAAGAATATTCTTCAACTGAGCATGAAGGAAAATCTCGCTTAATGCACTACCCCAGGTGGTAACCAATCCACCGTCACCTACGGTGACGTTAGCGGACATTCGGATTCTGGGGAGTCCGCACCAACATGCTTTAAGGATGAGTCGGAGCATCCTGAAATCACCGGACGTAAACTCAGACCAAGACGGCAAAGCTTCTTCGCAACATTTAATGCCAACTCACTGCTAAAAGTGGGTAAACTGAAACATTTGACTGATTCACTAACACGACACAACATAATACTGACAGCAGTACAGGAAACCAGATTTACGGACGAACATGCCTTCGAGTCTCAAGGCTACAGAATCCTCAAAGGAAAAGTGGGTCAGCGGGTAATGAAGAACGTTCCCCACTTAAGTACATGATTTATAATCAGTCACAGGATACTGGATTCATTCACCGAATTTACCTCCCCGAGTAGTCGTGTATCCATCCTCTCTCTCAAATGCGCAAACAAGGGCTACAGTATAGTCAATGTACATGCCCCAATCAACCAGGACAACAGACGCAATCCAGACAGAACTGATAAATTCTGGGAAGACTTAGAAGATATTATCTCTATACTTCCAGAGAGGCACACCGTCGCTTGGTGACTTCAATGCTCAATTGGGAAGAAAGAAAAACTACAGAAACATAGTGGGCAATTATCCGGCGCATAAGCGAACCAACCGCAACGGAGAACGATTGGTGGATCTGTGTAGAACTTTTGGGTTGATCATGAAGTCTACAGCCTTCAAGCACTTGCCAAGGAAGCAGAAGACTTGGATTTCACCTAATACCCACTTGGGTAAATTCCAGATAGATCATGTGGCCATTTCACGCAAATCTCAAAAGGAAATACAAAACGTGAAGGTACTAAGAAGCGCCAATCTGGACACAGACCACTACCTCTCTAAGATCAAAATAAGACTCCAGCCTAGAAAGCCTAGATTACACAGAACCTCAAAAATGGTAAAATTTGACGTCGAGCGATTCAAGAACAGTCAAGAACTAAGTCAGAGACTGAACAACACAGACCTAAACAACTGGGACCAACTAAAGGAGACTCTTGTCAAGGTGGCCAATGAACTGGCCCCTCTCGCTAGAAGAAAGAAGCATCCGTGGTTGACTGAAGACTGTGACAATGCAATAGCCCAAAGACAGATAGCCTGGCTGAAGTGGAATTCTAAAAAGACCAAGGAAAATTGGCATAAATTTTTGGAACAAAGAAACGTTACAGCCAAAATAATTCGAGGAACCAAACGAACCTTCACACAAAACCAACTAACCCAAATCGAAGAGAGTTTTGCTAAGTATAATTCCAGAGATTTCTTTGGAACCTTTAAGCAGGAACTCAGAAAATACGCTCCGCCAAACCTCCACTTCAGAGACTCACAATACAAACTGGCTTATAACGACACGGACAACTGCCACCTTTTGGCTCAGTACCTAAAAATCTACTCAACTGTGACCCACCCAGCGAAGACTTTGACTATAAACAAACCACACTAAACCCGGACTCGCTTCCCCCTTCATTGGAAGAAGTTGGCCAGATCATTCAACTTCTTAAGAGTAATAAGGCAGCTGGAGAGGACTCTATCGTTGCTGAACTGTGGAAAGGTGCTGGAAATAATGCCCTGCGCAAGCTAACCGAGATCATCCAGGACATCTGGGAAACAGAGAAATTACCACCCGATTGGAAATCTGCTCTGATCCATCCGCTTCACAAAAATTTACGGATCTAAACAACTACCGTGGAATTTCTCTGGTCCCGGTAACATACAAGATTCTCTAGAAGGCGTTACAAACAAGGGCAGAAAATCAGTTGGATAGTCAATTGGGAGAATACCAGAGGGGCTTCAGGAAGACCCGATCCTGTGTTGAACAGATCCTCAACCTTAAAACTGTACTTGCATACTCCAAGACGAGAAACCGCAAGGTGGTCGTCACCTTTGTTGATTTTAGGAAGGGCTACGATTCCATCGATAGAGAAACGCTTAACAAAGTACTCCAGGAACTAGCACTAGACAACAAAACCCGCAGACAAATCCTAGAAACTTTGACCAACATCCATTCCAAGGTTAAATTTAGAGGCGAGATTTCAGAAAACTTCGAAATAAAAACTGGAGTGAGACGAGGAGATGGACTTTTCCCACTTCTCTTCAACTGTGTCCTTGAAAAGGTTATGAGAGAATGGCGCAAGGAACTGAACAATTTGGGTGCTCAGAGTGGTATCTACCTGGGACGTAAGAACGATGGACTGGTTGTAGATTGCCTGGCCTTTGCAGATGACATGGCACTGTTTGCTGATTCTCTTGAGATGGCAACAATGCAGGTAAACTGTCTCATAAAGCAGGCTGCCCAAGTGGGTCTTCAAGTATCGCTGGAGAAAACAGAATTCTTCACCAACATTAGAGAAGCAAACCGAGAGATGTTACTAGAACAGGGAACCATCAAGAGGACTGAGAAATTTAAGTATCTCGGCGAATGGATTGAACCCAACTTATCAGAAAGAGCATCATTATCCAAGAGAGTCAGCAAGTTAGAACTAGCCTATCGGCTGACTAAGAACACTTACAATAAGAAATGCCTGTCACGCAACCTGAAACTTAAGCACTACACATCAGTCTTACGACCAGAAGCCCTATATGCCATGGATTGTCTTTCCTTGAACCGAAGGGGTCTAATAGAGAAATTGGAAATCAGAGAGAGGAGAATCCTCAGGAAGATCCTAGGCCCGGTAAAAGAAGATGGGGAATTCCGAAGACGGCATAACTCTGAGCTCTACGAACATATTGAGATGCTCTATGACTGTGCAAGGAAAAGAATGGTAGCTTTCTATGGCCACATTGGAAGATTGCCTCCAAACCGACTAACCAACCGTCTGTTCACTTTCTGGCAAAACAAGAAGCTTCGTACCCCTTGGTTGACAGCCACATTGACAGAGACGGAGAAGGATATTAAAGAACTGGTGTAATAACAGATCTCAAAAACAGACAGTCTGTGAGACGCACCCTAAAGGAAGTCCGTGGATTTCAGGAAAAACCTCGAAGAAAAGGTACCCCCTGGACAGAAGAGTATTATTCCATAGTCAATAACAATATTTTGATGAATAATGTGTTAATCAGTTTTTAATTTTTGAGACTCAAACCTACTCTAACAAGAACTTAATCTTACAGGGTAATCAATAATTACAATTTAATAAGTCTGTCAATTTTTGATGAATTGTTATGGGATATATTTATCATATTTGACATATCTAAAAAGTTATTTGTCAATTTAAAAAACTTTACTTTGTAATAAAAGGGAAAATATATTCAGGGCAGAGCAGATTTTGAAATAATATCAAATAAAATAGTAATCGTATTAATATCAAATATCATGTAAATTAATATCAAATATCATCTAAATTAATATCAAATATTATTCTCTCAAATAACAGACTGTTATTTTATGAATAAAAAACTATTATTATATGAATATTATTAGAGGTTTTTTAAATATTTTTTTAATGTTTAAATATGTGTATTATAAATGACATTTATACATCAAAAATCATTTTTTGAGGATTTATTTTCTAAAAATCTAAAACAATAATTTAGAAATATATCTTTGATATTTATATATACAGAGAATGGCAAATGTGTTAAATTTTAATGTGTAATGTTTCTGCAAGTAGTTTCAGCAAATAAACGAAAAGCTCTAAAAATTAAGATAATATTTTAATTCAAAATTTATGTTATTAAAATCACAAAAAAAGAAATGAAAACACACAAAAACCTACATAAACCTCAAAAAAGATCCTGATGGAAATTTGATAAAAAATGTATCTCATTTGCAAAAAAAAAGAATGTGGGAATGTAAAGAATAGGGTGGCATATATATTTTTTATCTCCACAGAGATATTTATCATGATCTGGTCTTAGTGGCTGTCAGGACAAAACAACCCTCGTCTCTCTATCTATCCTGACTGACAGCAGAAATATAGTTGTTTTATTGAATTGTAACGCATTGTACTTTAATATATTCCCCCACGCATATAAGTTATATAATATATCTAATATATATTTTAAATTGGAAAAAAATATGCTTATATACTAAATCAGGACTGCCCAACGTTTTTGTTAAAAAGTCATGGACTTTTGGACCATAGGTATATTAACATAGCTTAGAAGGAAAAAAAGCTTGATTTAGTATTCTCTCCTCATTTCCAAGTATTAAAAAATATTTCTTTTCCGCTTAAAAATAAAATATGAAAAGGTTTAACATGGTTGATCTTCTTAGGCCCAATTTTTCAATCCTCAGTTAAATCGTCGAATAACTATCTGGAATGTAATGGAGTGTAATGTTATCTGTTTATCCGACGAATAAATATTTTCAATTTTTAAATCGTATAATATCTAGAAAATAGCTATCAGTGGTGTATTCTAGCGAACTTCATACTTATCATGTGCAAGCGAGATCCACAGATACAGTATTCAAGGTGTTAGACAAGAATAGCAACAAAACGTCTATTTAGCATATTTACGCCGAAGGCCGGCGTGGTCTAGAGGCAACGCTCTAGACTACAAATCTGTAGATACTGGGTTCGATCCCCACAACAAGCCAAATCCCCACACCAAGCCAAATTTATCGGCAATTTTTCGGTCAAGGTTCACTCATTGCCTCGAAGCCTTTGAAAATGAGGAGCTGTGATTAAACCTGGCGTAATAATAGGCGACGTAGGAGCGTAAGGCTAGCCACCCTATCTCCAACAAAAAGGCGAGGCTAACAAATATAGCTACCCTTGCTTAGCTATACCCCAAGGCATGTAAATGCTAGGAAAAGGGGACTATTATTATTATTTTATGGTTTTAACCGCCAGATTGGTGCCAACAAATAATTATTCAAAAAGTAACCACTATCACCAAGTACAATCCCATTACTAAAAGCACCATAAATAAGCACACTGATATTTGGCAGTTGAATTTGAAAATATTAGACTATCGTGAGTTGAACCTGGCCATCGTGTGACAGCGAAACTGGATGAATTAAGTGCAGCACGACTGGAGCGAGTACAGCTCCAAATAGAAATTGCGAAGAAAGAGCATTTATTTGTAGAGAACAAATACAAAAAAGAAATGGCACATCTTGACAATGAAGAAGCAAGGAAAGAGCAATTACATCACTTAAAGCTCTGGAAAATGCAGAACAAAGATTAAATTATAAAAATACTTTATTTATATGATAATACATATATGTTTTTTTATTTATAATATATTATTTAATAATAACTGTTTGCTATATTTTGTTACAAAATCAGATTATGAGTGATTCAAAATATTCTAGCATAGTATACCTTGTGTTTCTTCGTGTCTGGCTGTGTTCAGTAAGTAACGGTGGAAATACTGGCTGAGGTGGTATCTGAACCTCAGGGTCTATTGGTGGCTCACCTTCATTTCTGCTACGTGCTATATTGGGTAATGCAGCAGTGGCCACAATAATATATTGGGCAAGGGGCAACTTACACCTCAATCCAATACTAAGCGCTGGGAATCTTCTTTTCCAGACACCGAAGCATCTTTCAATGACATTTCTGGTCCTAATATGAGATTGATTGTACAATTGTTCGGCTTCTGTTTGGGGATTGCTGAGTGGTATCAACAAATAATTATTCAAAAAATATCCGCTATCACCAAGTACAATCCCATTGCCAAAAGCACCATAATCACACTGATATTTGGCAGCTGAATATGAAAATATTAGACGGGTTAGGTTGAGAATACGGGTCTGTTGAAAATATTTTTGCGGACTTTTTACCTGGTGTAACTGTTGTTCTTCTTTGGCACTCTTTAACTCAGATCCGAAAGCAAAAATGAAGCTTCTACGTTGTCTTGTAATCAATAAATAATCATTTGTTTATTGAAAATAGTTTTTGACATTTTCAAGATTGCAGATAGTATATACGAACGCAATTAACTCGACGTTGCCATGTTTACTTTTGTTTCTATGCCCGTTTATATGAAAAACTATAATTTTGGCAACATTTATATATATATATATATATATATATATATATATATATATATATATACATATATATATATATATATATATATATGTATATATATATATATATATATATATATATATATAATCTTAAGCGTCGTATTGAAGTTGCATTCATATTGCAATGAACAGCTACGTCACAAACAGCCATGCCACAAACTACTACAATGTCTCTCAATGTTATGTACAAAAATGTCGAGTTTGTTAAACCAAAGGTCCGTGCCACATTGTCTTATATGAACTCTTAAAACGACAAAAAACGATGGTTATAGATGGAGGTGCAAAAAAGGAGTAGCTGCAGAGTAACATAACGTTTCAAGAAGCCTTCGGAAGGGAAGTTGGTTCGAGTTGAGCTGTCACTCCAAATGTACCCAATGTTAACCAATAATCAAGGTTTGTTAACCCATTGCGTTATTCCTTTCTTCTCATTACATCCTTACTCTCATAAGTTTGCGTCACTTAACTCCCTTTTTCATAGACTCTTCAAGTTCCCCCTTAACCCTGAACCATTCGAAAGGGAATTGGGTGTCATTCTACAGATCGCTTATCGCTTAATATCTTCCCATCAATCTTATAGAAAGCCTTTACATTAAAAATTTAGTCAAACATAAACTATCTTTCAATTTTCTTCCCGCATTGAAACACCCACCGTGTGGGCTCCTCTGAAGTTTGTCGGTCAACCCCCCATTGATTTAGCACGTCTCTTCTCTTCACATCACTTCTCACCTGCTTTCCTTACGACAGGCTCATTATCCCGTTCCTTGGTCCGTACAAAAGATAGCTTGCCTCCACTATCACATGCCGGGGGTTTACTCCCTGTTATGTGATAATTGTGATTCCCTGTATGTTGGCCAAACTGTCAGGGCTATATCACTACGTATAAAAGAACATCTTAACCAGTTCCATAACATAAGAATTCAGAATTCGCCCAACTCCGCCAACTTCTCTTCCAACTCCGGTTTAGTAGACCACCTCCTCCTTACAGAGCATAGCTCTTCCATCAACAACGCCATACTCCTACATGTTCACCACAAATCCTGTAAGCTTAATCACCTAGAGGCACTTCAGATCTACAAAGCCTGCCTAAACCCTAAGCTGACCGTCTTGAACGAGATCATTAAGTTTTCAACTCCTATCATCACAGCCTTATTAAAATTATAAGTTTCATTAACACAGTCTGATTTATCTTGCCCTCAGCTTTTAATTATATTTAATTTACGTTTCACTTTGTTTTTTTTATTGATAGTTTATACGTTGTAAAGCTTTAGCGGCTTTGGAACTGTTGGTGCAGGATGACAAAAGACAAGGGTGAGAAAGGTTCTCTTGTGTCGTCCTGCATTGATGGTTTTGTAGTTGTTCACTTTCTTAACGTCTTTTAGTTTTTTTTAACTTTGTAGACTTTGAGAAAGCCATAAAGTTTTTTTTTAAATGAAAAATCATTATTTTGTAGATAGGCTACACTGTTCGCAGCTAGATTCTCAACAAAATTCCCCACATTTTTACGCTTTATACGTCGCAGGTTGGTTTTTATAGTTATATGCATAAAAACCATCCTGTTTAAAAATCTTTTCTTTTTCAACCTACAATACCATTTTATACCGACATGAAGACTTAGTCATCACGTGGCTCCTCTTTAAATTTATTTTATAATAGTGTTCTGTTTGATTTTATTTTGTTATCAATATTGGCGGTTTAATTAGCCTATTATCAAATTATGTTTCAATTATTCTTGTCCTTGCTTTCGCCGGCATACAAATTTCTTTCATCGAGCATTTGGGTAAGATATAACTTACACTTATTTCCGTATCTTTATATCTTATTAGTAGAATGCGTTTTACCATGTTAATGTTTTCAATGTATGTATTTTCGCACTGAAGATGACATTTTATTTTCTACATATTAAACTTAAAATCCCACTTTGAGCTACGGATCGATTCAATGTCGGTTAAATTAGGTTGTCCGCCGCGAAGCGCACATATAAATCAAGACAACATACGCGCGGAAACGCGAACTCTCGATCAATTGATCTCGATAGATCAATGTGGCAAGGACCGTTGGTTTAACCCCGGTTAGATTTTGTTGCCCGCCGCGAAGCGGACAGATAAATCAAGACAACATACGCGCTGCACCGCGAACCCTCGCTCCAATATAGGACAATGTGGCTAGGACCGTTGGTTTAACTCCGGTTAAATTAGGTTGTCCGCCGCGAAGCGGACAGATAAATCAAGACAACATACGCGTGGCAGCGCAAATTCTTGAGCCAATATAGGACAATGTGGCAAGGACCGTTGGTTTAACTCCCGTTATATTAGGTTGTCCGCCGCGAGGCGGACATATAGATCAAAACAAAATTCGCGCGGTAGCGCGAACTCTCGATCCAATATAGATCAATGTGACAAGGATCGTTGGTTTAACCCCAGTTAGATTAATTATTAGGCAACTTAATAGTTTGAATATCTATAGTTATATAGTTAAGTACTCGTAATCTAACCTAATAATATGTGTATATATATATATATATATATATATATATATATATATATATATATATATATATATATATATATATATATATATATATATATATATATATATATATATATATATATATATATATTAATATATATATATATATATATATATATATATATATATATATATATATATAGAGAGATATATATAACTTCATAAAGTAATAACTTAATAATCATTCGACTACTTGGAGGGCTTCTAAATCTTGCATGAAGTCATCTGGGCGTATCAAAAAACACTTACCCGGTAACCTCGCTCGGTACATGTTCCAGAAGCTTTGCAGAGAGCTTGAGCTTGATTCCGCTCTGGAATTTTTCCGAATGGCTGGTAAGATGTACCATTCCGTGCATCCCCAGCCGGGACCTGGTGATGATTGTGATACGGACGAGGACTCCGATGACTAGATCGCACATTGCTATAGTAAAGTTTTTTTTTGTTTCTATTTTTAACAAAATTTCACTTTATTTGTGTATTTCAGACGAAGGACTTTATTTTTCTTTTCTTATTTTGAGGAAATCGTATGATGAATAGATAGTAATGAATACATTACTTGTAAGATTTGTTCTGTTTTTGTTTTTTAAATTCCAATATATTTGAATTTTTCAGATTTCCTTTTTTTATTTTTTGAAGAAAATCTGATGATGATTAGACTGGACATTACCTGTAAGGTTTTATCTGTTTTTTTATCGAGTTAGTTGTGTTCGCGTTTACTATCTGTCACGTTGAAATTGTCAACAACTATTTTCAACAAAAACACGAATATTTACGACCTTAGTTAAGCCGTGCCAAGGACGATTAACAACAGTTACACCTGGTAAAAAGTCCTCAACACTAAGTTTCAATAGAACCGTGTTCTATTGATTTTCTATTGATTTACAAGAAAAATGAACATTGTAGGTAAATGTATATCAGATTAATTGATTAATGTCATATATCAACGTCTAACTTGCTCAGCCGATTAATTGCGTTAGGATGGAGGTTGTTTATGTCGTACAGTTGGCTATTGTATGCACGACCTGGGCATTCAGTCAAGATATGCCGGATTGTTTGCAGTGCTACCACCACAGTCTCAAGCCGGTGATTGTGCAAGACCCCAGCGATGCATTGTGTATGCGCATCTTCCATAGATTGAGCCGATGCGTTTCAGCTTTATCCACAGTTTACGCGGGAGATCGAAGCCAGTTTGGTACTATGTTTGGTTGTCAACAGTTATCAGTCCTACAGGGTGGTGAGCTGTGCACTCAGCAGTCCAGTCAGCCTTAGGATCAAATGGTCTTCCACCGAATTGTGCTGCTGTACGTACTGTTGGTCTTCGTGATTTTAGTCTCTGTGGTTGAGCTAGTGTCTGAATGTTTTGATGAACAGGAAGCAGTGCATTCTTGTGAATTTTTCCAGTTTCACGGGTAAGAGACGATGAACGGCGAAGGTGGGAGTGCTATGTTACATAGAACCGGTAGCAACTGGACTGGCGTCGCTCGTATCGTCCCAATGGACTTTGCTTTTATGACGCAAGCGCCCATTAAGAAAGGATGTTTGTAAATTTCGTTTCTATGGGAAGAAAAGGGGTCCAACGTTTTTTACTATGTTGTCTATATCTCAGAAACGGAAAAAATTAGAGATATGAAATTTGGTCTTCTCTTTAACGAAGATTCTCTTTAAAAAAAGAGACATGTGTTTCACTATTTTTTGAAAATCGAATAAGGGGGCTGAAAATTGGTGGTTGAATTTTTCTAACCTATATCTCTGAAACCGATTGCGCTACTGGAATAAAAATTGGCAGTTGGCATTCCTCTTACGAAATAAAAAAATACGTTTTTACGATTTTCTGAAAATCCGGCAATGGGGGGCTGCAAAATTAGTATTTAAATTCTTCCTTAAAAATGAAGAAATGGGTGTATTACCATTTTCAATTACCATTTCCAAAGAATTATCTTAAAAAATAATGCTCATTTGCAAATCTGACTTTTGACAGCTGTCATTTGAGTAATGCACACTGAAAATAGAAAAGTAAATGGTCTGATGTCTCTATATACAGTCATACTATTGTTAGCGATGGATCGTGCCTATTCGCGATGCTTCTTACGTTGTGTGTGTAGTCAGAATTGAAATAAGGAAATACGTACCTAAACAAATAACTTATAGAAAATAAATAACTGAGAAGGTTGAAACTGGCATGAATCCTTTATAATGTCCTATTATTAAATTATTACATATTTATTCGTTTCTTACAAAAACAGATAATACAGCTAGGATGACAGACACATTACGATACATTATCAAGGTTGAAAATGGCCAGATGGTGGGATCTATCGATCATTGTTGCGATTTGGGGATGTTGGAGCACTAGTCAACTGGAAATGTGCATGACGAATAGACATGTGTCCGATTCTTTCTTTCCCTCCAGGAGAGAATGTGTTACTTTTCAGCGGGTGAGTTGCAGAGGCGGTATATGAAGACTTCCTCTGCTTGATGATTATTGGAGGTGAAAGCCGTCCCAGGTGGTGCGAGTTAATATTGTCTGTGTTTTTGATTTGCACCCTTCCATCCGTGTGTTTTGAATGCTGGACCATCGGTATATCTCTTAACCGTGAACCCCATATTTTTCACTTCTATTTCCTTCCTGTATGAGTCCTTAGTTGGGAGTGGTGCACCTTCGAAATCTTCTTGAATATTCTCCCCCATTGTCGCAGAACCCATCAGGTGGAATATGAATATATATATATATATATATATATATATATATATATATATATATATATATATATATATATATATATATATATATATATATATATATATATATATATATATGTATATATATATATATATATAAATATGCAATGTCCCTTTCTAAAAACATACATCATCAATTATACATCAATTGCTTCCTAGTAGTACCTGTTGTTAGTGATCATTGATGCGGTTGTTGATGATCTTGGTCAGCAGTTTGAATTGAGTCGGCAGAAGTGCAATACCTCGGTTGGAGTCTGGTTCTTGGAGGCAGCCCTTGCCTTTATATAGTACAGTTAATTTTGAGGATTTCCAAGTCAGGGGTATTTCGCTGCTTTCTAGTATTCTATTAAAAATCTGTAAAACGCGATAATCTGTTCATTTGTTAGCTGATCAAGGCTGACCCTGGAGGTTTTGAGTTTTGAGTGCCATTATGCAATCTAGTACTTCTTTCTTTGTTATCTTCAGGTTGTACCAACGGTTGTCCTCGATTTCGTTGGACATGTTTGGAAGTGTGGTTTCGTGTTGGTCAAGTAGAATGACTTATTATTGTGATGGTAACAATATGAGTATCGTTGCATATTTTACGGTGGTTTATATGAGTTAAACTTTACGCAACATTTTGTAACGCTGTAGAAAAGTTACTTTCTACAAAAACTCTGCAGTGGCCGTTCTAATGCTTATCTCTATGTATAAAATACAAAAAATACATAGGTCCAATATAGGTCTTAAACAAGAAACCTAAAAGTTATATAGTTGTAATAACCCGCAATCGTTAAAGAAGGATATTTTATAATTCCTTCCATAAGAGGACCAAAATGGGGCTTCAAATTTTAATAGGGATTAATCCTTTATCTCAAAAATAAAAAATATGTTACAGTCGTGAAAATTGGTATAATGTTTCTTCTTTAAAAGACAACACATACAAATCTAGTCATGAAGAATGAAAAAGTTTTAAAAACCGAAAATTTTAGAGATGCTAAACCCATAAAGCTTGGTATGTTGATATGTTTCAAAAATTAAGAAACACGTGTTTTAGAATTCACCCGAAATATTTGAGTTATTGGAGATAAAAATTCTGAGTGAATTTTTCCATAAAACAACGACACATAATTGAATTGAGTAGATTTATTTTATATTATCACATAAGTTTTTGAAATACGAAATAATATCTAGTCCAACCAATCGAGAATCACCAACATACACTCAATTATGCTTTAGCGACTTTTTTATGTGTAGTGTATTAAATTTGGTCTGGTCTATTGTATTCTAAAATTGATATTATATAAAAAAATATTGTTTCAAAAGGAAATTGCCTGCAGAAGTGGTTTGTCATGATTTTATTATTTATTGTTAAAATAAATATCTATTCTTTGAACATTTACTATATATTTCTATAAAAATGCATAGCCACAGACTTGAACTGTTATCAGATAAGTTTTTGAAATACTAAATAATATCTAGTCTAACCAATCGGTAATCTCGAATATACACTCAATTATGCTTTTGCGAGTTTATCTTATGTCTAGTATATTAAATTTGGTCTGGTCTATTATATTCTAAAAATGATATTATATAAAAAATATCTCAAAGGGAAAGGAAAGTGTTCTATACAGAAGTGGTTTGTGACAATCGATTGAACGAATTATGGTCGCATGCAGGACATATCGATCGCACGGATGGCACATTTGATGACGGGGTCGTAGGCCAAAGAGAGGACAGACAAAGACGGATAAAATGGAACAGAGACACAGACACAGACCGTTAGATATGGCCCAGTAATCTTTTAATCTTCGAAATGAATGCAGAGTATATAGGTATTGTCTCCTCTGCGTTCATTGTCTTCTATATACCCACTCAATATTTATTACGAAACTATCACGTACTCTAATGTACTAATCCATTTAATCCATGCTTATTGTCTATTTTATCTTAACTATTACATACACCCTGTTATCTACACTCTTTCCCAGTTTGTTCATTATTGTCTGTCTATCATTGTTTTATCTTAATTAACTGCCTACTATAATCTACCCAAATTTAACTGTTTAAATTTATTTATTTGTTTAGTCTTGTCAAATCTGTTTAATCTATCATAATCATACAATAATATATTTAACCCATGAATATAACATTTTTTTTCTTTCGCTAATTATTATTCCGTTGGCGGAGCATATTACGTTTTTTCTGTTCGTCTTGTTCGATTTTCTTTTTGTTCATATTCTTTTCTTCTTCCCCTTATATTTATATAATGGGATAAGAGGTCGAGAGGGCGCACTGGCAAAGAAAAATTGCGCCGAGATAAGCCGCTTAATTCGAGAACGACGGCGACGGTGAAAAAATAAACATCAAGGGGCCAATGTTATCTGCAACATAAAGATTTCATTGCCCTATCAACGTGAATTAACATTTGTCAGACATGTAGTCTGGATATTTTAACACCGTAAGAATGTTTATAACATAAGTTAGATAATAAATGAACACGCTATATGTTTAACTTAGTCTGGACTATCTAATATCATTTTAACATCATGTTAGACCAGTGTGTTTATGGTCAAATTTTGGCAAAGTTATATATTTTTTATTCTAAAATATTTAATAAAATTTCTGATTATTAAGTCCTATTATTTTCTTTGTACCATATGTAAAGTATTCCTATAAAATTACCTATTTTTCTGAATATATTCTGATTAAAAGTTTGTTGTTGTTGTATTATAGTATATATCTGTAGTAGTTTCTAAAATTGTTAATATTATAAGATATTTAACAAATGGATTGAAGAATTACATTGGAAGCAATTGGTAATGGCAATTGTAAATTTAAGACAAGTTTTTATACTCAGTTTCTGGAATTACATCTAGTAATTGGTAGTAGTTTATAAAATTGTTAATATTATAAGATATTTAACAATTGGATTGAAGAATTACATTGGAAGCAATTAGTAACGACAATTGTAAATTGCAGACAAGTTTTTATACTCAGTTTCTCGAATTACATCTAGTAATTGGTACTGGTTTAGTAAATTACACTTAACGCTAATACTTGCACTTAATTCTGGACAATAACGGAAGCTCGTGACTCAATGTACAACAATAAACAAAAGCCGTGTCACTTTACGAACTTATTGACCGCACCTCAACCACAACATACACGATATATAAAGTTTACTTAAAGTTTCAGCTAACGAAAACATTTACTTTGTTGATCGTAAATGTCCTAGTCTTTGTTAAATATTTTCTTTGTGTGTTTGTTTCCAGTCTATCTAGTTAGACTTGTTGTTTGTCACACTAAAATAAATATACCTGTAACAAGATTTAATTTTTTCCAAGAATAATTTTATTATTTTTGCAAGAATTTTCGAAATTAAAATGAATTTTGCTGTAATAAACATAGAAAATTTCTCATAGAAAATTTTGAAAAAACGACAAAATTTCAGGAATTCAGGAGAAAATTTCAGGAGAATATGAAAGTTCTTGGTGCGGTGTAATTTACAATGACCAACGAATTGTCTATTTTTCATAAAAAATCTATCTAAAAAACATGTCTCTCAAAACTACCTCCGAGGTCTCCAGTACCTCCAGTATCTGCAGTAATAGGGTACCTCCAGTAATTAGGTGGATAAGTTTTTTTCAATTTACACTAAGAATCAAACTAAGTTAGTATTGTATACCTATCTTAATGTAGGTTCATTTATGTAGACCAGTTGTATTAAGTATAGATAAATCAATCGGGTTACATCGATTGTAATGATCATATTTCCCTAGATTAGGTTAGCCTATTTTATCTACTCGCACGCCAAAATGAACACATTAATAACTAAATTATTGTATGTGAAGGATAACATTATTATAATCGAGTGTAAAAGTCCAATGTAAATCAAATGAAGTTTCATTAAATGAATTAATTTGTCCTATCGGCTCTTCTTCTACCTTCTTTCTCCCATTATAGGCAGGCCTGCCTGTTCATCCATCAGTATGGTCGGTCAAGGTGGGGCCTATTGTCGCTCCACGGCTTTCTGGGTCTCCTTGGGCTTCTTTTCCCTCTTGTGGAATTATCCCGTGCTATTCGGACCAGCTTGGTGTTGCCCATCCGGTCCACGTGGCTACGCCACATGTCTTTTCGTTCTTCTATCCAGTCGTTTGTGAGTTGTACGTCGGACATTTGCCTTAGCTCCGTGCTCCTCATTCTGTCCATTAAGGTTTTATTGTTAATCTTTCGTATCACCGATATCTCCACGCTCTCCAATATTATTTGTGTTGTTGTTGTCACAGAGCGAGTTTCTGCTGTGTATGTGGCTATTGGTCTGATTACAGTCTTGTAGATGCGTGATTTCGTGTGAGTGTTTTGGTATTTGTTATTAAAAATGACAACGTTCAGGCGTTCATCAATTCTTGATGCTTTCATGGCTTGCAGTCTAACGGCTGCTTCAATATCCCCAAAAGCCGATATCTTGATCCCCAGGTAGTTCAGTAATTTCATCACTTGTTGAATTATTTGGCCATCTACCTCTAATTTACATCGTATTGGGACCTTTGATGTTGTCATGCATTTCGTTTTATGTGTTGATGTGGTCATGCTTAATTGTTTGGCTGTCTAATTAAACGTGTGTAGCAGTTTTTGGAGGTTGTCCTCACTCTCGGCTATCATCGCTTCATCGTCTGCGCAGAAGATAATTTAAATGTCTTCAGTGCCCATTGGGTAACCCTTACCTTGGCTGTTTTTTTGTATGATTTCGTCAAACATTATATTAAACAGCGTTGGGCTCAAGGAGTCGCCTTGCCTTATGCCCGGTTCTACTGGTATTGCCGCCGTGGTTTGGTTATTAACCCTTGCCCGTACTGAGTTCGATGAATATATGTCTTCTATTAGTTTTATCGGGTCGAAGGGTATTTGCCTTTTAAGCAGTATATCTTGACATCCCCGAGCTGCACTCTATCAAAGGCTTTTTCTAAGTCTACAAAACATAAAAGCGGGCCGGTGTATTTCATACGGCTTTTCAACTTCATTGCGAATACGTCATCGTTTCAGGACCTTAAATATCTAAAGTCTTGGCTGTTCTTCGGCTAATTGTGTCGATGTATTGATCTTATCTGTTATGATCTTTGTCAGCAGTTTCAATGTGCTGCTTAAGAGTTTGATGGCTCTGTAGTTGGCCGGGTCGGTTTTATGTCTCTTTTTAAAAAGTAATATCGATGTGCTTATTCTCCACTCGTCTAGGATTTTGCTTTCGCTCAGTATTTTACTGAATAGCATTGTTATTTCGTATTCGTGTTAGGAGTTCATTATTTATTCCGTCCGGTCCCGGACTCTTCCGGTTTTTGATTTTTTTAGGGCTGCCGTGATGTCAGTTCTTGTGATGATGGTTCCGTCTTCCACTCTTATCAGCGCTGCGTCGGCTTTCTGTGGTTTGTGTTTCCTCTTTTCTTTGTACAAATCTGTGAGGTATTTGTGCCATGATTCTGCTGGTATCGGGTTCTTATCTATTAGTTAATTTATTGCTCTGCATGAGCTCCTTATTAGTCTCCAGATTTGTTTTTGCAATCCAAAGAAATCTCACTCCATTGATTTTGTGAAGCTCTGCCAATATTCTTCCTTGGTTTTCCCTACCAAACTCTTCGTTTCATTTCTTGTTTCATTTCTAAAGTTTTGTAAAACTTCTTCTATTTGTTTGTTCTTATATTCAAGGTATGCTGCTTTCTTTTCCTTGTATTTAGTTTTGACTTCTTGGCAGAACCACGGCGTGTTACTGATCTTTGTGTTTGATCTGGTGGTTCTCGACCCCAGGGCCTCTTTGGCTGCTTCCTCGATGTTTTGTTTTAGTGTTGTCCAGTTTTGATGTAAATCTTGATCGTTTCGCACTGGGTGTGCTTATTTTTTCACTGAGTCTCCTCTGGTTTTTTCTTTTGCACTAGTATTTCTTTTGCACTAGTTTTGACATGTATGTAAGTAAGGTGAATTATAAAGTTGCTGTCGAAGAACTGATGCATATAATTGAAGAAGTAAAATCCTTATAAGAGATTTTAGACGCGTTTCGAGATATGTCTCTCATCAGTGCAGCTTTGCTTTTATTAATCTCGGAAAGCGTCTGCAGATGGCTATTTACTTAAGTTATCGGAAAGACATGACCTTAAAAACAATGTTATTTTTATGGTTTTTGTTGAGTTATTTTTATGGTTTTTGTTGAAAGCTATTAAATAACTGACAAATTTCAAATGAGATTTGTTTTGGTCCTAAAGTCCTAAAGAGAGTCAGTAATTGTTATAGAGCTCCGGAAAGATTGAATATATTTATATATTCAGGCTGTGTTCCGATTGTTTTAAGTTTCTATGTTTATCTATAACGTAGGAAGATTTTACTAATTCTACCTTTATTTTCTTTTTCCTTTTTTCTTTGTCGATACTCTTTTAGACCCTGAGCTTGTGATTTCACTATTGCCTCTCTAAAATGTATATAAATATAGTAAATAATAAAATAGCAAACACTCGAATCACAAATAGGATAAATCTATATAAACAGTAAACAATTGCTTCAAATTATAATATTTTAAGAACCAACTTTTTTGGTCAAATCTTTTGGTCAAATTCTTTGGTTCAATCTGTATTTTGTATAATTCCTTTATTTTCTATTTCCTTTTTTCTCCGTCGATACTCTTTTTGACGCTGATGTTCTGATTTCACTATTGCCCTATATAATGTATATAAATATAGTAAAAACTAACAAACACTCGAATCATGTGTACGATAAACCTATGTAAACAGTAAGCAATTGCTTATTAACTTACTTTTCTGAATCCGTATTTTGTATAATTTCTTTTTTCTTTTTTCTCAGTTGATACAAACCATCTGAAATATGTTTCTTTATTTATCTCTTTATTAATTGGTCTGATAATTAAGACACGTAGCTTTATACTATCAGATGACAGCACTTACGCATCTCTTGAAATATCGTATCGGTAAGTAAGATAGTGTAAATTCCAGTTAATCTAAAGTTCCTCATAAAATTGGAGATTTCATGAGCTACACGAATTAGATGAACTACTGCCAACAGATCATGCAATGGCTAAGTTTTAAACAATCTGACTGATTTCACTATGTGACTATGACATATATAAATATAGTAAATATCAATCACTCGAATTACATGTAGAATTAGGAAAGAACTCTCCCATGGACATGTTGCATACACTAGGCGATCTTCCTAATAACGTTTGTAGTATTTCACATAACGTTCACTATTGCCAACTACTGCATTTCCGATTTAATCTTTAAAAAAATACGGTCCCAATACTCAAGCTGAGCATATTTCACACCATACAGTTACCATTTGAGAATGCAGCTTTTCTTGGAAAATAACTTAAGGAGTTTCGACAAACCTGTTATTTGTTTGTTCATTTTTTTGTTCCATTTAGTTTGTTCCCCTTCCCTTGCTATTGAAAATGTCGCCACTCATTATTAGTCAGTGTGAGTTCTCCGAATGAGTTCGGTCCGAGGTTTTTCAGGAGTTTGGCCACTATGCCGTCTTCGCCAGATGTCCTGTTGTTTTTGAGTCTGAGGATGTGCCTGTGAACTCCCTCTTGTGTCGGGAGTGGTGAGTCGGTGTGTCTATCTGTAGGTTCTTTGTTTGGGAATATTTCTGTGTTCTGTCAGAGCTCTGTCCGACTTTCTGGACAATTGAGAAGTTCTGAAAAGTATTGGGCCAGCACCTTGCAGTTATCCTTATTCGTCAGTGCCAATTTTCATCACTTTTTCTGAAGCAGAGGTTTGGTGGTGTGGATCCTAGGATGTGGCCTGCAAACATCCAGTAGAAGTCTCTTGCGTTGCAGTTGCGGAAGTTGTCCTCTATAGAGTCCAGCTGTTCCTTCAGGTATTTCCTCTTGGATTGTCTGATAATTTTTGCTGTTGTCATTCGTGTTTCGTTGAACACCTGTAAATTTTCTAAGGACTTGTTCCTGTTGTATTTCTGGTAAGCCAAATTCCTGGTGACTCACTGAGTGCATTCTCATTATCAGTGTCCCACCATGCTTGGAGCTTGGTGTTCTTCCGTGGAATGAGGGCTTGTGATTTTTCTGTAATTTTTCGGCGGAAATTTTGCCAGTCATTTGTATGCTCTTTTTCCCAAGCTTCTTTCACTCCAGAGTCAGCGATCATGTTCGTGTAGAATTTCAGTAGGGAAATTTTCTTACAGAAAGTTCTCTTGTGGGTAAACTGACTTTGATGCGTGTAAGATAGTGGTCAGAGTCAATGTTGGCTCCCCTGCGCACCTGTACATCATGGATCTCTTTCTGCACTGCGTACGAGATTGCATGGTCAATTTCGAACTCACCTACCTGCTGGACTGGTGAATGCCAGGTTTTCTGTTTTATAGAGTGTTTTCTGAGAAATGTCGACATGAGCTTGAAGTTGTGCTGCTGGCTGCAAAGTTCTATGAGCTGTGTGCCTTTTTTGTTGGTGAATTTATGTTCGGGATAATTTTCTACTGTTTTCCTGCATTTTTTTCTCTGCCGATCTGTGCATTGAAATCGCCCAGGAGAAGTTTGATGTCATCCTGGGGGACTTTGAATAATACTTTCTCGAGGGTTGACCAGAATTTATTGGTGGACTGTGTTTCTTGTTGCTCTGGTTAGTGAGGGCGTGTGCGTTGATCAGTGTGTATTTTTTGTTGGCGCATGGTCATCAGTCGGTTGTTTACTGGTGTGACTTCGCTGACGGATTCGAGTATGGCCTTATGGACCATGAAGGCCATCCCCAACAGTGGAGTGCCTTTGCCATTGCCTATCAGTTTTGCTCTTAAAGATGCGGTACTTGCCGTAGTCTGTGATCACTTCGTCTGTGATACGTGTCTCTTGCAGTGCGAGGATCAGTATCTTCTGCCTATCTAGTTGTGTCACTAGGTTGTGCAGCTTTCCAGGCTGTATGAGTGTTGATGTTGAAGATACCCATCTACATTAACGTCTTGTGTGGGAGTATGCCAGAGAACTCCGACTTTCTGTATAATCGTGGAAGTTCGAGTCCCTCCGAATCCGAGTGCCCGCTTGCCGCCTGTTGACGGGTGGATTGATTCAACCTGGGGTATTGCTGTTATTACTTGCACAAGTCATGATTGCTTGTAAGCATTGGTGTCCATTGGCCAAAAAAAAGATTAACGATTAGAAAAATAGTTTTCAATTTTTTTCAGATTGTTCCACCACATCACAAAAATTAAAAAAATTCCTGAGTATAAAGGAGTACAGAAGACATTATCTGACAAAATTTGGCGGATGACACTTTTCAAAAATACTGTCAAAAAATAGTATATTTCATCACGAGGGCAGAAAATCGGGCGAAAACCTTTTTTCCGGGCGCGCGTGATAAATTCGCGCAAAAAAGTCATGCAAGCCTGGAAAAAGCCATTCTGGACGAGTAATGAACGATACTTTTCATTATACCTCCCTGATAACAAAAATACTTGTTAAAAAAATTACCTATGCGTTTTTAAAAACTTTTATTTTTATGAACAAATAAATGCTGACGTCGGTCAAATATTTGAGAAACAATGAATGTATAGGATAAATAAATTACCTGGAAATACGTTTATTAACAAAACAATAGAAATTTAATAATAAATTATTTTAAAATTTCCACTACTGATAAACTATTTATAATTATATATTTTTTTCTACTGATATATGTGAAAATGGCATTTTTTTCCACGGCTTACCCCACATGAAAGTGACATTTTTTCATTCTAGGGATGAAAATATTTTCACATCTAGAGACGAAAATGAGCATTTTAAATTTATGATTTTCTCGATTAAAACACTAAACTAACCAAATTTGCATGGACTTTCTTATTAATTACATCAATTTCAATGAAATATTTTATGTACAAACGTAAAACGAGCCTGAAACTATTTAAAAAACCGAAATAAAATCAGGACATTTGACTTGAAAAGTATCACCTTCTATGACAATGCAATATGTATTGACGTATTGTCAATGCAATATGTATTGACATGTACTGACAGTTCGCTTTGAATTGGATTTATTAAAGTCGAATTTTGGATTCTACAACCGAAATCAGTAGAAAATTTTTTTTTTGGTTCGGTGTGATTACTATTTATTTATTTTTTATTTATTTATTAACCTACTGGCATATAGAGACCACATACAAAAAAAAATATAAATTTAAAAATAAAAATACAAAAATATCACAAAACACAAAATAAACTCCAATTTCCTTTATAATACACTTTCTCTGTTACCAGTTTGCTCTTTCCATCTTTTTATCCGTCTCAGCAGTTTCAGACCCTTTCCGCTATCATTCATACATTCCTCCCATTTCTTTCCTTCCCGCCTCTCTCCCTCATTCCATTCACCCCTTGTACACTCTTCCATCCAATGCTCCCAAGTATCCTTTGCTGTCCCACAAACACTACACTTTCTATGCTCCTCACTCATCCAGTATCTTCTTCCACGCTCCTCACATCCACACCTATACCTTGCTAAGATGACTTGTGCATCGTCCTCTTGATTTACACTTAAATAGGTTGGTAACCGCCCATGTACCTGTATCTTTACGTACCCTTTATGAAAATTACTACTTTCTATTTTGCTTTGCCGCTCCTGTAGGTCCACTTCTTGCAAACGTTCTACCAACCTATCGGCCCACCCTGCCCTTTCCTGCTTTAGCGTTTCGAGCCCCTCACCAGATATACCACCTCTTTCATACAATTTCCTCTTATTCTTACCCCAGTCACTCCCTTTCATACCGCCTACTCCCACTCGATTTACCATTCTAAAAACCTCTTTTATTAACCTTTCATCTCCCATTTCACTCACCTTATATTCATACCTTATGACCTTTCTTGCAGCCAAGACTGCCACCTTGCACGCATTCACCTCCTGGAGGACAATGTAACTAGGTGTCGACCTATCAAGCTTCAGGATTTTTTTGAAAAACTTTCACTGGACTCTCTCTATCCTCTCCTCCTCTCTCGTCCCCCAGACTTCTGCGCCATACAATAAAATGCTTCTGGCACACACCTTCCACACCGTCTCAGCCGCCCTGAAGTTACCTTCGAATTTATTTCTCCATTCATTCCAGACTCGCCCAGCTGCCACCCACGCTTTCTTCGCTACATACTCCACATGTTCTCTATTGCTGCCTCCATTTCCAAATACATACCCTAGATACTTTGCACCTCCTCGATTTCCCTCCCTCTCCATTCAAACCTCTCTTTCTTGAACTTCCCACCTCTTTTGAACCGCATCCATTTAGTTTTTCCCACATTCACACTCAAATCTCTCCTTTCAAAAAACCCTCTCACCCTTTCAATTACCTCTCTCAATTCCCCAGCTGTCTTGGCAAATACAACTACATCATCAGCGTATGCTAAACTCCACACGTTTGTTCTCCCTACCACCACTCCTCCAGCTTGTCCGTCTGCCAAAACTCTTTCCAAATCAGCCACATAGAGATTGAAAAGTGTGGGGCTCAGTGGACATCCCTGCCTCAGGCCCTTTTTTATCTCGAAATATTCCGTTACACACTCATTCACCCTGATCTTACACACCGTTTCCCTATACACCTCCCTTACATTCCTCCTCACCCTCTCCGAGATACCCTTTTTAACCAAACATTCATACAATCTCCCTCTATCTACGGAATCATACGCTGCTTTCAGGTCGATAAAAAGAGCAAAAAGGCTGCCAGATCTAATTTCCTGATCAATTATAAATCTAAGTGTTATGAGTTGTTCGACTGTGCCTCTTCCCTCTCTGAATCCTGCTTGCACCTCTGGTATTAACTGCTTTTCCTCTGCCTCTTTTCTCAACCGCCCTTCTAGAATCTTGGCGAACATTTTGTAGGAAGAGTTCATCAGCATGATCCCCCTGTAATTCTCCACCCTTTCCTTGTCCCCATTTTTGTGGATTGGCTGTATTATCCCCTCTTTCCAGCTCTCTGGGAAACCCTTTGTCCCTTTCCCTTTCATTTCCAACTCCGTCCGGTCCCGCCGCTTTCTTCTGCTTTAAGGCTGCAATTACCTGGTGTACTTCCCCGGCAGTAATTTCTTCTTCACCTACTTCTTCAACAGTCTGTTCCCTTCTAACACTGACTTTCCCTCGATCCACCGTTATCTCAACTCCTTGCAATAGAACCATATAGTGCCTTAACCAGGTTTCCTTAGGTATACTATCTGGAATTCGCTCCTTCCTCCCGCTCTTCTCCTTTAAATATTTCCACAGCTGCGCTTCAGTTTTAATCTCCAGTATTCGTTGTCTCTCTCTTCTCTCCCACATTTCTTTCTTTCTCCTCTCCAGGTTTCGTAAGTCCGCTCTCGTACTTAACCACAGTTCCTTGTCACCGGTACCCTCTCTCCACCTTCTCGTCACCTCTCTATATTTTTGTTTCTCCCTTATGAATTCCTTATCCGCCCATAATCTTCCCACTGTTCCTTCTGTGACTTTCCTCCTGACCATTGCTGTTTCCATTTCATCGGTTATCATATCTATATATTTTAAATTATCCCAGTCTATTGCCTCCATTCTTAATTTAAACAGCTCTGTCGCACCGCTATCCCACCTGGTAACCCATTTTTCTTTCCTGGACCCCTCTTCTACCTGCTGCTATAACGTGATCAGTATGGGCATATGGTCAGATTCACCTTTCACTCCGATCTCCATCTCTCTAATTTCTTGCCTCGCGGAGTCGTTAACAACTGCAATGTCTATCACCGACACCCCCCCCAGCACTCCCAAACGTATACTGTCCCTCCCAGTCCCCTTCCACACACCCGTTCAAGACATCCCATTGCCAATCCCTTACCCACTCTGCCCATTCTTTTCCTTCCGCATTCCTCGTTTTGTCCTTAGATTTCCTTCGTAGTACTTTACCAGCTCTATCCACCGTGTTGAACTGCTCCTCTCCTATCCTCACATTCCAATCACCTCCTAGCAGCAAGTTTGTCGATGCCGTACCTTCTATATTACACCTTATGCACTCTTTAATTCTTTCCAGTCCCTTATTGTTATACACCGTGGCTATCTGCCACCAGCCTCCCTTCAGCTCTACCTCCCTGAAAACTATACCCTCCACCTCTTGTTGTAATCTCTCCGCTTCCCTGATACCACACTTGATCCCTGTTACTATCCCCCCTTTGCCCTTCCGTAGCCACTCTCCCTCAGGGCCGGTTGCATCTTCCATTTGTACTCCTTGGGGAGTCTCTCTTTACAGTTCTCCCATTCCTTTTCTTGGACCCACGACTCCACTAGTCCAATTATTTCGAGTCCCTTCAAGAAGGCTATGAAAGAGCCGTCCTCCCTTTCCAGTTTTTTCCTAAGCCCAGCCACATTCCAAAATAATATCTTAACATTTTCCCTTTCCGATCTGTCCTTGTGTTTCTGTCCCTTTCTTCTTTGGTCCCTTACTCGTTTTTTTCCCCTTCGGACCAAGGTACCCATTTCCCGTCTATTTCAACTCTTTTATAGCCTACTTTGACCCGATGACCCCTTTCCTTGAGCTCCTTTGCCTTCCTTAATAACTCCCTCTGGATTCCCTGCTCCTTCGGGGTGAAATCGTCTTGTATAAAAATATTTGTTCCTTTTAGCTTGTGCTTATTTCTCATTATCTCCCTTTTTGCCTCCCAACATTCTAGCTTTAACAAAATTGGGCCTTTGTTCCCTCCTTTAGAGCCGAGCTGGTATGCATTCACGAAACCCTCGTTAATTCCTAACCTTTCCATAAACGTTTTCTTTGCCTCTTCTCGCCATGTTTCTCCTTCAATTCCGTAAATTACGATGTTATTTCTTATCTCCCTCCTTAATCTCCTCTCTTCAATATCCTTTAGGCTAATCAGTTCTTCCCTCAGCGCTTGTCGTTCCTCCTCCCACATACTCTCGGTTCTTTCCTTCTCCTCCTTAACTGATTCCGCTGCATCCTCCAGCTTCGACATCCTATTCTTTATTTCCTTGTTCTCATCCCTTATTGCCCTCAGCCCCGATAACAATTCTTTTCTCCAGTCCTTTTCTACTTCTTCCTCCTCCTTCTGTCTCTTTACCACTCTTTCCAGCTTTTCCTCCAGCCTTCTGTTTTCCCTTCTTATTTCCTCCAGCTTTCCGTCTACTGCTGTGAACTCCTTTTTAATTTCTTTTAATTCCTGTAGAATTCTATCCAGTTGCTCACTCTGCACTGTACTACTCTCACCTCTTCCTATATCTTTAATCTCATCTTTTTTCGACCTTTTAGCTATCTGAATCGGTGACCGATTTAGCTTTGCGCATCTTTCAAACGGATTCATCGACTCACTGTTCGCTCTCGGTCTGTTCTCGTATTCGTCCATTCTCAAGCTAGAACTATTCACATATGGTGGAGAACACGGCTACTAGTTCAGCTATTCCTCACTAGATGCGCTCTATAGAGCTGAATAGGTGATTCTCATCAAGCTGATGAGAATCACCTATAGAAAAAAACATAATTGCTGATGATCGTCTTAAGCTGTGTCCAGTATACTCGTCAGTATTTTTTAGGTTTAGATATTTTGCAATCCGTTTTGGTACCGCACTTATAGTATGACAACCTACATGTTGAGCACAACATTTACCATTGCGGTACGCAACAAATAGTCTTCTACTATTTATATTTGTAGGTCTTAGATTAATATATTTATTATAAATACCATATGGATCAAAGGGATATCCTTCCTTTGTAATTGTGAAACTTCTTGATTTGTGATTTTTGCCATCTCGAAGGAATACTATCAAAAAACGGCCATTATCTTCCACATCTTCCGTAGTTAAACGTATCAAGTCATCTCTTCAACATGCACCAAAAATTCCAAATATTAATATTATTTTATGTAATAACCAGTTCTCATCTGGTGCCTCAAGTATGAATTTATCGATTTGGTCTATAGTTAACACTTTGGATTTTTTTGGTGTGTAACCAACCAACACTTTGTCGTTTGAGAAATGCAGTAGTTTTTGGGAAACTTTAACATTTTCTTTCACTGTCAGACAACTTTTTATCATCGAAAATCGAGACCATAAGGTTGAAGGGGATTTTTTGGATTCAGCCATTTCTGATAAATAAACGAGAAGAATATCATCACTAACTGCGTCAACTTTTCGTTGTTGACGCCACTTATAAAATATGTTCTATTCATTTTCATATTTTTCTCTAGATTTTTTCGGGAGTAAACCAGCACTCACCTCTGCCGCTTCAGCTGCTATTATTTCTTCTGGAGACTTTGAACAAAACATTGAATCAACAGTGATTATCGTGATCGTGATCGTTTCTGTTGACGTTTGAAAAAATTGACACATTGAAATTGTAAACAGAGAAGATGGCAACCCGGGAGGGTAGTTATTTGTTAGCAGTTAACAGACTGAGCGCCAAAGGTCGGTGATAAGTTTCGCAAAAAAACGAAAAATTTCAACAAAAAAAAATCTAAAACTTGAACATCTTGCAACATGTCGCATATGAGAAGAATCAGCAAAAAATAACAATTAATCTTGTAAGATTTGTTTTTGATAAAAACGGTTAGAAAATCGAGTGGAGTTGTAAGGGTAAGCGCTGTAAAAATTGTTGCCACCTAGCGGCTCGTTATTCAAATAATATTTTCCGGCCTAGGCCGGAAAAGATCCATTTTCTGTGCGCTTAATAGATCGGAAAGTGGGGGTTTTGGGAGAGGTATAATGAAAAAATGATTTTATTTTAATTTCTTTTCTTAAAAATCGGCTTTCGATCTTGGAATAATAACAATTTTTTTTTCATGCCTTTTACTACTAAGTATTGGGGAAAAAAATCGACTATTAAAATCTCTATTAAAATTCATTTTACTATGAAAAAAAAAAATTAAATCCCAAAACCAGTTTTTTTTATATCTCGATAACGGCTCTAGATCAAGAGCTCAAATTTTGACTGAATTATTTTTATTTGGTACCAAAACGATCCGCAAAGTGCGAAGAGAAAACTCCGCGGGGGCAAATTTCATATATAATTCCGGCTATACCCTTTACATAAAATCGAAAAATATATATGTGCTATTATGATATATTGGAATTCATTACAATTTTTTTCAAAAGAAACTCCAAAACATTTTTTTTCAAGAACTTTATTTTCGAGAAGGCCGAGAACTAATCACACACTTACAACAGAGATCGAATTACGGTGCGAACTTAAAGAAGTAATTAAAAGAAAGGAATGTATATTGCTCTATGTTCATTTAGCATTGTCAGGATATACTTTTTTTACCTGGAATAAATTCTAGGAAATCGATTTATGGCCACCTAAATAGCGCAAATACCCCTACTTGCGTCGCACGGAATGATTAATTTTTTTTCAATTCAGTTCGTAACTTGCAAAGTATTCACTTCTGTTCTAGCAGTTTTTTTTTCTCTCTGCAAGTTTAGGATACATAAGAGAACCTGTTCGAGGATATTTTTCTACCCAGCTTGCAATTGTCCTGCAATTTGGCGGCACTGGAAAATTAAACTGTTGTCGAAACCACCTCTGAGTTTGAATAATGTTCGTTCTAATAAAATGCTCTACACAAGCAATCCTTTTTCAATCGCCCCTGGCTCCATTTTCAAAAAAAAACTTTTTGTTCCGCTGAATATTAGACAGTTAAAATTATGGCAAATAAGTTATTGCTTCTAATGGTTTTTATTAAGTAAAAATAGGACACTTAATTTGTCACCCATTTTTATTTTTTATATTTGATTTGCATACATATGAAAAAGAAAAATTATATCTGTCGGAATGTAATGGACCCATATAAAATAAAACCCAAACGTTTTAATTATAATTCAACCATAGGGGTACATACTCGTTTATTAACCTTTTTGTACACACCTTGTTTTGCTATTTATATTGAAAGACAATATTTTACAACTGGAATACAGATCAACAATAAACAACTTTGACACTAAATGATGCATATAAACCCTTCAATCATTGATGAATACTCAAATGATTAATAACACGAATCAACATTAATTTTGTGCCTGTGGTTAGGGTATGCAATTACGATAGGTTTATCGATAAAATTTATACTTCATTGAAAAGTTTACTTTTATAGCCATGTTTAAAGCAAGAAATATGTTGGGTTTTTTAACTAATTCGACAGCCAAGAAATCACTAGATAATATGGATTTTTAAGGATATTTAAGAATTTTTATTGGATATTTAATTCTCTTTAAGTGTTATTTGAAATATTTTTCATTTGGTTTCGTTTAGTTCGTTTAGTTTTATTTAGCAATTTCGTTTATTTTCAGAGTTATTTTCGAATCTTTGAGACAAGAAAAATGTAAAATAAAAACAAAATTTAACTTTATTTCAAAATTGATATTAACGACTTGACAGGCAATGACAGAAAAGTCGCTAAATAACAAGGTTTTCTATAGAAAATTTATTTCTTTTGTTCTTAGTTTCCGAGTTATTTTTTCATTTTTGAGACAGAAAAAAAAAATAAAAGAAAATCTGTATTATTACTACCTACGCTACAAAACGAACATTAAGGGTCATTTGGATATTTTGCCATCATTTTTGGTGATAAAAAATTAATAAAAGGAACCTAGGCCCAGGAGTTGTGTAAAAATTACATCAATATTGGCAATTCGCAATGTCTTGTGGTAAGCATTACATTAACCTGTCGGGTAGCGGATCCATATAAGTTATAGAAGCAGTTGCGCTGTTGTTGCGTATACAATATATTATAACCAGGGTTATTTGGTATACTCTATATTTTAATGATTTATCGCATAACTTTTAATAAAAAATAGTTGTGTTAAAACACGTTATACAACATCTCATCTACAACTTGCAATAGATTTGGTTTTATTGATTTGATTTCCTTGAAGGTACGATGATTCAAACGGCGATAAGGATATAATGACTCTACTAGTTAATCGAGGATTAGGACCCCAAGCCGAAATCCAAAGTTTAGACAAAATGTCACCTCCAGCCGTTAATTGTCCTCATCAAAAATTGAAATCTAGAATTCGCAGCATCGTAGAAATAAATTATTTCCTTGCAAAGAGATAGAAATAATGCGAGTGCTTTAGAGTGCAATAGTATTGAAAATAAAACCGAATATATAGTTTCACTTAGGGATGCAACATGAAAATTATCTGCAAAGGAAATCGTAAATTGCATATGAATAAACACTAATGTAATTATTTTTAAATATATTTAACTAAAAACAAAACACAAACGTCACATCACAAAATAAACACTCTGATATAAAAGGCATTTCTTTTATAAGTAGGCTAATTAATTACTTTTATGACTCATCATCGTTGGCACTACAACCCTGGGTGGGTCCTGGCCTCCTCAAGGATCTTCCGCCATCCGTCTCTGCCTTGGGCTTTATTCTTCCAGTTAGTTACCCCTATGCTTCTCAGGTCTTTTTCTACCCTGTCTATCCATCGCAATTTTGGTCTACCTCTTCCTCTATTTCCATCAGGTTCTGATCTAAGTGCTCGTTTTGTGGATCTTTCGTCATTCATCCTCATTACATGTCCTGCATCTTAGTCTTCCTAGTTTTATTATTTTTACTATGTCGACATCTTCATATATTTGGTACAGCTCGTGGTTGTATCTGCTCCTCCATTCCTGGTTTTCTTGGACGGGGCCAAATATTTTTCTCAATATTTTCCTTTCAAAGACTCCCAGGAGGTTCTCGTCTGCTTTGCTTAGGTTAGGTTAGGTTAGGTTTTTACCTTGTTTTACCTCTTCCTCTATTTCCATCAGGTTCTGATCTAAGTGCTCGTTTTGTGGATCTTTCGTCATTCATCCTCATTACATGTCCTGCATCTTAGTCTTCCTAGTTTTATTATTTTTACTATGTCGACATCTTCATATATTTGGTACAGCTCGTGGTTGTATCTGATCCTCCATTCCTGGTTTTCTTGGACGGGGCCAAATATTTTTCTCAATATTTTTCTTTCAAAGACTCCCAGGAGGTTCTCGTCTGCTTTGCTTAGGGTCCACGTTTCTGAAGTGTATGTCAATACCGGCCTTATTAATGTCTTGTATATTATACATTTTGATTTTCTTGTCCGGTTCGGCGACCTCAGTTGTTTTTCGACTCCATAGTAACATCTATTAGCTGTGATTATTCTTCGCTTTATTTCTTCTTCGTTTTTTCTTTCATTATTTATTTGGGAACCTAGGTATATGAACTCCCGTACTGTTTCTATATTAAAGACGCCTACTGTTATGTTTTGACCTATTCTATTCTCCCGCCTCTATTACGCGTTACGGCCTTTTGTTTTTTGTTCATTTATTTCTAGACCCATTTTTCGAGCTCCTCTTTCTAGGTTGTTAAAGGGCTCTATGTTATTCCGTTTTGTTCTACTTATTATATTGATGTCGTCCGCGTATGCCAGTATTTGAACTGATTTTGTGAAAATTGATCCAGACGTTCCAATTTTTGAATCTCTTATTGCTTTTTCGAATGCTATATTAAACAGTAGGCACGCAAGAGCGTCCCCTTGTCTCACTCCTTTTCGTGTTTTAAATTGCCTGGATGTTTCGTTTTGTATCTTGACTCACTTGTTTCATTGTAAGTCTCGTGAGATTTATAAGCTTGGGTGGTATTTCAAGTTCTTGCATCGCGCCATATAGCGCCTTTCTATTTATGCTGTCGTATGCAGCTTTGAAATCCACGAATGTGTGGTATGTATCCACCATAAATTCAGTTGTCTTTTCTAAGATTTGTCTAAGTATGAAGATTTGATCGGTTGTCGATCTTCCACTACGGAATCCACATTGGTAGTTTCCAATTATCTGTTCGACATGGCTTACTATTCTGCTATGGATAATGTTGTTGATAAGATTTTGTAGCCTATATTTAAGAGTGTTATACCTCTGTAATTTGTGCAATTTAGTTGGTCATCTTTTTTATGCAGAGGGCATATCAGGCCTATGTTCCATTCTTCCGGTATTATTTCCAGCTTCCATCTGTTTGTTATTAGTTGTTTATGACCTGTATTAGTTCTTCTCCGCCATGCTTGATGAGTTCGCTTGGTATATCATCTTCTGGGTTATTTTTCTCAACTCCGTTATGATGTTCGTTGAAGTATTCTGCCCATCTGTTCAATCTCTTGTCTTTCTCATTTATGATTTGTCCATTTTTGGCTTTGCATGTTGATATTCTTGGTTTGAACTCTTTCCTGGTATTATTTATTTTCCTATAGAACTTTCTGCTCTCATTTTGGTTCCGTATTTTTTCGAGTTCCTTACTCTGCTCGTTTTCGTGTTTTTTCTTTTTTTGTTTATGTATCTTTTTCTCTTCTCTACGCCTTTCTCTATATTCTTCTATCATCGCTCTTGTTCCGTACTTGCTTTGCATTTTTAGATATACTTCACTTTTATGACTAGTAAGAAATAAAAAAAGTGATTGAGTGAGTGTTAACATAGTATTTTGAATGCTTTATATAATAATAGATTAATAATAATTTGGATTTTATTAAAAACATACAAGATTGAGGCGAAGTCTAGCAGATGCTTTTCAGCTTAACCTTAATAATAAAAAGTGGACTAAAATTAAAAATTACATGAAAATAATTAAGAAAAATACTATCTTCTCTAATTCACAAATTGACTAATAACATAAATAAATATAATTTTTAGTACGGTTTGGCTCCTGCATTTAACTGCTAAGTGAGACCATAATAATTATGAACATCCATAGACGCGTTTCTGCCCTTTTGGCTTCATCAGTATAGACTTATCATCTAATATCAAATTGAATACAGGTGGTCTAGAAGATGTCTGAAGTTGGCTCTATATAAGTAAGATAATGTTGAAATGTAGATTAAATGCAGATTTATTTCCTCTCAAGAACACTCACTGAGTAAGTTGTAGTCTATGGATGTTCATAATTTATATATAAATATATATATATATATATATATATATATATATATATATATATATATATATATATATATATATATATATATATATTTATATTTATATATATATATATATATATATATATATATATATATATATATATATATATATATATATATATATAATATAATCGCTGTTTTAGATAAACGCTCAGGGAATCATTTATGGGAAGAAAGTTTATCTTTTCCATTTAGTTGGGCTAACGGCGCAAAGCCATCAAAAAAAAACTGTGGCGTAAGCTTCTGCGTCTTTTTCTTTGAGATAGGCCCTTGTAGTCAGATTCATTATCGTTTGATTCTTTCGAAATAAATATGTTTTTCGGTAATAGATATCGGTTATCGTTTGGTGATCTGGCAAGAACTAGGGGGCTCCTATCGATCGCGGGGCCCTGGGCACGTTCCCCGAGTGCCCAGTGGGAAAGAGGGGCCTGCACTTACTACTATTGTTACTATTCTACAATTATTACACTACAATTATTCTACAATATTCTTGCAATGTCACTGTTACCGGCGTTAAAAGTTTCCTTCACAGCAACATCAAAATGTTGATATATTTGGGTATCAATGGCAAAACCACCGCTTTTGGTGTTTCACCAAATTCACCATTCATTTTTTTTAAACATATCAGCACGCGAGTTGAATTGGTTAAGAATAGAAAATCTCTTTCAATATGACCTAGGTGTCTTTAAAATCTCTGTCACCGCACCTCAGAAAAAAAATTTCCTTGTGAAAAAAGTATACATCAAGTTTCAAAGATCCTTCACGTTCAATGTCGGCAAATTTATGATACGCTCGAATACTTTAATTCTAATTCACCCGTTACACAAAAAAGGTGAAAGAGCAGAGGTCAGTCAGTACAGGGGAATTTCCCTTCTATCTGTCAATTATAAAATATTTAGCAAGTTACTAATTAGATTGGAGCCACAACTATTCCAAAATTGGCGAGTGCCAAGGGGGATTTAGGAGAAACAGATCGTGTACAGAACAAATTCTGAGCTTGAAAATGGTATTGAAATACTACAACTCCAGAAAAAAGGACTTGTTTGTTTCATCTATCGACTTTCAGAAGGCATACGACTCAGTAGACATGAAATAGACGAGAAACTGTTTTTAATACACTTCGAGAATACCAAGTAAACGAAAAGACCATTAACTTAATTAAGCTAACGTTAAGCAACAACGTATCAAAAGTCAAATTGAAAGTGGAAGTCGCAACCTTTCCAGATGAAAACGGGTGAAAGACAAGGAGATGTCCTGTCATCAATTCTATTTAACGTGGTGTTAGATAAGGTGATGAAAACATTATGGGAGCATAATAAGTCGTGTGCAAAAATTGGAACAGAAAAAACAAACGTCAAAATCCATAGCCTAGCTTTCGCGGACGATCTGGCCGTCTTTGCGAAATCGAAGAAAGAGGCTATTTATCTGAACAACCAGTTAAAAGAGACAGCGGAAAAAGCAGGCCTTTAGATCGCCTTTGCTAAAACAGAAATTATGACCAATGTAAATAACTATAGACAAAGAAAGTACGGCAAGGTGAAAGTGACAAGTAAGTTTAAATACGTTGGAGAAATAATCAACCCGAGAGGAACAGATAAGCAAACAATAGAACTAATGACGTCATAATAAGTGAAATCTCTCAATCAATGCAAAACTACGACACTATTGCGCTTTTGTGATATCGGTACTTCTACAATATATGTTACAGAGACTATTAGTCTCGGTGGTGTGGAAGGTTTGCTCAAAATATATAGAAAATTACTTCGAACAATATATGGAACACGAATAGTTGACGGAGAGTTTAGGCTAGGAGCAAATAGGCAAATATTTAAAAGGATAGAAGATCTAAAAATCACGATCAAGAAACGTAGATTTCAGTTCTATGGCTACATGGTACGAATGACTTCTGATGTATTAGATAAACAAATATTTGATAAAATTAATAAATATAGTACCCAAATCATCTACACGAAGCAGATCAAAGGATATATGAATTTAAATGTCCTGTGAGTGTAAAGCAAACCCCAACCGAGGCGAATGGACTGCAGAAAGGAGAAGGGATTAGCCGGAAGGAATGAAGAACTACTGGCGAGGAAGGCAAAGACAAAACACCGTATGAGATGAGAGAAAAAAAACCTATTCGCTAAAAGAAAAGAATGATATAATAAGCAAAATGTTATATTATATGACCACATATTTTAATATCCATATGTTATTATTGTTATTTATTTATTATTATAATTTAGTTATTATTATTATTCACTTATTCATCACTATTCATGTTCTATATCTGTACATTTTGATTTTATTTGCTCAGATAGCTTTGTCTACTTACTATTATTGAGGTTAAGCTAAATAGCATACATATGCTAGACTCCGCCTCAATCTTACATGTTTTCAATGAAATCCAAATTATTATTAATTTATTATTATTATTATTATATAAATCATATTTAAAATACTATATTAACACTCACTCGATCACTTTTTTTATTTCTTACTAGTAATAAAAGTGATTAATTAGCCTACTTACAAAAGAAATCCCTTTTATGTCGGAGTGTTTATTTTGTGATTGTGATGTTTGTGTTTTTGTTCTTGTTTAATATATTAAAAAATAATTCGTTTATTCATATGCAATTTACGATATTAAATTTATCATAATTTACAAACAAAAATTAAGTTTTTTTTCCACTTAATCCAGCGATTTCCAACCTTTGCGTTACTATTCATTTTTTTTTTCGTGCCATCCCATGCTTATTTATTTAATAGAATAATAATAATATACATGTTTTAAATAATAAAGACATAATTACAAGAAAAACCTGAAAATTTATTGCCTCTCTTGGCAATAGTCCGTGCCTCACAGGTTGGAAACCGATGATCTAATCCAGGGCTTCTTAAACTATGGGTCGCGACCATATATGGGGTCGTTTGGCAAAATCTTGGGGTCGCGAGATTTTAATGTAAAATATTTATATACATTTGTGGGAGTGTGAAAGTGGTGCAAAAATGGCGGAAAAGACATATATTGCAAAGTTGACGAATTTTTAAAAACTGAAGGGTTAGAATGTAAAAAATGCTGTGGAGTATGCACGGATGTTGCAAAAGTGATGACAGGTCAAAATATTGATTTTAAATCATTTTTTCAAGCTGCTCATTATGATCATATAACTTTTAACTGCCTTATTCATTGGTAGGCCCTCGCAGCAAAAAAAATAACACCAGAATTGAAATTACAATGTTAGTTTTTTAGATGACGTTGTTAAAGGACAAAATCGAAATATAAATCGAAAAAAAATGTGATCTTGCTACTTTTTTCAAAATGACCCATGCCTATCCAAACTATGTTATCTGTCAGATATTTTTGAGAAATTAAAGGATCTTAACTTGTCTCTTCAAAGAAAAAATTGTAATATATTTACTTACGAATTAATTTACGAATGATAAAAGAAAAAAATTGGTTCAAAATGTATTCCAGTATCGACAATTTTATATCCGAGAAAAATCGGTAAAATTTCTCAAAAATATCTGATAGATAACACAGCTTGGATAAGTCATTTTGAAAAAATAGCAATATAACATTTTTGTTCGTTTAATAATATTTCGATTTAATCCTTAATAATTCGATTTAATAATATTTCGATTTAATTCCTTTAATAAGATCAATCTTCTTAAACTTTGACCTCTTGATATCCATTTTACTTCTGCATGTATTTATCTTTATTTTATATTTTTTGGGTTGCGAAAAAATCACAATCATAAATGGGGTCGTGAATGAAAAAAGTTCATTAAGGGCTCGATTAAGCCCTGATCTAATCGATAAACGATAGAGTAACTAAAGCAAGCTTCGCAAAGGCTTAATTTCATTCAAGGACCATAACATACTTGAAGGCTTGTGCATTACAAAAGAATCACATGTGAAGATTAGGCACTGATGAATTCACCGAGAAGTTTCGTTGTCAAAATCTCTGCCTCGAGAGCTTCTGACCTCATCTTCGTTGCAGATAATTTTCATGTTGCATCCCTATGTGAAACTATGAATTCTGTTTAATTTTCAATACTATTATTCTAAACTACTCGCATGATTTTTATTTCTTTTCAATTGGAAATCATTTATTTCTATGATGCTGCAAATTCTAGATTTGGATTTATTGATGAGGACAATTAGCGGCTGAAGGTGACGTTTTGTCTGAATTTTGGATTTCGCCTTGGAGTCATTATTCTCGATTAACTATTACAGTCAATACAGTCAAATCAATAACGAAATCGATTTCAAATTGTAGATGAGGAGTTGTATAACGTATTTTTTATCATTCATGCATATTACTACTATCTTTGTGCACGTTTTTTTAGTGCGATAAATTTTCAATATTAGTTGTATTTTACATAACGTGAATAACGTACGCAAATATATACTATCGCTACGTTACATTAAAATAAACAAATAAATAAAAATAGAATGAATACAATTGCTTTAAAAAAGTGACGTGAAGTGTCAGATTTTTTTTTCATAACAAAATAAAAATTAAAGAAAAAGTTTTAAAGTGAGTGTAAATTGTATGGTGATACCGGAGACTGAGGAGAGTTATTATGACGAATCCACTCCACCAGAGACAATGGAAAATGCAAATTTCTTCATTTTTGGTTCAATTTTTTTGGGATGGCATTTGGATTCCAAACTTGTAAAATACCTCCCCTCGCATCAGTGATAAAAAATATTATTTATAACACGGGCGAAATTGTCAATTTCACTCTCGAGCGAATGTGCCTCAGTTCGTTCGTGCGCACATTTTTGCTCTCGAGTAATATTGACAACCTTTCGCCCTAGTTATATTGTATATTATAAGTAAAGTAAAATATGTTATAAGTTATGTAAAATAATAAAATATAATAGATATTTTAAAAGATATATTTGAACCCATAAGACACTCCTAGTTCTTCTGTAGAAACCGCTCTTTGTTCCTTCCACATCTCATCCACTTTTCCGCAATATTGGACGAGACAAATTTTCATTTGTAGCCCTGACATACTGTCTTGAACTAATAAATCGAAACAAATATTCAGTTTTTGTTTCCTTACCATGTTTCAGCCATTCTTCAAAAAATTCAATTTTGAGTTTCGCCATACTATCTATCTATACATCTGGAAAAAAAATAAAAATTATTAGTTATGCAAATATTTCGCAACCATGTTACATATCAGTAGAAACACATGACATGAGGGGATATGTGGCTTTTTTCGTGCTAAGTTAAAAAATTGATAAAAACAATGAGAAAAAACATTAAAAATAGTAGTTTATGATACAAGTGCGTGAATTAGAGCTTTTGTGCACGAGTCGCGAAGTTTCAAGGACGAGCATACGTGTATCATATTATTTTATCTACGAAGCATGTTAAAAAACTGTTGAATCTACAAAAAAGAATTGTTTCTTACCGATAATATTGAAAAATTGTAATCATGACGGACAACATACTTCAAATCACTATAAGGTATTACAATAAGGTTAGTTTTATTATTACAATAAGGTTAGAACGTTCAGCGCCTCCGTGGCAAAAATTGCTAACTAGTAGAAACGCACAGTGACGGGAACACAAAAGCTATCATTAACTTACAATCACTTACAAATGATACAATAAATTGGTTCAACAAATGGAGACTAGGCCCTAATCCTTCCAAATGTCAACTTCTTACCTCCGAAAGAACTGACTACTATCACAAAAATTCGTCATCCAAAGAACCCTTTACACAATCCCTCCAATACACTCCTATACGAAAGAACTAAAATCACTCCAATCCTTGACATGCTTGACATACTACGACAAAAGTTTAAAAACCAGGTCAAAAACAGAGACATCCTGGACCAACTATGTAAAAAACGGAACAACAGATTATCTCCCAGAAAACATCCGCCTTGTTCACTTATGGAAGCTGTTTATGATGACCATGATTTATAACCACAATTGTTTATAATTATTTATTATATTTTTTTAGTTTGTGTTTTTATTTGCATATATTTTTTATTTTCTTTTCACAACTTCTTTATAATGTCGAGAGCCGATAGACCTAAGGTCGCTAGCCCTTTATACGTTTAGTATAAAAAAAGATTAATTATTATTCTTGATTAGGTTATGATTAGGTGAGGTTATGCCGAGACTTCTTGATTTAAAATAAGAAAAAATAATTCAATTTTAACATACGTCAGAAAATTTATTTTCTTTTATAGTTGCCATAGTAAAAACAAACTGAAATCGTTTTATAATGACACTTCATTTGATTTACATTGGACTTTTACGCACGATTTGAATACTTTTACACATGATTATATTTAATAATGTCATCCTGCACATGCACTAATATATTTTCGTTTGCGAGTAGATAAAAATGGTTTATTTTACATTCATTGAATCAAAGTATGGTTAAAAAATAGTGCCATCAAAAACTCCAGAACTACAATCTCCATGATGCACAAACAGCACAGAACTTCTTGAAGATGCACAAATGTTACCAAATGAGTGAAAATCGCATCGCATTTCCTTCTATAACCATATTTAATATGGCTTGTCATTAAAGAGTAATTAAGAAAAAAATCTGAAATTATCGCTACGTTAATTGAAAGGGTTGTTTTTTTCTACCTAATTTGGTTTACTTAACCACTGTTCAGCGTTATAAACGAGATTACTTTTATGACTAGGTAGTAAAAATTATGTTACCATTTGCCTTGACAAATATTAAGTACAAGTATTGAAGTTGTAAGTCGAAAATGAATGTATTTGTATGAATGTTTTTAGTCAGTGGCGGCTCGTGGATGATGTTTGTGGGAGGGCTGGAAAAAATTATAATAAAAAATCAGTACGAGTTGAAAAAACCGCATTTTTATTGACACATACAGAAACATATTGAATTTTTTAATTACATTTTTACTTTTTATTAAATACCAGTTACAATTATTTTTATTTAAATTCCATCCTACTTTCCACCTTTTCATTAAAATTTGGTATTTTTTTGATTATGTTTTTGTCTATGCTAATCATAGCTAATACTGTTAGTCTTTCTTGTTCCATTGTATTTCTTAAACAGTTCTTTATTCTCTTAAGAGCGGAAAAACATCTTTCAGGTTCTGCTGTTGTCATAGGTGTGGTAATTATTATTTCAAGTAAATTAAAAACTTCTACAAAGGATTCATGAATTCCTGAGTTATACACTAGTGTCCTTTTAAATTTTGAAATTCTGGTCGTTCATATAAAGCAAGTAATTCTGTGTTAAGCCTTTCTTTATCTAAACTTGGAATTTGATTCGTATTATATGAAAAAATATAAGGGGAAAATAATCTAGCTGCAGATAAGTGTTTCGTAAAAGCAAATCGTTCTTTTGCATGAAATATTATATAATCGCAAACTTCTTATGTTGCTAAATTTGTTGCTTCTTTTGAAAATCTTGGCCTTTTTGAAGATAGAAAATCCTCTTGGTGATTGACCGAAGGGACTAATTTCTTTAATCATTTTGGTAAATTCTTGTCCACTTAAGGTTCTTTGCCGTTGCCGAAGCTCGAGTTCTTAGAAACAAACTCATAAAATGCCTAAAATACAGAGTGCGGACTGCAATGTTTGCAGCCCACGATATACATATTACAAAAAAAGTATATCGCGAGTGGGGGTAACCAGGTCAATACACTAACTATGCGGCGAAACTCGGTCTGCACTGACTGCAGCCCAGATGAGTATACAACCACACATACAGAGCGCCTATAGAGGTATTTATTATCTACAAATCAAAAAATAAATATACTACGAACGGAAAAATATGGTTTTGTAAAATAATTGTATACTAATGGAATAGTTTATAATAATTAAAAAAATGTTTTCATTTTTGCGGGAGGGCTGCAGCACTGCAGCCCTTATGGGGGCTTATGTTTTTACTTTTTAATTAAGTTTTTATTATACTGTTTTAACTTCCTTAGAATATATAGAAGTAATATATCTATATAAGCAAATATTTTTTCCGTATTTTACCGTAAACTTCGTGGCCGCTCACACTTTTATTTATAGTTACTAATATCAACAAGGAACCTTATAAGGAGATATTTTCTTCTGTTTAGTGCATTTTAACAAAAACGTGGTTTTTATATATTTTTTATTTTCTACACTTTAGTCTTTACATATTGTCTTAATAATCGATTTTATTTTTGATCAGCTGAGCTGTGTTGCTTAGCACAAAGAGTTGCCTACATTGTGCCATTCTTCAGCCGGAAAATATAAATTATGTAACAATACTGGGTACTTACGTATTAACGCCAACACCGCTATATATTGGATCGAGAGTTCGCGCTGCCTCGCGTATATTGTCTTCATTTATCTGTCCGCTTCGCGGCGGGCAACCTAATCTAACCGGGGTTAAAAAATAAAGTTATTTTGAATTTTAAAAATGTTTTAATTTTAAATAAAATGTTTTATTTTATGATTTATCATAAAAATTTAAAGGAGGCATTTAAAAATGTAGCGGTGGTGGTGTTAATACATAATTACCAAATAATGATTTAAAGTAAAATTAAGTGTCTGTGGTAATAAAATATTGCATTGTCATCCAGTTCTGAGCTAGATTTAAAGTCTCAATTCTCTAGATCATCATTTTTAGTTAAAAATCGATTGCAAAAACCCGTCCGGACGAAGAAGAGAATAGAGAGATTAGAAAGGGAATTTATAAAAGTCCTAGAATTGTTATTAATTATAACTTTTGAATCCAAGAAAATTGAATTTTTCAAGTATGCAGAATATCTATTAACATGCTAAAACTTGCAGAATTAATTTAATCCAGTTTCATTTTAAAATGTTTGATTTATGAACAACTTATTAGAAAGTAGATATTTACAAAACTTTAAAAAATTGTAAATTACGATTATATTAATATCGTAAAATGCCTTTTAAAAAAACTTATACATAATTATTGTTTATTTTATTTAACAAAAAATATTTCTGATTATTAATTTTAATACTGTTATATAAAGAAATGTACCCAAATTAGATTGTATGTCATGTGTGTTCTTAAGTTGCTGAAAAAAGTAGCTATAATAAATATAAAAGAGTTGCAATTTCTTCGACCGAATAACGGAGAACCACCTCATAAATCTAAATCTTTTCTCCTTGCAATCAATCCAGTATACATAAATAAAACGAATCCAAACGTAACCGCTCGCCGATTAAAAACTAAAAGCGAACAGAGCTATCGATTGTGTTAATGAAATGCGCGCATGTTACGGCTTAACACACATTCATCGAATCTATATATGTGTGCGTGTCTGCACGTCCTGCTGCGTGTACGTGAGTGTATCTGGGCCGTTGATTATTTCGATTCGCGGATTTGTATAAATTTCCTCCCCTCAAAACGACTATATTGTTTCTCTTTTTTGCAAAGTAATATCAGTGTATAACATTCTCTGTTTTGTTTTGTATATGTACGTTGACTACATTTGGTGTTTCTGTCTCTCTCTGTATTATATGTAATGCTTGGGGTAGAATAGTAGTTGGTACAAAACACACGAGAATCATCGGATTTAATTGTTTTATACGCGCGGTGGTCGCTGAAAACCCCAGAGGGGCATAACGTTTAATAAAAGGCAGAAAATGACATAAATTACAAGGATTTTTTTTTTAACGGTGTAAATTTTATATGTAGTCAACGACTCATATTTTTCATTTTTATTGAACAGGTTTAGATGAAAAACTAATATTAGTAATATTTAAATTCGCGAGTTAAACCTTAATTTTATCCGCGAGTGTAATACAAGATTTTATTCAATCTTGCTTTTGGTTATTAAGTTAAATTCAAAGAAAAGTTCCATTGTGTGTGTTTTTTTTTCGAGAAGCATGTCGTCCGGCCATGATTGTGTAGTCATGGCACCGATAAAACTGTTGATTCCCAGTTCAAAATTTTGTTTATTTTGTGTATTTTACTATTGTAAAATAAATGTAAGTATTGTGTTTCATTAATATTTAAGTATTGTGTTTCATTAATTTGTGTTTTATTAATCATAAATGGATACATCCGGAGAATTATTGTTAGATGATACAATTGCGTAAAGATCTTCTGACCAGATTTTGTTAACGCGAAAGCAGTACATTTTACGAGATGGATGGAGGGGTAATGGTTGTGCATGTGCTTTACAAAAAAAAATGGAGAAAGGAAATATTTTGAGTATTTTTTTTTATAATTATATTTTTCATTGAATGCATTTTTTTAAATATTGTTTAATTTTATTTTAAAACATTACAAAATTCTTCATATATATATGTATATATATATATATATATATATATATATATATATATATATATATATATATATATATGTTATATTTGAGGTTTTCGCGGATAGATAGATACCTGTGTTGTATTGTTTTCTCAGGGATTCCGCGTTGATGTTGAGGGTTGGTTCTGAAAAGAACCGGATTCTCGACGTTTCGGCGAACTAACATTCGACATTCTCAAGAGATATATGCGTCCGTGCGGGTCAACGGTTAGACGCATACTGATATATATATATATATATATATATATATATATATATATATATATATATATATATATATATATATATATATATATATATATATATACTGTCGCATTGGTACCTGACACATTGCAAATTCAACAAGTAATTTTTTTTTAGGAATATGCACACCTTAAAATATTTGTATATTTCTATCCAGCGCAAACTAACATATAATTTATTTTTCGTTCATTCATTTATTTTTTCCGTGGAACAATACATGTTTTCGCCTAACTTTATCGAAGAGTTCATTATCATCGATAACAATTTTATGGTTTTCTTTTAAATAATGAACTGTTTTCAAAATACCTTCCCAATTTATATAATATTTTATTAATATCCATCCAAAAATGTGTAGGCTTTTCGAAACAATCAGTCCATTTTTTACATATTCAAAGGAATTTTTATAAAAACATTTAATTTCTTTAATAAATTTCGCCTCGCTTCCAAGGGTTGACTCTTCGATTGTATCGAGTTTCTGCGTTAACTTTAATGTAACAAATCCAGTATTATATCTAGCGACTATTTGCTCCAACACATTATTTAAGAGAGTTTTCACCTCGGAAGATCTGACACTTTAGAGCTTTCAATTTCTTTAATAGTGATATGAACTACAAAAGGTAGACTATGAATGAAATGCAATTTAAGTTCAGATAACTCGTTTTTGAAAAATTCTTTTAATATTTTGGGACCCTGGTATAAACTAAAGTATGAGCGGAAAGGCTCAAACATTCAAGGACTGCATCTCCTCTGCGTTCAGGCAGTGAGCCCCGAGGTACATCTGTCTGTTGTGGAGCAGTGCTCCGCAGTCTTTGAGCAGATGTATGGGGATTTCCTCCGCTGAACCACAGAATTTGCAACCGTCATCCTCCTCTAGGCCTAGGGCCTTGAGGTGTTTTCTAAGTCTGCAGTGTCCTGTCAGGACTCCTGTCAAAATTCTAAGCTTGTTTCTGTTTAGTTACAGGCAAGCTTTTGTTCTTTTCTGGTTAAAAGATCCCAGCATCACTTTGGATTGCCTTAACCCCGGAAGTTCTTTCCAGGTTTTCATCCATTGTTCTTTCTGCTTCCTCACAAAAATCTTTAAAATTGGTGGCTCTCACTCTTGCATTAATCTTTCATGCACATTATTTTCATGAATATTTATTTTATCTGCGGATAGTGCGATTATTTTTTCTTTCGAGTTATGGTAAGTTATTATTTTAAGTGCTCTGAGAGTGCTGAAGTTTCTCCTGCTACAGAATCTAAATTTACTTTTGCATTTTGCAAATATTGCTTCAAAAATTTACTATTGCTTCGCATTTTGTTCGGCCATAATTACTTTATTTTTTTAAGAGTTTGCACACTATATTTGACCTACAATCCATATTACGAAACTATCGTTATGGCATATTGTATGATATGCAAATGTTCCCTCAAATATTGTTATTTTTTTTACATCTAATGAAAATGTTATATTTTTCTAGTAGTCAATCACCTTTGATGATGAAGCTGCTGCATTAACATGAGTGCTATGTTAATCAATCTTGAAATGTTTTTTTTTTGCCGCTATTAGCAATACTGAATTCCGAGCAACAAATAGTGCATTTTACGACAGTGTCATCATTTTTGCTATCATCATTCTCTATCAATAAAGCCATCAACACAAGAAAAAACAATTGATCATTGTAAAGGAAATTGATTGAACAACTGTTCATTGAAAATAAAATATTCTAATGAGCTTACTGTCTGTCCGACTTATTGTTTTCACTATTAATAAAATTACTTGAGAACGGAATCTGTTGGGATTCCCCGTGGTCTGTTTGTTCTGTTCATACGACAACGCATCTATTTCGCTCCAACACAATAATTCCACCATCCGTCCGACTTTGTCATACTAACTAACGATCTACTTGGCGAAAGTAATAACAGTGATTTGTCATTCGCTTTGAAAATGCATAAAATCACAATTATAATTATTTAGTTTTACAATATCATGCGAAGTAGTACAAGCATTACATCGTATAAGAAAGGCAGTACAAATGCAGTACCTCAAAATTGGACAGTACAGACTATCTCAAAGAAGTATTGTACTGTCGAAAGCAGTACGTCTGGTCACCTTAGGAAAGAGTACTCCCGCAGAAATCAAAAGATTTATACAAAAAAATCTATGGCTAAACCAGAGACTTGCGCATGTAAGCTGCGCATGTAAGCTTCAGCGCCACCATGGCAGGAAATGTAACTAATAAAAACGCAGTGGCGGGAACACTATTTGGCCCCTATATTTTACTGTAACCGCTAAAATTTGTTTTGGTTTTGTTGTTCTGCAACCGTTACAGATTTTGTTATGAGATTACTGTAACCGTTTTACTCAGATTGTTTAAGTTAACAATTTGGTTTTCAAAATGCCATTAACATTGGTTAACATTGCCCTATAGGTGTTGCTCAACGCGAAGCGGCAGATAAATCTAGACCACATACGCGCGGCAGCGCGAACTCTCGATCCAAAATGCAAGGATTGTTGGTTTAACCCAGGTCAAATTAGGTTGAAGTGGTGTGCTGGAGTGGGCTAGCGGAGGTTCCCGCGAGTCCATTGTTAAATGTTTTATAAATTTGTGAGCCCATTGTTACTTGTTTTTAAAATTAGCTTTTCACAGTTTCCACTATCCCAATCTATAATAGAAACAGACCAAGCTTTGTTATCGTTTTTATTTAAGAATTTATTTTTTGTGTTTATACTATCACATAAACTAACAATAAAGGATGGTAACCTTTCTCATAAGAAAAATGGAACTTGAGATGAAATGCAGCCTGAATATATGAATATATTCAACCTGTTCGTAGCTCTATAAAATTAAGACTTTATTTATTAAAAAAAATCCCATGTTGAAACAGTTCTTAACTTAGTAATACCACGCAGGATATTGAATTATACAACAGACATTTGTATGTTATTACTAGCCCCAGTACACTTTCTTGTCACTTAAGGAGAACCACATAAAAAACATTGTTATTTTTAGCTGGCATAGTGAATTTTTCAATTCAATGTGCAACCATCCTATTCATAAAATCGAAGATATGCGTAAGTCTAAAGGTTGTGATTGGCTATCAGAAATGACATCAGCGATATCAACATTTAGGGTTATGTTTATGGAGCCCGTATGTGAGTTATTTTGATACGTTATCATGGATTCTTTTATTTCACTAGTAAAATAAAAGTATATGCACAATAAAGCACTGTTTTATTGATCCGTATCCAATGAATTAAACACAACTGTATAATGCAAAATTGAATAATAGAAGTTTAATATACAAGTGTGCGAAGAAAGGCTTTTGTGCATGTGTTGCGAAGTTTAGAGCACGAGGCGAAGGCGAGTACTTTAATCGCATTGAGTGCACAAAAGCCACACACGTGTATCATACATTATTTTATCTTCGAGGCATTTTAAAATGCTGCCCAATTTACAAAAAAATAATTGTTTCTTACCGATAATATTGAAGAATTGTTATTTGGACATGCAAAATACTTCAAATCACTGACACAATAAGGTTAGAACGTTCATCGCCTGCGTGGCGCGAAAAACGCCTTATGAACGAGTTTTTTTATACTATTTTGCTCCATTACTAAATAAAAAAAATTGCCGATACATATTGAGAAAAATGTATCACACTCGGCGAGCCATTAACAAACGCATATAAGTGCTTTAATGACTTAATTATAGACGCATAATAGAAAAATTCCATCAAAATGAAACCAATAGCTGTTCAATAAAAATGATTATGAGTAGTCAATGATTACTACAAATGATGATTACGTTACAGCAGACAAGGGCAACTTTTGTCGGGACTATAGCTAAAATAATATCATTCCCTGGAGTGCATGGCCGAAATATTAGTTCCGTTAATTGAAAATTGGGGCAGGGGAGTAATTTTCATAGTGGGGGAAACTTGCATGGGCGGTGTAACGGGCCCGTAGGCCATGGTTTTTCCATGCTTGGATTACACCTTTAAAAAAATGTATAAACGTCGTTCCCTTCGATTCTATTGAAAAGAATTAAATACGAAACATTTTTTCACACTTTTGGGATGAAGTAGGTTAAAATGTTTGTTTTCATCTAAACATTCTGTTCAATAAAAATGAAAATTATGAGTCGTTGACATTCAAAATTTTCACCGTTAAAAAAAAATCTTGTAATTTATTTCCTTTTCTACTTCCATTAAAAGTGTTGTTTATGTGAAATAACTTCATATGACACGCGGTAGACGTACATTTCATTTAAAGTTTTAATAATTTTATCAATTCTTTGGGTTTGAAATTCCTGTTTTAAAGTTAAGCAGCTATTTAAACTAAACTATTAGTATGTTCTGTTACTATGTCGTTGATAAAGATGAATTGATAAATTTTTTCAGGTGGAGAATCCATCGTTAATCAATTGATTATTCTTAGAAGTTGCAAAAAGTTATTGAGAAACAGCATAAAAGGGCTTTTCGCACTTGTCCATTAGAAAACTCCTAGATACGCTCGTCGTTTTAAATTACAAAAATTCCTGGAACTCGTAAACATGGACGCGTGCAGAAAAAACGCGCTTTTTGAACTCGTTCTTTAATATACTATTATGAAATCGAATGAATAAGCCTGTTTTTTAGAAATGAACTTTTTACAGAGAGTCTCTCATTTGTGATCATGTATGAATGTTTGAACAGAATCGGACCAAGGCACGATGCAAGTGATGCATATCATCAGGGCCGCATAGCCCAGGGACTATTTTTTTTAAATATAAATAAGATGGTATGAAAATAAATATATTTTTTATAAATCATGATTACCACGATGGTTAAATGGAAAAAAAACCGAAAGGGAACTCCAAAGGGACAAGTAAAGAAAATCAGTTAGTTTATCATCAGTTTAGATTTTAGTTAGATGATTGGCTCTTCATTTCAATCTATTTCAGTGTGTCCTGGTATCCAGTACACATCCAGTTTGTTGGCTCTGTCAAGTTTGTTTAGCTTTCCCATGCAGTCCCATACCAGTTTAGATCTGATGGTGTATGATCTAATTTATGATCTCTCTAAGCCTTGATGGCCGCTTTACTATCTGACAGAACCGCAATTCGTTTTGTGCGATAGTTGCTGTCGAGGCTTGTCGTAGGCTTGGAAGGTACTTGGGTAGATTCCCATGGGTTCGAAGTACTTGGTACAAGGTCCAAATCTCCTGCACCAGTACCTTCCTTCGTATTCGAACCATCTGTAAACCAGATGATGGCCCTTGCTCAATGAGATATGCTTGAGATTCGTCGCTCCATTAGACTTTACTGCTACACATTGCTATGTAGTTTTAGGTGTTAACTAAAATGTTACATTGGTTAGTTCTTAGATCAAACTTAAACTTCCTATAATACCCTATAATAGTATATTTTGTAACTAGGGCGGTAAGTTGTCAATTTGACGCATGAGCGAAATTGGGATTTACATTTGCTCGAGAGGGCAATTAACAATACCGCCCTAGTTATAAAAAAAATTTCTTATTACTTATTACTCATGCGAGAGGATGTATCTTACAAGTTTGGGATCCAGGGGCCATCCAAAAAATGGAACAAAAAATAAATAATTTGCTTTTTCAATTGTCTCCGGTGGTGTGGATTCGTCATAAGGACTCTCCTCAGTCTCCGGTATCATAGAATTTACACTCATTTTAAAACGTTTTCTTTCATTTTTATTATTATTTTGTAATGAACAAAATTTCTGACAGTTTCACGTCACTTTTTTAATATCGATGTCTTGATTGTTTATTTTACTTTTATTTATTTCATTTGTTTTTTTAATGTAACCTAGCGAGAGAGGTGACATTTCTCGTATTAAAAAAGTGCGTCAAGAAGTACCTCTCGCGCATGAGTAATAAAAAAGTTTATTTTATTATGAAAGATATTGAACAAATCGCAATTTCAACTAATAAAAGTCGCAATGCATAATTGGTTAGCGATTAGAAAAAGTTTTTGAAATATTTATTCTTTTATTATAACAATAATGATAAATATTATATTTTAATAAAACTATGTATAGCAATCGATATATAAGTTTTTTTTTAATTAAATTCACTCAATGTGCGATAATAACTAATGAACTTTGAAATAGAGGAAAAATCTTTATTACCCAAAAGTATAAAAAGGTAACGACCGGAAAGCCAAGTATAAAGGACTTTCCGCTTTCAAACAAAAGGCTAGTAATTTAGTTTCTTTTCAATCTTTTTATTTAACAATATTAATGATCCTTCCAAAATTTACAAATTTGCTGTTTAACAAGAAGAATAACGATGGTCTACTTGCAAAAAGACGTAAATCGAAAACATGAAACTGTACAGGAAAGACAAAAAGCGGATCTTGATTATTCCTTGATTTTTAGGCAAGTTTTTTTATAAAATAACACTAATGAGGCTACATTTGGCGATTTTAAACTAACGTGTATTAATCCAGGAGGTGAAACACTATCGACATTTTGCATGGGTTGCAACATCGTATGCAAATCGTATATCAATACCAATCAAGAGAAAAACTGATACAAATAAGCTTTCGAATTTCGAAATAATAAAGTTTTCCATCATTTGTTAAATGCTAATTTTAGGAAAATTGAAGATTAAAAAGAATCCAATTTTACAATTCCCTTAAAAACATTTTTTTGTATTTTTTATAAAAAATATATACCTATAATTTTACTGAAAATAGTGATATATAGTGATATTTGAAAAATCTTTTTTTATGTTTGTACAATTTGAATTACTATTTGGTATTATTAATACTTTTTTGTATAGCTATTATGTTAATTTTGTAATTTTTTATTTCGTTTCAGTCATGTAACTAGAACGGCGGGTTGGTTGCCACCCGCAGAAGCCTGGAAATCCGGCGAAGACAGTTTACCGTACGGCTGGGAGCGAGCCGTAGACGATTCCGGAAAACCCTACTACATCAAGTGAGTCCAAACACAATACATAGAAAAGTTGCGCAAAATTACAAAAAAAAAACGTTCTTTTTCATAGTCACGTGAATAAAACTACAACGTACGAAACGCCGGTAGTGAAATGTTCTGTTCCGGTTGAAATTCCGGAGCCGAGGGCTGTCATACTAGACCGGTCTCCTTCTTTGGGATTTGGATTTGTGGCTGGATCCGAGAAACCTGTTATTGTTAGGTTTGTTACAGAAGGAGGACCTAGCGTAGATAAGGTAAAACTTTCTTTTTTAAATTTATTTTTAGTTCGGTTGAATTTTAATGAGATTAATCAAAATAATGTTATTATAAAATTATATCATCAAGCCCAACTGCGTCCAATGCTTGAATCCAATTAGTTCAGATACGCTGCATGTCATCGGTCCATTTATTAGGGGTTTTTTCCACTTATGTATGCCTCTTGCCGTTGACTCCACCCGAGAATTTTTTTATTTATTATTAAATAAAATAGTAAATTATTAAAATCAATAAATAGATATCAATTTACATGGTTACGCAAAATAGAAAAATATTAATAATTGAAAACACTTTAAATAGTAACTCATACTATTTAAAGTGTTTTCAATTATTAATATTTTACTATTTTTTTTTTAATTTTTAATAATCGTAGATAAAATAAATTTCGAAATTCTAGGTTTTTTGCTATTACTTTTCACCTCCTTAGAAATTCTACGAATTTATCAAATTGTTATAAATTACAGAATGTACGTTTGTACGAAAAGTTGAAACTGAAAGAAAAAAACGTAACATTATGAAATTCTTAGGATTTTGTTGATAATTTCAACATATTTCAGAAATTCATCATTGTATGGATATATTTATCCACATCAATTATTCAACAATTCAGTCATTTATTCAACTTCTGTTTAATTCGAGAAACTTTTTCAAAAGAAATGCAAAATCTAAACATTTATTTACCTATAAAGCTTTGCAAAACTATTATTATTAGTGTAAATAAATAATATTACCGCCGTTCCACAATAAGTGAGGTATTTCAATTTTTATTGAAATTTATTGAACTGTAATAACTTTTTTTTTAAATTTTAACTATAAACATAGTATTTCGTAATTCACTACGACCATAGTCAGCTGTGGATTTTTTTGTTATTAAGTTAACTTCGCTAATAGTAGTACAAGTAATAAACAGTTTGACTTGATTTTAGATACCGGCTATAATCACAGTTATTGTTTAAAAATTCTTGAAAGAGTTGGGGTTAGCGAAAAAATGCCAAAACCTAATTTAAATAATCAACTATTTTGCATTTTCTATTACAAAACCACAAAAAGTTTACACTGAAAAGAGGAATTGTGGATACGACTTCTCAACGATTCAAGGCCTCTCAAGCAACAATTTAACGGATTTGGAAAAGAGCTAAAGATTCAATTGCCCGTTGGATAGAACCAATAAATGTTCAGTCCAGAAAAAAAAAAGGAAACTGCAGCCGAAAATCAGTAGATCGCCATCAACAATTGGACACAATTAAGGATATTGAGGGGTCCAATCTTCATTCTTTATTATATGCAGCAGGCATTCCCAAAACATCCAGGGGCGGATGGGCTATAAGAGGAACCGGGAAATTTTTCGGTGGGCTGGCTGTTCAGAGGCCCGCAGGGCCGGTGGCTGAAAGTACATCTAACCTATCTTCATAAACATGTACTTACCGAAAATATAGAACAGGAATGAATTTTTTATTTTCTTAACAAATTTTTGTATATTTTTTTCTGTATTTTACACTATTAATTGCCTATACGTTATACGCTGTGGATTGCTTACTATTCGATTTTATGAAATGAAAGGGACAAATTCAATTTTTAACTGAAAACGAAAGAAGGAAGTACCACCAGCGATAAGAAATATTTAGTTTTCATACGGCTACGGAAGAGCAGGCTTAGAGTGCTTTGTGTTTTGCGTGTGTTATTTGCCCTGAATATTCGAATCGGACTTAAGGTAATTAAAATAATTTTTTTGTTTAGTTATTTTATACTTTATTCACTTCAAGAATATTAATAATTTTTATTATAACCAACTAGTTTCGGCTCTTTATTATTAAAAATTAGCCATCATCAGGGTAAAACATGAACTTTTATATATGAAACTAAAAACTAAAACTTTCAATTTGTTATATGTCGAAATGTGTATATAAAAATATAAATCGTAAATATATAAATCGAATGATGGCTAATTTTTAATAATAAAGAGCCGAAACTAGTTGGTAATAATAATAATTATTAATATTTTTGAAGTAAATAAAGTATAAAATAACTATACAAAATATTAAAACTTCAAGATGGTCAAATACACAAATAATGTATTAAAATAACAAAAGTTGTAAAAAGAATTTATTAAAAATATGGTTTAGGTTTATCCAATAAATCAATAAAAAATGGACAAAGAGAAACTGAAAGGATGAGCGGAGAATTTACGTGAAAAGAGAAAGAAGGCAATGGAAGACACACAAGTCAAGAAAGGCACACAAGTCAAGAAACATTAAATTTATGTTTGAAAAACTAGCCTCTTCATCTATTATTAGTCAACCACAACCATCTCAAGAATTATCGGAAAAAAATTGTTTCGTTTCCTGAATCAGTAAGTTCTCATATCAAAACAAGAATACAAAACGAGGGTGAAAACAAAGCGTCCATGTCTACTGCTTTAACAACTTCTTGTAATTTTCAAAGCATTGCGAAAACCATCGAAGCAATATCAAGCTTTCAATCCGCAATTAATATTGCTGATAGTCACTATGATATCTTATTCATCCAAGAGAACCAGCTTTAATTGAGCTTTTTAACCGCGAAAAAGCCTTAAAAATGAAAAATGGCAAAGTAAGGAAGTGGCTAACATACAATGAAAAAACTTTAATTCATCAAAAGGACATTTCTAATTTGCTTCTTTCACATACATTAAATATCAGAGAGCAGAATAGTTTTGTCCGACACCGTCAAAATAACAATAAATGCAGAGTCTTTATTTACCTTATTAAATTCCATTGAAATTTTCTTCAAAGAATCCTACCAAAGAACGAATATTTGGAAGCACATCCTTAGTGGCAAAAAAAAAGAAATTACAAGTAATTGGAGAAACACATTGGTGGGCAAAAATCACGCCAATGCTCTTTACATCGATGTATTATTAGCATTAAACGATATAGAATTGTCTGAAAACATTCCACCATATGTCCGGTTGAAGGCCTCTACCATGTTTACACAATTTATAGATTATGAAATGCTACTAACGGCTCAAATTTTTACAAAATTATTTTCAATTATTAATCCTGTCTGGAAACATTTACAAACTAGCGGATTAAACTTACAAATATGCCACGAAATAATTATGAATTGTACATCACAATTAAAGTCCGTAAATTGCGACATGAGTGATATTGAAACATCTACGCATGTTCATTGCATGGGCACAATATGAAATTGACAGCCGTGAAGAAACCGACATATCAGTTTCCTTTCCCGAAAAGAGAATAAGAAAACGAAAGTAAATTTCTGAAGAATTGGCGGAAGATGATCCCATTAATGATAACCGAAAAAGCTATGAAGTTGAAACCCATAACAGAATTTTAGATAAAACTAGTACATGTGGATCATATTTTTCGGAATGGAATAGTTTTTGTGGATGGCAGAGTTGAAAAGAATGGAATAGTTGCTAAAGGTGGAATAATTGGTGAGGGTGGAATTGTATAATGAGTTTTCAAGTGCGCGACATTTGTGGCGCTTTCAGCGCCACATGATATATCGCACATCCAACAGAAAAGTGACACAAGTGCGAATTAATGGTTTCCCAAAAATTGCAATTTTAAGTTTATACGAAATGATGAAATACCTCAACACAGTTTTTAGGCTAATCGAAAAATAGTTTTTTCCACTTTGATTCAACATCCAGTTGTGGAGTGCTGAAGGTTCCCCCACGATTGTCTGAGAACAACTCTTTATCTGCCATCTTTCTATTGAAAATCTGCTCAGATGAAGAAAGACTATTTCCGCTTTCTGGCGGATAATAAATGATTTAAACCAAAATCGACTTCATAATACTAAAAACAACATCCTAGATAACCAATATTAAATAGTAGCATTTGTATCTTTTCTTCAAAGATTATAATTCTAGGAAATTATTGTATACATATCGTCAACAAAGTTAACTTTGTCTTCAAAGATTATAATTTCTAGGAAATTATTGTATACATATCGTCAACAAAGATTGTCGACGATATGTTTACAATAATTTCCTAGAAATTTTAATCTTTGAAGAAAATATACTTTCCTAGAAATTATAATTATATAAAAGATACAAATGCTACTATTTAATATTATCAAAATCTTCAAACTCAACAAGATATAAATAACTAGATAACCAATTTTCAGTTTAAGTTGAAAAATGGCGATTTCACACTTGTGTCACTTTTCTGTTGGAGGTGCGATATGTGAAACGTGAAGTTGTATATGAAAGAGTAAGCAGAATGGCAAGATGCGCGATTCTTGTGGCGCTTTCAGCATCAGTTTAAGTTGTATGTGTGTGTGTGTGCACAATAAGGGGTGTGTTGCTAATAAGTCATTCGTCTCAAATGATTTTAATGCTGTCACGTTTGTAAAATAATATAATCAAACACTTTTGAAATGAACTTAATCATATAGAGTTGCCATTTGTCTGACAATATCCAATTTCATGATATGTTGAACTATTTTCACCTTGATGAAAAGTGGTTTTATATGTCCAAAATTAACCAAAAGTTCAATCTTCTTGTCAAAGCAGAGCCTTGTCGTAAAGTTCCCAGCTAGTCTAATATGGTTAAAGTAACATTTTTGGCAGCAGTTGCCCGTCCACGTTTTGATCAACGGAGAAATCAATTGTTTTCTCGATGGTAAGATTGGTATATGGGAACCTTGTAAGGGAAGATTGTAAGGGAACCTGCGATTCTAAACAGTAAGAATCGCCGTAAAAGGATGTTAATTACAAAGCCGATTGAAATTACTAGAGTAAGTTACAAAACCCTGTTGCTTGAAAACGTGATTCCCACTATTAAACAAAAGTGGCCAAATGGTTCTAAATATAACATCATCATTCAACATGATAATGCATGACTCCATTCAAACATTCCGGACGAAGTTTTCTTTTACAATAGAATGTCATATGAATGGATGGAATCATTTCGCCAGAGTACATTTAGTTTCGTTACCAACCTCCCAACAGTCCCGATCTAAATGTTTTAGATCTGGGATATTTTACTCCTATAGAATCATTACAGTACCAACATGCACCCAAAAATAATGATGATCTTATGACCTTATCTTAGGATCTCATGACCTTATCTTATCCAAGTATAGAAGATTCTTTCCGATCTATATCGAGAAACGCTTTAGACAACATTGTTTTGACATTATAATTGGCAATGGAGAGCATAATGGAATACAGAGGTAACAACAACTACAAATTGTGCAGCTTCCGTTTAGTATCAATTGCAATACCGATATCATTAGTTTAAAGTGACCACATTTTCATTGAGACAAAGCGGGACAAATGGGATGAAATGATAATTATAATTTAGTTATGAAAGTTGGCAAACAATTAAAAAATATATATTTTATGACGCACACACCAAAATTAACACATTAATAAATACATTATTGTATGTAAAAGTAAAGTATATAAAAGTATCCAAATCGTGCGTAAAAGTCTAATGTAAATCAAATGGAGTTCCATTATTAAACAATTTCTGTTTGTTGTTACTAAGGCAACAACTCGCGTTACTAAACAAAAAACATAGACGTAGTGAAAATAAATTTTCTGACGTATATTAAAATTGAATTATTTTTTCTTATTTTGAATCAAGAAGTCTCGGCCTCTCAGTTTGGATTTATCTGGTTCTAATATAACATAACCTAACCATAACCTAATCCAGATTAAATCTAGGTTAATCTATATTACATTGATTTTGACCCTATAGTGTTCCCGCACTGTGCGTTTTTACTAGTTAGCATTTTTTTCCACGGAGGCGCTGAACGTACTAACTTTATTGTGACAGTGGTTTGAAGTATTTTGCTGTCAAAATTACTTTTAATTTTTTCAACATTAGTGGTAAGAAACAATTATTTTTTTGTAGATTCAACAGTATTCGTAATAATAATGCTTCGTAGATAAAATAATGTATGACGCACGTGTGAAAAAGGCGAGTGGTTTAATCAGAATGAGTCATTCACACACTTGTATCATAAATTACTATTATTGTATACATTCATATACGTGTCTATAAATATACAAAAATGTATTTATTATTAATTATTGGTAACTATTGGTATACTATATACTAACTAAAATATTTGTAAGAAACAATTATTTGAACATTATGATTTTTAATTAATTTAATATTATATTTAAAAAAAAAATATGATTTTCTTTCACGGTCAAATTTACTCGCATCATTTATTAAAATGTCGTGAAATTTCTTACATGAATTGGTCAAATTATTTTTTTGGCCTCCTGAATTGTAAAGCTAGCTTTGACATCGTGTATACGTTATGCGAAACTAGATTTTTACACACAATGCTACATTGCGGTAAAATGGCTACTATGCGGTAAAGTGACTTTACCGAATAGTAACCGTACTTTATAACATTGTGTGAAAAAAAACTTAAATCATTTCCGATTTTGTAAATAATCTAAATCTATTAAATAACAATGAGCCAGAAAAATTTATACAAATTTCGTGCGTAAATGATTTTTACCCCCCGAGTTCCAGTTTAAAGGGCGAGTTCCACACTCACTGTAAATAACTATTTACGCTTAAGGCCTAGACCGTACTTCGGCTAAACCACCGCGATTTTTAATCTCGTGATATTGTCACTCAAGTAAGCTAATAGAAGCGGCCTCACTTGCAGTTTTTTCCCGCGACTGATTTTTCCCATAGCGTACTGTGTGTTTCTCGAGCGGTTTCGCGGTTATAGCGGTTACCGCTCGCGGGAAAAAATCATAGTGCGGCCTCGGCCTAATATGGATTTTAAAGTTTAATGTTCAACTGCGTTTTTTCAGTTGTCCATATTTTATTGATACTAGAAAAAACATTTTTTATTGCTGCATTTGTTCCTGGAAGAGAATTCTACAATTTTCAAAATATTTTGATAAAATAAAACGCAACTTTGACGAAATAAGTAATATTATGTTTAAAATGAAGCAATAACTCCGTCAATTTTTTGTCTGTTTCCACATTTTTTTAATAATATCTTGAATATCTTGAAGAATGGACAGTTCAATTCGTGGATATTAAAAAATGTCATTGCATGACATTAAAAAATTAGATTTTATAGGAAAATGTGGAAAAATATTATATTATATAGTACAGTACATTTTAAATAAGAAATGCAGATTTTTTCTAAAAATCGGGACATTTTAAAAAATCAGCGGGACTGTCCTCCAAAAAGCGGGACTGTCCCGCCAAAATCGGGACGTGTGGTCACTTTACATTAGGTAATACTGCCAAAGAATTGAAGAATTCACTTTAAACCACTAATTTATTCAGTTCATAATTGTACTTAATTAATGTGTAGTTGTATAAGAATAATTAATTTAAAAAATTTCCATTATTGAAGTTCTTAAATTTTTGTAATAGCTCACTTATTTTAGAATTTTTCAAATAGATTACTCACTTATTGTGGAACGGAGGTACTAATTAATAATATATTCTCCCTCTTCAGTTATTTATTGATTTTTTTCACTGTTATTGCTGGGATGCGATATATCAAATTCTAGTTTGACAATTAAGATTTTGATTATGAACAAATATTCCATATCAGTAGAATTAGAAATTTAAGCACAATCGAAAAAAAATTATGAACTTATTTAAGGAGAAATGTAGCTTGATAAATATATTCAACCTGTTCGTGACTCTATAATTTTAAGTCTTTTTAAGACTATGACAAATCTCAAGTTAAAATAACTACTTCCCTGGCTAATACCTGGCAGGATATTGAATTATACAACATACATTTGCGTGTTATTACTAGTACGAGTACATTTGCATGTTTTTAACAAGCACTGCATAAATAAGAACATTGTTTTTAAGATCATTTCTTTCTATTTAAATTATGTGAATAGCCATTTGTAGACGCGTAGCGAGATTTATCTCTCATCAGTGCAGATTTTCTTTTTTGAAGGTGTTCAAGTTCATGTAAGTGTATTCGAATTTGTAATTCAGAAAAACAAAGTTGCACGAGATATAATTGCCGAAAAGAATCCGCAGATGGCTATTCACTTAATTTAAATAGAAATAAATGATCTTAAAAATATTGGTATTTATCAAGTGCTTGTTAATAACATGCAAATGTACTGGTACTAGTAATAACATGCAAATGTCGTGTTGTACAATTCAATATCCTGCGTGGCATTAGCCACGGAAGTAGTTGCTTCAACAAAAGATTTGTCATGGTCTTAACCCTTCCGCTGCGAAATACTTTTTTGAATTGATGTGAGTGTGTGCACAATATTCTGAACATTACAATATAGCCCGTGCGGAATACTTTTATAACTTTGTATTATATGCAAATATTGCCACATTTTCAAAAACCAATATCTCAATTCAAATCAAATTTTGTTTTTTTGTTGATTTGAGTGGACAAACTTTGCGAAATTCTTTTCTTTTGTGTCTAAATTGGACGAAAACGTCAAAATAATTTGCAAATATTGCCAAATTTTCAAAAACCAAAATCTCGATTTGAAGCAAATTTTGTTTTTTTTTTGTTGATTTGAGTGAACAAACTTTGCAAAGTTCTTGTTTTTGTTTTGTACGCTGTACGCTTGTTTTGTTTTGTTTCTTCTCGTACGCTGTCCTCGTACGCTGTCCTCGTACGCTGTCCTCGTACGCTGTCTTCGTACGGTGTCCGTTACGAGCCCTTTCTCTTTTTCTCAGTGTATATTTCCATACCGCGCTCTCTCTCTCTCTCTCTCTCTTTTTCTCTTTCTTTCAGAGTATATTTCTATAGTGCTCTCTCTTTCTTTCGCAGAGTGACAGACAAGCGTGGTCTTTTTATAACCTTAAAACTAAACAAGAAGAAGAAATAAAAAATGTTCAAACGTATTTTTCTTTTTTAATGTTTTAATTCATAGGAGGATTATTTTAATTAGATTTTGAGAAGTCAAGAAAGGATACAAAATACTGAAAAAAAGTGAGTTTATAAAAATAAAACTGTACAATTTGAAGCAATTGCTAACTGTTTACACATGTTTATCGTACATGCAATTTGAGTGATTGATATTTACTATATTTATAAATGTCGTAGTCATATAGTGAAATCAGTCAGATTGTTTAGAACTGAAACATTGCATGATCTCTGTCGGCAGTTCGAGTAGTTCATTTAATTCGTGTAGCTCATGAAATCTCATGCAAGCTCAGCTCGTGAAATTTTATGAGGAACTAGTTTAACTGGGACTTACACTATCATTCTTATCAATTCGACGTTTCCAGAAATGCCTAAGTGCTGTCATCTGATAGTATAAAGCTACGTGTATTAATTATCAGACCTATTTACAAGGAGATAAATAAAGAAACATTCAATTTAAGATGGTTTCACGAACTAGCTAGTCGTATCAAGTATTTCAAATAGAATACACGATCATGCAATAACTCGGTTTTACACAATCTAACAGATTTCACTATATCACTATGACATTTACATTTTAGAGAGATAATAGAGTATCGGAAAAAGAAAAAAAAAGGAATTATACAAAATACAGATTTAGAAAAGTAGGTTACAATTTTATAATTTGATGCAATTGCTTACTGTTTACATGGGTTTATCGTACATGGGATTTAAGTGTTAGCTAATTTGTTTACTATATTTATATACATTATAGAGAGACGATAGTGAAACAAGCACAGCGCCAAAAAGAGTATCGACAGAGAAAAAAGAAATTTTACAAACTACAGATTTAGAACATGCTGAAAGCGTTCAAATATACGAAGATAAATTTAAATCAAGGAAGAAATGTGTTGAACCTGAATCATTACAAGTCTTCTATGTCCTAGTCTTTTATGTCACAGTCATGTCTGGCCTTGCCTTGTCTGCCCTAGTCTTGTCGGCCCTAGTCTTGTCTGTCTTACTCTTGTCTGTCCTAGTCTTGTATGTCCTAGTCTTATTTGTCCTAGTCTTGTCTGTCATAGCCTTGCATGTTCTACTCTTGTCTGTCCTAGTCTTGTATGTACCAGTCTTGTCTGTCCTAGACTTGCATGTCCTAGTCTTGTCTATCTTAGTTTTGTCTGTCCTAGTCTTGTATGTCCTAGTCTAGTCTATCCTAGTCTTGTATATCCCAGTCCTTTTCTCGTGTATCCTATCTATTGTCTATACTATCCCAGTCCTTTCCAGCGCATTTAACAAAATCGAACAACTTCTCTTTTTGAATGACTTTTGAAGGACATACAAGACTAGGATAGACTAGACTAGGACATACAAGACTAGGACAGACAAAACTATGATAGACAAGACTAGGACATGCAAGTCTAGGACAGACAAGACTGGTACATACAAGACTAGGACATACAAGATTAGAACATGCAAGACTATGACAGACAAGACTAGGGCAAATAAGACTAGGACATACAACACCAGGACAGACAAGAGTAAGACAGACAAGACTAGGGCAGACAAGACTAGGGCAGACAAAGCAAGGCCAGACAAGACTGTGACATACAAGACTAGGACATAGAAGACTAGGACTAGAAAGACCTAGACCTAGACTCTGTCTGACCTAGTCTTGTCTGTCCTTATCTTGTCTGTCCTAGTCTTGTATGTCCCAGTCTAGTCTGTTCTAGTCTTGTATATCCCAATCCTGTCTGTCCTAGTATTGTCTGTTCTAGTCTTGTATGTCCTAGTCTTGTCTGTATAGTCTTCTTCGTTTAGTCTTGTCCGTCTTCGGGGAAGTGATCGATAAAAGGCTATCCTTCATGACGCACATTAGCGAAGCGACAGGAAAGGCAATGAGAACACTAGAGGATATCCGCATAGCTTACAATTATTTTTTGGGATGTTTTGAAATATTCATCTTTCCAACGATAAAGTGCATAAAGACTCAAAGGTGCAGGGGTGAGTCCCGAATCTTTCACCTAGGGTAACGCAACGCGCCAATGAGAGTGTATATATTTATTAATCTCTTTGTTATGTTTAAAAAAGCCACAGTGAACTCATGAAGTCAGTAGACTGCTATAGCAGTCCATAGCATCTGGCCGCCAAATCAATTGGACTACTATAAAGTCCATAGCACCTGAGCGTCAATTCACAAAAATCAATTAAATTGCTATAGCAGGCCATAGCAGTGAAATGGTTAATAAGACTTAGTATTATAGAGCTACGAACAAGTTGAATATATTTATATATTCAAGCTACATTTCGTCTTTAATAAGTTTATATGATTGTATCTATAATTAATATGTTTTCATCAATATTTCTAAAATGAGTGACTTAAGTACAAGGTTGAAAATGTTATTAATATCAACTAGAATATTTTCACATTTTTATACTGTTCTAGTCGATATTAATAAGATTTTTTTTGTATACATAATAATGTAATTAAATTTGCTGAAAAACTTGTAGATGTAGTGACGATTGACGATGTAGTTACTAAAATTATTAAAGTGTACTAAACATGCGATAATTTGTAATTTGATAATTTGCAAATATTAAAGTTAGTATTGAAACATTTACAATAATATACAAATATACATTTGTAGTTTTATATTTGCAGACAAAACACAGTTTTTTAGATTTGAACGATTTATTTATGAAAAAGTTTGTTCAAAGAAATAATTACTAGAAGATTTTTGATGAAATATGACATGAATGCCTTTTCTGAAATTTTCACGTGTTTTAAGGATAATTTCGTGTTTATGTACAGAAATAGAATTTAACCTTACCAAATTCGAATAAACCATAAAAAAGCACTATATTTACAAGGAAAAATATTGCAACTAGAATTATTTTAAGAAACAACAAAACATGTATTCTAACGACGAAATATGTATTCGATAGATAAAAATGTAAGTGGACGACAAAATATTTGTTCTAACTGCACCAATAAGGCACTAACCTCTTCGAAACTGGAGTCACTCCACCGGCACCGCACACCTAGAATAAGCTGGACTTTGTAGGATACAACCTAACCTTTGTCGAAATTAATAAAATTCCAGAAAATATGTTATAGCAAATTTACGTTGTTCTTTTTGTTGTGTAAATAGCATAAATTATAATTAAAATTTTCGTACTACTTACACATTTTGTCGTTCATTTTTTTTTCGGACTTGAATGGACAAACTTTGCGAAATTCTTTTGTTATGTGTCTAAATTGGACGAAAACGTCAAAATAATTTGCAAATATTGCCAAATTTTCAAAAACCAAAACCTCCATTTGAAGTAAATTTTGTTTTTTGTTGTTGATTTGAGTGGATAAACTTTGCGAAATTATTTTGTTTTATGTAAAAATTTTACGAAATTATCAAAATAATTTTGCAAATATTGGCAAATTGTCAAAAACCAAAACCTCCATTCGAAGCAAATTTTGTTTTTTTTGTTGATTTGAATGGACACACTTTGCGAAATGCTTTTGTTTTATGTCAAAATTGGACGAAAGCGTCAAAATAATTTGCAAACCTCCATTTGAAGTAAATTTTGTATTTTTGTTGTTGATTTGAGTGGATAAACTTTGCGAAATTATTTTGTTTTATGTAAAAATTGGACGAAAATATCAAAATAATTTTGCAAATATTGCCCAAATTTTCAAAAACCAAAACCTCTATTCGAAACAAATTTTGTTTTTTTGTTGATATGAGTGAATAAACATTGTAAAATTCTTTTGTTTTATGTCAAAATAGGACGAAAATGTCAAAATTATTTGAAAATATTGCCAAATTTTCAAAAACCAACATCTGTATTCGAAGCAAATTTTGTTTTTTTGTTGATTTGAATGGAAAAACTTTGCAAAATTGTTTTGTTTTATATCAAAATTGGACGAAAACGTCAAAATAATTTGCAAATATTCAAAAACCAAAATCTCAATTCGAAGCAATTTTTTTGTTGATTTGAGTGGAGAAACTTTGCAAATCTTTGGTTTTATGTCAAAATTGGACGGAAGTATCAAAATAATTTCCATATATTGCCAAATTTTCAAAAACCAAAATCTCTATTCCAAGCAAATTTGGTCTTTGTTTTTTTGGTTTGAGTGACAAACTTTGAGAGCCAAACTTTGTGAAATTGTTTTATTTTATGTCAAAATTGAACGAAAATGTCAAAACAATTTACAAATATTGCCAAATTTTCTAAAATGAGTGACTTAAGTACAATGTTGAAAATATTATTAATATCAACTAGAATATTATCAATTATCACATTTCTATACTGTTCTAGTCGATATTAATAAGATTATTTTTGTATACATAATAATGTAATTAAATTTGCTGAAAAACTTTAGACTTTGTAGTTAGTAAAATTATTAAAGTGTACTAAACATGCGATAATTTGTAATTTGCTAATTTGCAAATATTAAAGTTGGTATTGAAACATTTATAATAATATACAAATATACATTTGTAGTTTTATATTTGCAGACAAAACACAGTTTTTAGATTTGAACGATTTATTTATGAAAAAGTTTGTTCAAAGAAATAATTACAAGAAGGTTTTTGATAAAATATGAGATTAATGCCTTTTCTGAAATTTTCAAGTGTTTTATGAATATTAAGGATAATTTCGTTTTTATATACAGAAATAGAATTTAACCTTACCAAATTCGGATAAACCATAACAAAAGCACTATATTTACAAGGAAAAATATTGCAACCAGAATTATTTTAAAAAACAACAAAACATGTATTCTTACGACGAAATATGTATTCGATAGACAAAAATGTCAGTGAACGACAAAATATTTGTTCTAACTGTACCAATAAGGCACAAAGCTCTTCGAAACTGGAGTCACTCCAACGGCACCGCACACCTAGAATAAGCTGGACTTTGTAGGATATAACCTAACCTTGGTCTAAATTAATATAAATTCCAGAAAATATCTTGTAGCAAATTTACGTTGTTATTTTTGTTGTGCGAATAGCATAAATTATAATTCAAATTATCGCACTACTTACACATGTTGTCGTTAATTTTCAATTTTTTTCAGACTGTATTTATCGTTCGTAATATTGGCTATATGATTGAGAGTTGCGCCACCTATCATGCGAAACTATTCGGGATTATGTCAAATAATGGCATACAAATGTTTTATTGTTACATAATAAATAAAGTAATCAAAAGAAAGATAGCATAGAGAAAAATAGCATTTTTAGAGGATTTTGTTAAAAAAAATATATTGAAAATGGATCTTAAACCCTTTCCACTCGTATTTATATTTACAAGACTTATGTCAACTCGGAATTTTTTTTTATATTTGATCAAAATGAAAACAATCTTGTTCAAAAATATAATTACCTAAGTTGATCATTTAGTAAGTAAAATTAAAAATACACATTTTTTTCTTTTGATTCATCCACTTGAAGAATTGAAATTTATTATATAGGTGTAAGTATAATTTCTTCTCTCGTTCTAAATAATAATAATGATACTAATAAAAGTAATGATTAAAGGAACAACAATCAACAAAATAATGAAGCACTAAATAAAAAAATTAGATTTTGGGGTCAAAATATATTACCGGCGAATGCACCATTACACACATTTGATTATATCTCTTCAAAAAGATGATGGTAGGACAATATAAATGACTTGTATACAATACAGCTATGAAACACCAAAATAATATAAGAAACATATAATATTACACAAACAATATAATATATAACAACATAAAAATACTAGCAAAAATAACATTTCTCTAGATTCACAAATGTGAATAATATATGTACAATCACTAACACTAACACTATCGAACCTGTTATAGTTTATAGTTTTGAAGTGTATGATAGCGTTCGAAACAGTCTCCAAAGTGCAGTCCTGGCTTACGAGTACATGTACTGCAGATATATCTCGTTTCGTGTCTTCCACCTTCCATATTTCGCTTAGAACATACTAAACAGTCTCTTCTTCTGCCTTCATTTGGATTTAAAATGTGCAATTTTCCATTTAGACGCTCTTCTTTGTCTACAGTCGATGGTCTACCTGGACTTTTGGATCCCTGGCGGTGGTCTGCTGATAATTCATCGACTAGCTCATGAAAAAATTTTAGTTGTGTCATTGCTTTTTCATTTTGGTGACGTTGTGTGCTTTTGTAGAGCTAATATGAATTTACACTACACAACTCAAGCCCCCAAAAAAATAATTTTCGCCACCATTTCAATGATTTTTTTGAGGAAGCAATATGATGCAGAATAGTGATATCACTTGCATGTTACCTCCATGCACTCTTCTGTTTACCGGTTCTGTTCCAGAAACGTCCCAGCTGCTGAGTGTTGTGACTACTCTATTGTCTTTCCAGGCTAATAATAATAAATTGTCTGACCTGCAGGCAAAAGTATTATTTTCATGAAAAAAAAGGTTTTTTTATTGTGTCCGGCAAAAATTTTCTATTATTTTGTATAGTTCCTGTTATATGAATATTCATCTTCAAGAGTTCATCTGCAAGTGGTAGACTTGTGTATTATCTGTCTGTGTAAATATGGTACCCTTTGCTACCTGGATGGTTATCTAATAAATTTTGGCATAGTTGCAATACAATCCTGGAACTTACGGGAAGATCAGACCGTGTCAAATCTTCTGACGTTAAGCTTCCATAATATGGTAAAATTGAATATACATAGCCTGTATTAGCATCCGCCAGTATGTATACTCTAATTCCCCACTTGGTGGGTTTATTCGGGTTATAGGCCAGAAAACAAATTCTGCCTTTGAATCCTACCACTGATTCATTCACCGAAATTTCCCTCGATGGAACAAAATGTTCTCTGAATTGTTTATGTAAATATTCTAAATAGTGACTCACTTTCTGTGTTCTTGCTCTAAGACTTTGATCGTTGGGATCAGTTTGATGTAAATGGAGCATCCAAAATATTTGCATGAAGCGTTCCCTTCTAAAGATCGCTCCAAAGTATGGAATTTTCGCATTAAAATTTTGCGACCAGTATTTTTGAAGGTTGCTAACTGTTATCGTTCCCATATTTAGGACAACTCCAAGAAATGCCCTAAATTCATTTACAGTCACATCGACCCCAGCTGTGCCAAGTTGATCTTTTTGATAGTCTCTTTTGAGCAATTTTATGTCTTGAGTATAAATTGGTTTCTTCCACTATTTTTTCAACAAGTTCATTGGTGAAGAAAAGATTGAAAAAATCTATAGGTTTTTTACAATTATCTGGGATTTGTGGCTCTTCAGTTTTGTCTCCGGAAGTGAACTCAATTCGGTTTGGGATATTATCATTAAGAGTAACATTCTCCCTTTGTTCATAATTGTTCCTCCTTTCAATTACCTCTTCGCTTTCACTGCTGCGTGAGCTTTGCAAAGGAATGGTTTTTCTTCTTTTATTCACTATGTCACTACCACTGCTGGAATCATTTTCTTCTTCGTGTTCCTCTTCATGGTCACTGTCACTATTTCCAACACTACCTAATTCCTCGTCGTCATTTGAGTCCATATAAAACTCGTCATCGCTGCTTTCCAAATCATTTATAATGTCTTTGAAATGTCTTTTAGGCATTTTGAATATAGCAAAATTTTCAAATATAACACCGCTGCCGGTAAAAAATACACTAGGGTGGGGGGGGTGACTAGGGGGGACTTAAGAACTTATGCACTTATAGCTTACCACATTTCTACTGACAACTGGGGAATGGTATTTATTCCATTCCTTTTATAATGCAACTCTAAGAGGGGTTAAATCATCCCTCTAATTCAAATAATAGATTGAATTTACTTGGCTCCTCCCATAAACAATCTAGGCTTAAATTCTCTAAATACTGAAAATGTCTGGTCCACTATTTCATCTTTATGGGAAGGTTTTATGGGCCTTCCCACATTTTCTAAAATGTTTGGGGAGGTAGATTTTAGCGTGGTAATAAAAACCCTAAGTTTTTGGAAAAAACTATAAAACTATTACATTTATCCAAAACATAAGACCAAGGGCACGTTCTGGAATGTGCGCTATTGGCACAGATGTCCAGTCCTGTTTTTTTTTTACAACTGTCTCAATTGTCCAAATTATACAAAAGATGCACATACACAGGTAGTTATAAAGTCTCGTACAGTGTGACATACGGGTGCAACTGTAAAATGTATATTGTCGCAAACGGTGCGACATACGAGCGCAACGGTAAAATGTATATTGTCGCATATGGTGCTACATCGAGTGCAAAGGGTTTATATAAAAACTGGTTTTGAAAGTGTAAAACACAATACAATTTTTGCACATACAGTGGCTCTATTCGACCAAAAGGCTAACTTAACAGTTGTAGAAGCTAGATTTTGTTAGAGTGAATGGAATATTCGTGAGATTATGATTCTATGTACATCAAATAATACACTCAATGCTGAAAATGTTAAGACAGTTTTCATTTTCATAAAAAAAAATAGAAGTCGGTATTTATTGGAATCTGTACATTTTTTCATAATTAATCTTATTAATAAAAACTCAAAATTGCTAATTGACGCACCAGCAAGATCTAAGGAGTTATTGATTATTTTTTATTGATGAAATACCAACAAATGCTTGACCCTTTATTTCGGTAGATTGGTTCTCATTAGGGTTTATATAAAAAAAGTTTCGTTTCGGAGTGAGTACCGTACGCACGTGTGTGTATTAAATATAGTTTAACAAACGACCACTAACAAGTCGCTAGCGTCGTTTTTCTGGCGAAGCCCTAGAGGCCCCAAAATTTGCGAGAGACATTCAGGCCCCCGTACTGGAAGTAGGTCGTCTAAATAAAGTATTAGGCGAGCAGAAATTGTGTGGGGATAACAAACGTAGAGTGTTTTGAATCTGTGCGCCGCTAATCAACACAGAGAGTAGGGGGAATAAAGATAAAGTCATTTCGTCTGATAGTGAAAGTCGGGAGCGCAACCCATTTATGGGCAAAAAACATGTAGCTCATTCGCCGCGATCAAAAAGAAAAAAGTAGGACAGCCCAATTAACAGTCTGTCTCAACGTTCAACGATGGAGGATATTTTCCAGGAATTGAACGCGGTGAGAAAACAACTAGAAGCTGTAAACGAGAGCCTAAAGGAGGAGAGGACGGAAAATAACAATTGGAAAAAGGAAGTGATGGAAAAACTAAATGAAATGAAAATGGAAAATGAGAAAACTAAAGAGCGGATGAATAAGATCTAAGAGGAGCTGGTATACATTCAAAACCAAGCTAAGGAGGATAAAGCCGCATGGGAGATAAAAGGTATAGAGTTGCAGAAAACCATGGAGAAAATCGACAAAGCCGAAGAGGACAAGGATAAAAGGGAAAGAAAAAACAATATAGTAATTAAGGGAATCAAAGAAGGTGATAAATGGGAAGATGAAGTCAAAAGCTTAATTACCGAGAAGCTTAATGTAGTCCCAACATATAGGGAAATGTTTAGAATGGGGAAGGAGATAGGTGGAAGGGTTAGAGCAATCATTGTCAAGTTCGAAAAATTGGAAGAAAAGAAACAATGAATGAAAATGAAACATAAACTGCAGGGGACTACTATATATATCGATGATGATCTAACAAAAAAGGAAAGAGAAATGCAAACAATCTTAAGACAAAAAGCAGTTGATCTTAGGAAAGCAGGCAAGGTAGTAAAAGTCGCCTACAATAAGATCCTCATAGATAATAAATGGCACAGGTATAACCCAGTAACAAGTTCGCTGGAAGAGCTGTTTTTTCACTAAGCATTAAAGGAAGTACGGGGGAGCATAAAGGGGGAAGGGAAAACTTTAAAATAATAGCATGGAATATAGCAGGGCTAAAGAAAAGATTAAAAGGAGAGTAGTGCAAATCTATTAAGCAATACTTACAAAAATTCCACGTGATAGGGCTAACGGAAACATGGGTGGAAGAAAAGGACTGGGACGAAGTAAGAAACCTACTGCCAGCGGAATACAGATGGAAATGTCAATCTGCAAAGAGGATCTCCAACAGGGGAAGAGCAAAGGGAGGGATAATTACCGGTATAAAGCTTGTAGCGGAGAAAGAATACAATATGGATATGGAGAATATCGAATAACTCTCCACTTATCTTCGCCTACTCGTACTGCTCTCTCTTGTACCCCACAAGAGAGAGCAGTACGAGTAGGCGAAGATAAGTGGAGAGTAATTACTGTCTATAACAACAATAACCTAGAGAGCATTATGGTATACATTGAGAAAAGCCTGGCAAGGGATTCAGGAGAGAAAGTACTGATCATCGGAGACTGGAATGTGAGGATCGGTGAACTCCAAGCTGGAAGTCTCGATGCAGAAGGGGTGGAAATAGCTAAACTTTCGAGAGACAAAACAGTTAACAAGGAGGGAAAAAAATCGTTTGACTGGGTTGAGAACCATAACTGGTATGTGCTAAATGGGTGCACAAATGGCGATTGGAAAGGGGAGTTAACGTATATTGGTGGAGGCGGTTCCTCGGTCATTGACTTCGGGATCGCCAACGAAGACGCCATAAGATTTATCGATGTTTTCAAAATAGGAGAAAGGTTGGAATCGGACCATCTACCACTAGAAATTACCCTGTATGGTGAGATAGACAGCTGGGGGGAAAGCAAGGGTGTGATTAAACAAACGGTGATGTGGAATGAGTCGGCTATTACGCGATACCAGGAAAACTTAGACAGAATGGATGGAGTGGAATATGCGGAACTACCGAAACTCACTGTTATGATAAAGAAAGCACTAATTGTTTAAATATCACACCCAAAGAAAAATTGCGGAAATGCTTGGATAGACGAGGAACTAATAGGTATAAAGAAAAGAACTAGAGCCGAATTTAGAGCCTGGAGAGAAGGAAGAACAACACTCGAAAAGCTCAAAAGACAGAATAAAGAAATGAAAGAAGCAGAGACGAGAAAGAAACGATAGTGGGAGGAATGCCAAATAAAGAAAATTAGCCAGCTGAGCAGAGAGTCGGATATTTGGAAACTGATTGCTGCAAGGAAACCATCAAGAGAGATCTCATCAGTAATTAGCACAGAAAGGTGGAAAAATCACTTCTGTGAGTTGCTGGCAGGAGAGACAGAAATTAGGGAGCAAAGATGGAGAGATTTTAGACCAGTCGAATCGCAATCACAAGGATTACAGAGGAAGAGGTTGAAACGGTTATGTCAGCACTCAAAAGAAAGAAAGCTCCAGGCCCAGACTCGATGCCAAGTGAGGCGTGGTGTCTAGCCACACCAATTGTGAAGGAGAGACTTCTTGGTGAACTTAACAGCTTTTTCAAAGGTAGCAAACAAATTACGGACAGTTGGAGGGAAGGAATTATTGTACCAGTTTTTAAGCAAGGTAACAAGGAGGAACTAGGAAGCTATAGGGGGATAACTCTAATGGACACGTCATACAAGATCTATGCAAAGATACTGGAAAAAAGTTACAAGAAGAAGCAGAGAAAAGGAATCTAATCCTAGAGGTACAAGCTGGCTTCAGAAAAGGACGCGGAACAACTGAACAGATATACATATTGAATTATATCATACAAAGAGAAATAGCTAAACCTAAGGGGAAATTGTACGCGGTATTTGTTGACCTCAAAGCTGCATATGACTCAGTAGTGAGAGAGAAAATGTGGGAATATATGAGGGAGAAAGGTATATCGCAACAGATCAGGGAGAGCATTGAGCATCTCATATGAGAGAACATGGTGTAGAGTGAAGATAGGAGAAAGGCTATCTGAAAGATTTGAGGTTAGGAAAGGGCTAAAACATGGGTGCCCGTTAAGTCCACTACTATTTAATCTATATACTGCTGACCTCGAGAGAACGCTAAGCTTGGGTCAAGCGGGAGGGGTGGTAATAGGGACGAAAAAGATTTGGAGTCTAGCTTATGCGGACGACGTCGTTGTCTTAGCAAGTTCGAAAGTGGAAATGAAAGAGGTGTTGGTACGAATGGAAAAGTTTTAAAAAAAACGAATGTTAAAGGTAAATGTGCTGAAAACAAAGTGGATGCTGTTTCGGAAGAGAAAGGGATCAAGGAAAGAGAGTTTTGAATGGGAAGCGAGTGAGATAGAACAAGTTAGCAGTTTTAAATACCTAGGCTTTATGTTCCAACAAAATGGGTCGTGCGCTGTACATATCAATTATATAGTAAAAAAAGCGTGGGTGTCTGCTAACAGGCTCTGGGATACATGGAGAGTATACTTGAGGGAGAATTTTAGGGAGAAAATGATTGTATGGAAGGCGTGCGTACGTAGTATTATGATGTATGGGGCAGAAATTTGGGGTGTGAAAGAGGAAAACGACATAGAGAGAGTGCAGTTACAGTTCATAAAGAGGACCCTGCAGCTAGAAAAGTCCACTCCCTGGTACATCGTTCAACAAGAAGCAAATTCTAACAAGGTGGCAAACACCGCGGTTATGAGAGTGGCTAAATTTGAAAGGAAAGTGAATAGTGCGGGAGAAGAAAGAATAGTGAAAGACGTTCTGAAAGCGGTAAAAAAGGGGGTAAAGGGAGTAATAAGGAAACAAAATGGGGATGTCTGCGCAAGCGTATGTATGAAAGAGGGGGATGGAACCAAGAAGAGATCGAGAGAATGATGAATGAGGGAATGTTAGTGGAAAGGATTCTGGCAGATAGACTACTGCAGATAGAGCTGCAAGTGAGACAAAGACACATAGATGAGAGTACCTATAATAGAGACTACAGCAAAATCCAAGTTTTTGGCAGATGTCCAGAGTATCTAGTTAATCCTAAAGCCCCACAGGTAGCGATTGCCCGGTTTAGGTGCGATAGTGAGGAAAGGGGTAAAAGATATTGGATGGCTGCAACAGATAGGACTTGTCGAGTATGTGGAGAAGGGGAGGAGCTCTGGGAACATTGGGTGTTAAGCTGTAAGAAATGTGAATGGAGCGAAGAGGAAAAGTCAGTGGCGAAAAACTGGAAGAATGTTATGGATGAGAGTGGCTCCGGTTTTGTGTACATGAAAAAAATATTGAAGTGCAAAGGACAGGGTTAAAGGCTTCCTTTTTTTGTTTTTTTTTGTTTGTTTTTTTGATCTAAGAACTTTTGAACTGTTTAGTTTTTGCTGTATTAATTTGTATATTTTTATTTTCCGTTTTATTCTGGTGTCTTTTTTTGTTTGTTTTTTGTTTTCTTTGTTGTTATTTTTTGTTCTATACTTGTCACAACACTAATGTACGAACGGTCGTGTATTTACATTTATGCCAATAAAGGATTATTATATATATATATATATATATATATATATATATATATATATATATATATATAAACCGACTTTCTGAAAAACCGGAATTTTCGAATTCCAGATTTCCAAAAAACCGATTTTAGCCGGTTTTCGAATTTTTGTCAAAAAAATAAAATAGGGAAAAATATTTCATTTTATTTATATAAAATTTATTTTATTTATAAAAAAATAATAACACATTATAACACAAATTTACACTAAATAACGAAAACTCAAACAAAAATTTCAGCTGTCAGTGTCTTTCGATTTGTAAGTTTTTCTTCAGGGTTTTCAAGATACATATGAATGCATTTTTCCACGACTTCCGTTAGAAAAGCATTACTCTGAGGAGTAGTTTATTCGATTTGCTCTTCGTAAGAATCGGTTTCCACATATGAATTTGGAAATATGAGTATGAATCTAGACAATATATTTCCAGATAACTTAATAATTTCGGTTTTTGATACTAAAGAAAGTACAATAGATTTCTTTGCTGAACTGGAAATGTTTTGTGGTCTTCTTTCTTGAATTCGTTCTTCTAGCAGTGGTTCCCAACCTTTTGAAAAATTGTACCTCCTAAAATGAACTGCTAAAAATTTTGTACCCTTCCCCTTTTTTTTGAGGTAAGGGAAAAAAAAGTTTTAATATGTTTAGGCTAAAAAAAAACCAAAATAAAATAATTTTATGATAAAAACATAGTTTTATTATAATTATAATTTATAATACATATAAATTATAATTATAAAATAAAATTATAAATCTCTCAGAAGGCAACGGGAAACCACTGAAGCAATATCCCACGAAAGATGTACTTTCATGTAGAAAGTTACAACTAACACACGGCCCTCAGTCTCCGGCTCATCTTGGGTGCTAAAAATCCCCGGAGGCAAAACAAAAAACACATTCAAATCGGGACATGGAATGTCTGCAGCCTTTACCAAACCTAACCTAACCTAAACTCGCAAACCATCAGAGAAATGAAAAGATTGAACATTGACAATCTTGGAGTAAGCGAAACATTCTGGCCAGGTTCAGGTAAATTTCAATCAGAAAACAAAACTATATATTACTCAGGAAATGATACTCAGACATACAATAGGTGTGGGTATAATTGTATCAAACTACATAGCTGATTCTATAACTGCTTTTATACCAGACACAGATGGAACAATGCTCTTTAAAATAAAGGCAAAACCCGTCTCTATGAACATCATATGTATGCTCTAACTTCGGAATCGAGTGAGAATGAAATCGAAGAATTTTATTCCCAAATCTCCGAATTATTACACCCAAAATCGCTTATTAAAACACCCAAAATCGCAGTACTGGCCATGATTATAGGGGATTTTAACGCAAAAGTTGGATCTGATAAAATAGATGGAAGACTATACGCCCAGAAGACTATACACCTGGAAATCTCCATAAGACAACCAACAACATAACGTACGTAACCAAATCCATTACATACTAATAAATGAAAGATTTGCTTCAGCAATAATCAGAGCATGCACATATCCAAGAGCTGACTTGCCTTCAGATCACACCCCACTGAAAGCGAAACTCAGGACTAAGATTAAATCAGAAGATGAAACACCAGCCAAACAAAAAAATGATCTTGAAGAACTGAAAAATCCAAATATTAAACAAAATATTTCAATGAAACAAGTTGAACGACCTTGATTGTCAGAACATTGTGGAATTGTGGAGTCAAACAGCCGAAATTTTAAAAAGTGCATTAAAGAACTCCCTACTAGAAGATATCAGCCTAAAACTAAATGGATCTGACTAAATCCTTGAATTAATGTATAAAAGACGAGTCTACAAGAACAAAGATGGTGCAAAGTACAACAGTTGGCAAAGAATCATAAGATGCAAAATTCGACAAGCAAAAAACACCTGGTTTGAACAAGAATGCTCGGAGATAGAAAGGCTCCAAAACTTGCACTATGATTTTAACATAAAAAGATAAAAGAGGCATCAGGCATATAAAAGAAAAAAACCACTAATATGCTATTCGATAACTACAACAAATTGATAAATGGTGCTGAAGAGAAGTCTGATGTTTGGGTGCACTACATTAACAAGCTCCTTGAAATTACGCAAAAAAATACGCTCTTCATAAGAAATTTATTGAAATTTCTATTGTACCCCTTGCAACAACGCAATGTACCACCAGCGGTACATGCACCCCAGGTTGGGAACCTATGTTCTAGCATATAATAAGCATATAAATAGCATAATAATAGCATAAGCATATAATATAGCATATATAGCATAAGCATATAATATAGCATATAATAATTTCAAACTTATTTCAGGGTTGAAATTTTTTAGTTCATTTAACAGAAATTCAAATATACCTTCACTTGTTAATATGCACAAGCACTGGCTAACTCAATTCGTTGTATAGAATGAATAGCAAATCAAATAAGATAAACAATAATTTCTACCTAATAATATAATTTCTTTAAACCGGTTTTCTTGTTTTTAAAACCGGTTTTCTAATGTGACAAATTTTCTTTAATAACCGGTTTTTTAAAACCGGGTTTGAAAAACCGTCAAAGCCTACTTCTCATACGATTTTTCGTCAGTGCAACAACTTTTGTCATTCTTTCTTAAATTATTTGTCATTACAATTTTTTCATTTGTCATTACAAGTTATATGGCTATATCCACTTGGATTTCACCATCAGTGATCTCTGTAAATGAATCTATTACAAATAAAGGTGGATTTCCATAAATCTGATTCAGAAAACACATTGACACAATTGAAACACAATTTGATTTAATTCATTCTCTTCTTGATTTGATGTGGTATCTTATGATTGCTTTACTATACCCCAACATGTACGTACAGTCTTTTTTTTTAATATCTTTTCGTAAAAATCTTGTTTAATGCTACTAAGTATTTTTGCAGAAATATTTGGTTTAAAAATAAAAATGAGAATTAAGTTCGTATAGAATTATTTGTACAAAGAGGGAAATATATTTATCGCATACATGGTACACAAATGGCTACCGACCACCAGGTTCTTTGCCCCTATTTGTACATTTAGCTATTTGTATTTTAAAGAATTTCTTGTTTTGAAACGACAAATTTAAAATGCTCCAAAGCTTTAGAAAATAACAAATTATGTAATTTGCATTCGATTTTTCAGTCGGATTTCATTCGTTTATTCTTTCCCTATGACATCAATCGAAGATATTTCAAATTTACTCTAAAATAAAAATTACGAAGTTCAATTGATTGAATCAAATAATTCAAATAAACTGGACAATTTTAGTCCAATGATCAAATTTTGTCGATTAACAGCCATTTTAATTTTGACAAATCTGTATTTCTAAGAAAAAAAATCTAATGATTTTTACAATCACAAATACTTTAAAAGAGCTGCAACTAAACATAAATACTTAATTTTATATATTAACCAGGGCTGTTTTACTAAACAGCTCAATCTATCTGACTAAATTCACGACAAAGCACACTTAACAGCAAGAAAACATAATCCACGACGAATTTTTTGAAAAATGAAGTTTAGTACCTATTCCTAGTAACTAAGTACTATCCTAGTACCTAAGTACCTATTAAACGACAAACATGTATGTGAACGACAAAATTATTATTCTAACGACGACGCAAAAATAGCACAAAAATTTACGATACATAAATAGGATGTCACACTGCCGTATTTTAGATTCTGCTGGATTTAAATAAGCACAATCTATCCTAATCTAACCTGACTGAATTCAATAAAGTTCATAATCATTTCAGCAATTAGACTATAGCAAACAAATATTTTATGTCGTGAAAATAACATAATTGAGGCTGAGCGCAAAAGCGGACTAACCCACATTTTTTCTGAATGTGCATTTGTTGCATTAAGGGAGCTGATTTTTTTAGAAATTTGATTTTGATATACTCATATACCTGCAGCCTTTACGCGTCTTTTAAGCTCAATAGGAATCTAAAATTTCCAAAATTGTCGAAGTTATAATGGAAAAGGTAACCGCGTGTGAAGGTAGTGAGCTACGCGCCTGGTACTCTGTGACCGTGGCTCTGGATTGCCTCTCGAAAGCTGGAACGGAGGGCAATCTAAGTACGTTTGTTCATAATCCACCTCTTCACCCTTAAGTCTAGAAAGCATTTTTTCAAAAGTAAAATGAAAGTTTGAACTTTAAAATAGGAAAAATTGCGCTGTTTTGTGGAGGTTGAAAATGTAAAAATTGCCACGTATTTTGTTGTTTGTACTTACAATTATGGAGTATCGGACATATTCAACATTTCATAAGCTTTGGATGTATTATTGGAGCCCGAGGCTATGAACTGGTTGAGCAGAACTGACAGTTGCTGGACGTCGTGCTTCACTGGTAACATAATAAAAAATAAATAAATTTAAGTAACCCCCGACAAAAAAAAACTGTAAAAAGTAAAAAACTCAGAGAAATCAAATTTCTCTTATTTCCTTTTAACTTCATTAGAATAACCCATTAATATTTTGATGACGCTCATCATCACCGCATCGGGGACTGCTATGTGAAGAAGTAAAATTAGTTATAACTTTATAACGAATACTAGTTTCATATTTTACGTATGAATTTAGAAGTATCCATATATCTTACAAGATATTATTAGTCTGGTTTTATTTGATTTACTTAGCAGTCCCCCCACGCGGCTACGGTCATCATTAAAATATTAATAGGTACTTTTAATGAAGTGTGAATTTAATGAAGAGAGAAAATTTAGTTTTTTTTGTGACTGGGGTTATTTAAAATTTTCAAGTTTATTTTATTATTCGAACTTTTTTCTTTTCTTTAATAATTTGTTTGTAAATACGTGATTAATAATACCTCTTTAAAATTTCCTTCGCAAATACAAGATTGGTGGCTTTGTACCTATATACGGAACTAGCCAAACATTTGTGTCAAATTGGTTGCAGATTAATTTTGTCAAGTAGGTAATAATGAGCTGATGGTCATTCAATGCATGAACAGATCTTCATAAATTATAGCTATGTACCTCGTCGGTCACGTCAGCTTTAAAAATAAACGTATCAAAATCGGTCCATTCGTTTAGGAGCTACGATTCCATAAAAAGCAACATATAAGGACAGACGGACAGACTGACACACAGATACGTTAAACTTATAACACCCCTCTTTTGTGTCGGGGGTTAAAAAGAGGGCAGGGTTGAGCTGAGAAGAAAAAGAAAGGCATCTTATGGAGCTGGCATCGACTAAACTCCATAAATATCAATTTCAATCCGCAAAATGATTTAAAAGTGACATCAAACTTTAACCGCGATTTCACACGAACTATCTTTTTCGAAACTGTGAACATGCTATCTCGGAAACCACTCCTACGATTTGGATGAAAATTTAAACTAAGATACCTACACAGAGAAATTACGCACCATATATTGGGGGCAGCATTTAAACAAATTCTTAAGAAAAAGATAAAAAATCCTTTTGGTGGGATAAAGAGCAAATTGAATTCTACGAGAAAAAAAGAATCTTAAAATTTAATATATCAAAATCTGTTCCGATTTCTCTATCCCATCTGCATACATTTTAATAAATATATTAGAGATTATAAAACCCATTTCTTTTTCTCTTTGGAATGAGGAATGACTGGAATCATGTTCACCTCGCGCAACGCTGCACATTATTGTTAATAACTTTTTAATAACTGAAGCTAAATGATTATTTCTTGACAGTAAATAAAGTTGATAAATGTAAGCTTTGCATAAAAAAAAGTGTACATCTTTATTTATTATATTGTCGAATATATATGTTAATGTTGAAAGAAAGGCATGTCTCAACTGCTCGATTAATGCCCCCAATCGAGCAGTAGTGAATTAACCCACATTTTCCTAACCAAAATTAGATGAAAGTATAGAAATAGAAGGAGTTGTTGCATTAAATGTTTTTTTATTGTATATCTGCAAAAGGGGACTAATAGCCAAATTATTAGTTTTATATGTGTTCGAGTTAGTCCGCTTTTGCGATCAATGCCTCGATTTATCATGCCATATATTAATTTTATGATAAGCTTTTTCTATTTATGTCGTCAGATATACTGATTTTGTTGTTACATTATATATACGATGATTTTATAATATAAATGGAAAACAGTGCCTTTGAAATTTTCATTCTATTAATTTAATTATATCTCACTAATTCAATTTATTTTTTAAGAATGAAGTATTTCGTATAAAATAATTTTGTTTTTGAAACTAGAGACAAAAATATTTGACTCATAACATAAAGTTGATCAAAAATATTTTATGAGAAATCCAAGATTTGTTAAATCTATTCAAATTAATTTTCATGTATTTATTTATTTTTAATATTTAAACCTTCTAGATTTCAGATTGTTCATATTTTATGCATGTCGTTAAATATGTGACCAGGTTTTGAAGCTGTACGACGAAGTGTGAAAAGTTGTTATCTATTTGATCACTTCCTGCAGACGTAAAAATATTTTTTTAAAACTGGCGGACTTTGTTTTTCCTTGTTATTCTTTGTATATTATGTAATAATTCGACACTATTCGACTACTTCAGAACTTAGTGTTACTGTTTCTACAAGGCATGCAAGTATCTGTTACATTGTGTACTTAGGTTTATATTTGAAAATATTACTATGTAGTGAATAACAAATATTAAAAATCGAATGAAAAATACAAAATAATATGACAGTAAGTTTTCTTCAATAAATTATTGTTCAAAATGTGATCATTTTATTAACCATAGCTTCCTTAAATTTACTTGTAGTCCAAAAAGATCTGTGGGCAATATATAGTGTATATCATATAGTGTATATCAGTGTTTTTCAACCGTTTTCATGCCGCGACCCCCTTAGTATGGAAACATATTTCGCGACCCCCTATCCTACCCTCCGCTGTTTCTAGCATGTATTTTTTATGATACAAAGATCGAATCCGTACATCATTTTTACTTATTTTTATAATTAGATATCGACCAAATATGTAATTACTTATATAGAACAAACATATTTTTACCGCATCGGCAAACGCCTCCACGGAGAAGCGATACGACAATAGCAATGCAATTTCTCTTATCTGTGTTAATAATATAATTTGTCATAGAGGGACTATTTCCAATATATGTATATAAACATATATACCAACATATATGTCATATAAAAATTAAAAGAATGTCCCTCTATAACCCAAAACGACAACTCAACACCAAATATCCAAATGAAAAAAACAAACCGTTGCAATTTTTTGAAAGAAAATTGAAGGGTCTAAATCATCAAAAATGCTGTCCAATACAGATATCCAATACAAATGAAAAACGGTGCTAGCTAGTTATCGAGTAGCTTTTCGTGTGGCTAAAATTTTTATTTTACCTGTGGCTTTAGATATAGCAGAGATGTTTGGGAAACAAGTGGTAGAAAAGTTTAAAAATATACCACTCTGACAATACCATTCAACGCAGAATAAGCGATATGGCGACTGACATGCGTGATCAAGTCATAGAAAAAAGTACTTTGTATCCCTGCAGTTTGATGAATCTACTGATATTGCGGGTTGTACGCAGTTTGTGGCTTTTGTGCGTTTTGAATCCAACGAGAGATTGATAGAAGAAATACTGTTTCGTAAAGCTTTGCTTACGAATACAACAGATCAGTGCTTATATAACATGTATCTTGAACCTACACAAGACTTCCATGTCGATTGGGTGAAGAGATGCATAGCTATTTGTAATGACGTAGCAAAAACTATGACTGGTACGAAAAGCGGCTTTAATTTCCTACACTTAAAGCACTGATGCCAAACGCTTGTTTGCATTGCTTGATGCATGGCTTTCTTCATCTCCAAGCTCTTGCGTCCAAAACCTTACACAGGAATACAATAACGTTCTTATTATTAAATATTATTATAAAATTAGTAAATTATATTAAAGGAAAAGTGTTACCGACAGGTTTATTTCGAAACATTTATGAGGATATGGTTTCACTGCACCAAAGTTTGCTTTACCGCATAGAGGTTATCGAAAGGCAAAGTAATTGCCTAATGTAAAAAGACAATAGTTTTGGAACTTCGAGCTGAACTTTTGGTGTATTTACAGCAGGTCAAATCCAAATATACCAATTTTATTTGTGACCCCGGAATTCCTTTTGGAACTGGCTTTTCTTTCGAGCCATATTCGAGCTTTTAAACACTTTGAATAAAAGCCTTCAAGGGAGGGATGTAAAAATTTATTAAAGATAAAATCCATGGCTTTACGAAGGCTTTGTATTTCAGAATTTGAAATTAAAGAAGAATTGTGTCATTATTTCTCGGTGGAATAACTTTCAGAAACACTGGGAAAAGATGGATCATAAATCTGTTTTTAAAAGCAGCTACAGACGTGGCATTTTGGGAACCAATCTAAAAGAAAATCTGTTGGAACTATCTGCTGATGGAATGTTACACCTGGAATTCATGTCTTATCACTTTATACTTCATATCACTTTGGATACCTTTTGACTAAAGAGAAAAAACAGAATATCCACTATTAACCAGAGAAGCATTATAAGTGTTTGATTCCATTTGCCACCTCCTATTTCTGCGAGTTGACGTTTTCGTCGAATATAAAAGGCAAACAGAGAAATCGCCTAAATTTAGAAAGCGATTTATATGTGTAGCAATAGCGGATCCGGGATGGGAAAAATTGATTAACAAGAAACAGGTCCAACCATCACATTAATTTGAATGCGTGCCTATTCCTTGTAATATTAATGATTCATGTGACTCGAAGGTATTTGTTGATTTGTTTTAACCTAATTTGTGCTCTAACTCACCTTTAACTAACCTTTTCTGAATAAATATAACATTTTGAAATAGAATGATTTTAGTTTTTGTACTTTGAATGCCTCTTTAAGGGGTTAGGCCACTCTAAAGGCCGAAAAAATAGGCTTTTTGTAATTTTTTTTCAGTGAAAATATCAAATAAATCGAGATTACAAAGTTATAAGATTTTTGTACATTTGATTAACTGTAAAAGTAAATTTTTATAGAATCATTTATTTAAAAATGGCGGCTGTGCAGCGTTTCTCAAATGGAATCTCTATTTTGGAAGGGTCCACGGCCGTACCAACAGCTACTGTAAATTTTGAATTATGATTAAACACTAAATTTTTCTTTATTGTACATTACATTTTCTTTATTTTCTTTATTGTAGATTTCTTTATTGTAGATTTTTTGCCGAATGGTGGACTTCCAAAGTCCAACTTTCAAAATTCTCGGAAAAATCGCCAGAAAATTGTTAATAACAAATGAACTATGCCATATAAAAAAGAAATCCTACGTACTTATTTAGACAATATATTTTTAAAGATTCAGTTAAAATTTGAAGTGAATTGGTTGAAAATTGTACGAGTTATGGGTTCGGCCAACATGAAAAATCGAGTTTTGATATAAACGCGTTGCTAATAGTTACAAAAGCATCAACCGCATAATTACTTTCATTCTGTACTTCGAAAAACAAGTACTTAGAGATATTTCCAGGCCATAATCTTTTGATAACATTTTTGAGGACCTAAGGGGCCCTTTAAAACAATTTAAAAAAATCGATTTTTAAAAATCCTAGAGTGGCCTAACCCCAAGGTAGTTTACTCGTAAAATGGCTTTGCTTGATAATTCAACTTTAGACAATTCCGTGTATATATTTTCGACATTATACGACGTTAAAAGTTTACATGTCTACAGTCTCCTACAAAAAGAATATTTTCAAACATTGAAAAACTCTAACTTTGATACTCAATATAAGACGATGTTTTTGTCTACTACTGTCACAAGTGAACTACCTTAAGAGCTCTTTATTTTAAATTTTAAAATAACTGCGATCCCTTTAGAGAGGCTTCGCGTCCCCCTTAGAAATATGATTGATATTTATTTTATATATACATATATATATATATATATATATATATATATATATATATATATATATATATATATATATATTAAAAACTTAACAATTACAGTTATTGCCTGGCGATCAAATCTTGTCGGTGAACGGTGAAGATGTCAAATCGGCGCCAAGAGAACACGTGATTTCACTGGTCAGAGCTTGTTCGACCAGCGTAAAGTTGATTGTGTGTCAGCCGCCGGAGCAGCAAGGAGCTAGGAAATCCACCCTGCTTTCAGCCAGTAAACGAGCAAGACTTAAAACGAAACCCAGCAGGGTTCGATTTGCTGAAAGCGTCTGCGTTAACGGCGCGCCACTATTCCCTGTGAGTATTAATAAATTTTAATATGCTGTATTTTATAACGCTCGTAAAATAATATTTCTCATATTATTTTTAATCAGATTGAATCAAAAAGAACCAAGTTTACAGGTAAACAAAAGAAACACTACGGAAATAAACGTACAAACAAATAAGAGTAGACCGATAAATTTACGATTATACAAATGAAATTTGAAACTATATATTTGGTTTGTTTTTACAAATGCAGAATAATATTTATATGCGAAATATTGTAAAATAATTAAGATTTTTTAATTGTCTTTTTTCTCATAGCCATCTGCATTTTCTTTGGGCGATCTCTGTGTGCCTCCCATGGCGAACGTCTTGAAAGTTTTCTTGGAGAATGGCCAAACCAAGTCTTTCAAATACGACGCCTGGACAACCGTCCAGGACGTCGTCGAGTCGCTGCAAACCAAACTGTGTCTTACAGCCACCGAACACTTCAGCCTAGTCGTCGAACATATCAAATCCCTAAAAAGAAACAAACTCACTCTTCTAGACCCAAACGACACACTAAACAGAGTAAATAATATTATTCCCTAATTCTCTTGCATCATAATTTGTAATATTTATTTATATGGATTATTTATTTTTGGTTTTGTAGATTGCTTCTAGACCTGGTGCACATAAATTGCGTTGCCTTTATAGAATTGCGTTTGTGCCGACTTCAGCTGCTGCTCTAGCTCAGCAAGATTTAGCAGCACTGGATTATTTGTTTACGCAGTGTTGCAATGATGTGATACAGGAGAGATTTGCACCCGAATTACAGTATGATACTGCATTGCGATTGGCTGCTCTGCATGTATATCAACATGCTTTGGCAAATAACATGCAAGCTGCGAAATTAACAGTCAAAGTTGTCGAGTAAGTAATATAAAAAATATATTATGTTCTATACGAAGTTCATTAAGGGTTCATAAAAAACTTAAACAAGCATGTCTTATATATATATTTGTATTATTTTCAGGAGGGAGTTTGGGTTAGAACGTTTTGTACCGGCGTCTCTTCTGGAGAAGATGAAGCGGAAAGAAGTTCGGAAATTGGTAGCTCACTTTTTGAAGTTGCACGCTAGTATGGCTGGCCCAGGGAAGCAACTCACGGCCCTTCAAGCCAAACTGCATTACCTGGACCTAGTCAGTCAACTACCTAGCTACGGTGCCAAATGTTTCTCTGCTGGACCAAAAGCAGACACCATGGAAAGAGTAATACTAGTTAGCCCGAAGTTTGGACTTAGTCAAATCATGGGCTCTAGAAACTCAATAGTAAGTGAATATAATTTATTATTTAGAAATAATTTGGTTATGTTATCAAATATTTTATTGAAACATTATTTTGTAGCCTGCACCAATAGCTAATATTGAAGATATGAAGAAGTTAGAAGTGAGATGTGAAGATGAATTAAGTCAAGCAGTGACAATTAGGCTAAAAAATGACCAAAGTGTAAACATTTCTTTAGAAGAAAGAGATGCAAATGAATTGGTATTAGTCCTTAGCGGCTATTACAAATTAGCCACGGGAATGTCTTTGAACATAGATAAAGAGGAAATAGAATCCGTGGAAGATCTTGCTCCGCCCTATCTATCACAACACAAAGTTATTCCAGAAAAATGGAGTTTTACAAATCAAACTCAGATAAAAACAATATCGTTTGCGTCACGCCCTCTATATCAAGCGATGAACAGAAAGACGAACGGTCTTTACAATACAATGGGAAGGCAGAGCAAACTATTGTCTGGTTTAGACAGTAACATGAACTCGTCGATAGCGAACAAAAACCATTTCCGAAACGAAGAGGTTTTAAAGGAAATGGAAAAGTTAGTTGAGAATTCCGAGAAATATTTATCAGAGCAGGAGTGGCTGGAAACTAGTGTCGATTTTGAAAGCGATGCAGAAACGTCTGATAGCCTTAATAAATTGCACCACAGCGATTCGCTCCTTCTATTAAATCCTAAAGAACCTAAAAACTCTTTTACCAATGCCGCCATAGAAATCTTACGTTCTGAAATTTATTCGGAAAGCGATACAGACAGTCTTTATAGTCCACACAACTCACCAAAACACAGTGAGGCCATAAATAAGAACGTTAGAATTAGTTTTGGTCTCCACAGCCCTAACAACCCAGCCGAAGGACAAGACCTCCGAGCTTATCTAGAAAAACTCAAGGAAACTAAAAGCGACCTCTATGTTTTCGACGATATCATTGACTTAACACTTTTACCGCCACCAGCTACTCCAGACGAACTTGATTCCACACCACCGTCAATAAATCTCCCACCTCTAACCTTCGCTGATTCCATGGAGAAACTTGGAGTTTTACACGAAAATTTAGACCTGGAAGAGTTTCTAGCTAGTTTTACCGTGCCGCCGCCAACTCAAAAAGTCACACCTGCTGTAGAACTAACACCTGAAGAGATTATGTCGTTTATTATTCCACCACCGCCGGAGAAATGCGATGATTTTTTGGTTGAGGAGAGGGGAAACACTGAATATGGAAGGTTGAGTATTGAGTATGCGACGGTGGATAGGAAAGGTGCTTTCAGTTGCTGTTCGAAGGGGAAAGAATCTGTTAAGCCAGAGATATTAGCAAAGGTAAAGAATGTAGATAAGAAATTATTTTTTGAACATCAAAAGGTTTATTTATTGTATAAAGATTTAAAATTCTAAAGAAGAGATAAGGTTTATGAATTACTTCTCTAAATATAGCAAACATTTGGTGAATAAAATGTAACAAAGTTAACGGATCAGAATTACATGTTAAAGAAATTGCTTTTTTATCTCATATTTCTTTTTCATAATGCTAAAAAATAAGTTAACTTACTAAATTATTACAATTTGTAAATTACTATTTACGGGGGCTAATTACAATTTGTAAATGGAAAATTGTAAATGCATATCAAACAATTAGCGACTGTTACTACGTGGTAATTCATACTTACATTGAATTGAAAAATTCACTCCGTTTTAACCACACTTATAATATGTAAAAATATTATATAACTTATTATTCACAGTTATATAAATTTCTACATTTACATTCACGACTCAAGATTCGACGTTTGACGGTCATTTTCAAGTCTTGACTGAGTCGTGAATGTAAATGTAGAAATTTATATAGCTGTGAATAATAAGTTATATAACATTTTTACATATTATAAGTGTGGTTAAAACATAGTGAATTTTTCAATTCAATGTAAATTATAATTTTAACGTTAAATTTAAGAAAAAACTTTTTTTTAAATCTATTTATAATGCATATTATCAATTCCTTTTAAGCAAATTAATTTACTAATTACAATCCTTTTTAATTAAATTATTAGCCCCCTCCGAGAAGAGCATCCGATCACAAACCACCCCAACGCCCTCCCAAAATCCTCCCGGAACGACAACGTTCCCATTCGCTAACGACTTCCTCAGCCTCTGCTGCTCGCTCCGACTTTCCTCCAAAACTACCTCCAAGAGACGATCAATCCAGTCATCAACCTCCACCTCATCTGTTCCTACCCCCTAAAAAACCACCTCTGCCACCAGTACCACCACTAGAAGTCCTCCGCAGCAGAAAGCAAATGACTGGCAGTCAGAAGACGGCAGGTATTGGATCCCCGCATCTACAAAGGAGCAAAGCTAGTGAGCAGAGTACTGCTGTTTCAACACCTACATCACCGTATTTAGGTAGAATATTTAGACAAATATATTTAATGGTTACGTAATTAATGGTCGATTTTAATTAGTTGTACGTTACTTGATTTTAATTAGTATTACTTTAGTTGTAATTAAGTATGAAACTATTCAAGTATCATTAGTGTTGGTTCAGCAAAACTATACGAAAGACGAATTGATATACGACTATACTAAATTAACAACAACTAAAGCAAACGTTGAAACGTTGAAACGATTACTGAAAACCTATTGAGGTTAGAGTTTTGTAAGAGAAGTAGGGACAATATTAGATATATTAGAGTAAACGTAAATTAGTCTTAATTCATAAAAAAATCTTAAATTTGTTAAAAAAAAATTTTAAATAAAATAAAACATGTTAAAATCAACCATTAACTGAGTTAGCATAGTTGAACATAGTGTGCATGTCTCTTATATTTGTTTTTAGGCCGTGGTGTCCAATTTAGTGCCGTACCAATCGATTATGTAAACAAATGTGTTCCTCGGGTAGTAGAACTGGGACACACACGTAGTCAGTCCGAGTGTTCCTCCTCATCCTCCTCCTCCTTTGCTGCCGCTGGTAGTCCTAATCAGTACCGCAGGAATGGAAATAATTGCATGTCTAGTAGAGAGAACTTACTAGCTAAAACTGACGTGGCTATGGCTAGTCTACTAGTTAGATTAGATCAGGTCGCTGCGCAGTGCAGTGCGGCTCAAGCACACGGAGGGGGAAGATTAATGTGCGAAGATAAATTTCAGGTAATTTTTGTTACTGGGTTTATAGTTAAATTATGTTTTTAGCTTAGCTTAATTACATTAACTTATGTCTTTTCTAATTTGTATTAATTAAGTTTTATTGTTTAATTAACTAATGTTTACAAATTCACTTTCACAGAGCAAAAATTCTTCTAGTATTAACTCTTTTAGTATTTCGTTTTAATTATTTGTTGGTAACAAACATTTTATGTAAGATATGAAAAAAAAATGTTGCCTTATTGTCATCTTACAATGTTTATCTTTTGGTTTACCTGTTGTGCCAATTGTATTTCGCTATTTCTCAAAATATTTCATATTTTACGTAGCTCTCACATTGATATGTTCTTCATCGATAACTGAGAATTTGACGTTGTAGTTTTAAACTCGTTATCCGATTTCGAATCAGTTAAGTCAGTATCATGTCTGAGTTTGTTTAATTGTATGATATGTTTTCGACTATTTCAGATAATTATTCTCATATTTACTGTTTTGATTAAAAAAGTATTCAAATAGAATCTTACTTTATATAAAATGTTTATGTATTAATTTTTTTTCAATTTTCAAGGTTTTTCTCTATCACTTTGTAGCACATTTTGTCTTTTATATATGAGGCGTATAGATTCACAAAAAAACTGTTTTAGCTTAACTTTGGTTATAATTGAATATTGGTGATAAATTGAAAAGTTATAATAACATCCACTTTGGGACAGCTTTACTAATTAAATCAAGGGAGGGACACGGAAATCTTCTGTTTCTCTTTAGCACACAGCTGTCAACTGTACCAACTGTACCAATACCCTTCTCATCAAATCACCCACTATCACATAATTTAGCTGATATATATATATATATATATATATATATATATATATATATATATATATATATATATATATATATATATATATATATATATATATATATATAAATATATATATATATATATATATATATATGTCAATGTAGTGTCAACTGTACAATACCCGTCTCATCAAATCACCCACTATCACATAATTTAGTTGCGTATCACTCCATGATACATCGAGCGTTTTCCATCCCTCTCACTGCTGACAACCGAACAAAAGAGTTTCACCAAGTCAATTGTCACAGAGAATTGCTTCCCAATGACTCTCATCCAAAATTTAATAAATAAAAAATGGAGCCAATTAACAAACGCCCAATTCAGATAAAACTTTCGTTTCCCTCACCTACTTTGGCAAAACTAGCGACCTTTTACCTTTCAGCTTTTGAGAGAACAAGACCTACAAGTGGCTTTTAAACCTTCGTCCAAATTATCCCACACATTATATAATGCCAAAAACAAAATCGACCCCTCAAAAAATCCGGCGAATCCGTAGCGGAAGAAGACTACTTTTTTTTGTTCTCACTTTTAAAGGCATGCACAAAGTTTGCATTTCCTTCTTGTTTTTTAACTTCAACTTTTGAAGGTGAAGAGCAATCAGTAAAGGTCGAAGTCAAAAAATTTATATTTATGAGGATACCATGAATTACCGCACTAGATGACACATTGCTCAGTCGTCAGTCGACCCTGCATTGAGTCTTTAATACATTTTACCAAGGGTAAAATGTAGTTTTCGGGCCAGCCCTCATGGAGTCAAAAGTAAAAAAAACGAAATTGACTTCATAATTTCCAATAACAAATATATTGTCGAAGACGTCACTGTATTGAATAGATTCTCCCTAGGCTGTGACCACAGAGCAGTTCGAACAAAAATCACTTTAAACGTTGAAAGAGAGAGGTCAAAGTTAGTGTGAGACACAGCAAGAAGAAAACCAATAACACCCAAGGCAAGTGCAGACAACTCCTCCAATCAAATCTAGCAACCCTAGAAAATGTATAAGGAGAAAATGTGGAGGTTGACATAATGAATAGCCAAATAATAACGGCAACACTAAGCAGCTAATGGAAAAAAGAAGAAATTTGAAGAATAAGCACTTGAAAATGCAAGGCAGTTAAGAGAACTCCAAAAACGAATATCTAAAGCCATCCGACGTGACATAAGACAACACAACACAGCAGAAATAACTACAACTAGGGAAGAGAACAGAGGAATGAAGGTACTGAGGAAACAACTGTCACATGGGAAGAAACAATTAGGATCAACGATAAAAATGGGAAACCAACAACTAATAGACAGGAAATCTTAAACATAATCAGAGAATTCTATGTAGAACTGTATAAGAATGATGAAACCTTATATAAAGATCAAATGATCGCCAAGATCAAAAACGAAGGATCTGATTACATCCCAGATATAACCGCGGACGAAATTAACAACAGCATAAAAGATATGCAAAATAACAAGTCGCCCGGAGACGATGCTATCACCACCGAACACATTAAAATGAGAGGAGAAAAATTTTTACAACTACTGTGTATACTATTTAATGCATGTCTGAGAGATTGCGTAACACCCGAGAAATGGAAAAAGCTATTATTGTACTACTCCATAAAAAGGGAGACATAGCGCAGATCCAAAATTATAGACCGATCAGCCTGCTTTCTCAGATGTACAAATTGTTTATGAGAATTATAACAAAGAGACGAACAGCGAAGCTGAATCTCTACCAAACACGAGAGCAAGCTGGCTTTCGTGCCGGCTACGGTGTTAATGACCACCTTCATACCATCAAGATTCTCATCGAGAAGCGCAAAAAAGCCTCTGGTTCTTGTCTTCATCGACTACGAAAAGGCCTTCGACACGATCAACTACAGCGCAATGTTTAAAGCTCTCGCTGACTGCAGAGTTGACCACCGATAGACAAACATCATCAAACACGTGTATAAAAATGCAACCGCCTGCATAAAGCTACATGAAAACACTCCTGACTTCAAGATAGGGCGAGGTGTGCGACAGGGAGATGTTAATTCTCCCGAGTTATTTACAAGCCTCATAGAATACATGTTTACAACATGAATACATGAATACAAAGTGTTAGCATTGAGAACTTCGGAATCAACATTACTGGCAAAAAACTTAACCATCTATGCTTTGCTGATGACATATATTAATAACAGATTGCCTTAGTGATGCACAAACGATGCTACATGAGATAGAGTTAAGGTAGAGACACACTGGTCCCACGTACGCAACGTATGCGTTGCAACGTGGGAGAATTGGTGTGCACACTCGTCCCGCGTATGCAACGTAAATTTTGCATCAGACTCTGTTGTAATTTCTCAGAAGGTGCACTAGATCGTCAACAAGTCCTGTTTTCTGATTCTGATAGCGAGTTATTTTTAAATGAATATTTCCGCGCCACAAAACTAAAGTTAAGAAGAGAAGATATTGGGTTCATGAGATAAATAAACAAAGAGAAAAAGTTGGAAAATACCATACATTAATGCAGAAACTGGAATCTGATGAAGAACGATTCTTTATGTACTTTCGCATGTCTAAAATGCAGTTTGAGGAGAACGCTTGCAACAAAGTTCTATTTGTTTCTGACGTGCTACACATAAGTTCTAGAAACACACTGATCACACGCGTGGATAGCGTACACATCCCCTCCACCTTCCCACGCCGATCTGGACATCCCAGATCGACGTTGCGTGTGAGGCGTGTGCTTGGGTTGCATACGATAAGTGTGTTTCTATGGCATAGTTTTTCATGTCCAGATACCGTAATCCGTTGCATACGTTGCGTACGTACCAGTGTGTCTCTACCTTTATCGAGAGTATTCAATTACCTGTGTGAATTACCAATTCAATTGCGTCTTACCTGTACTAACATATGGGGCCGAAACATTGACCCTAACAGAACGCACAGCTAACAAAATCAGAGTAGCATAGAGAGCAATGGACAGAGCAATGCTGGGTCTATCTCTGAGAGACAAGGTTCTCAACACAACTGTGAGGGGAAGACGTGGAGTAACCGACGCCATCGAGAGAATTGTCAACCTTAAATGGAATTGGGTGGGACACCTGGATATTTCAGTTAGTGCTTTAGCAGTTAGTGCTTTGATAAAATTGACGATGTTTAAATTGAATATAGTCAAAGTCAAGTTATGGAGCGAAATTATCCTATCTGTAAATATTGCGCAAAAATACTGACGGATTCCCAATATCGGGTAGCAATTTTTGCTCTCAAAGACATATTAGAAGAGCTTTCATCTTATACAAATACCTCCAGAAAAGTTGTTTAACCATTATTGATGCTCATCGGTAAGACTAAAATAGGAAAATTAAAATCACAATACCTGGGAGACAAAGTCTTTTGGAGCAGTAATGTAAGCAGCAGCAGTGTTGGAGCAGTGATGAAGTAAAAAAAAAATATTATCAGAAGATTAAAATAATATTGATACTTTAAATATAATACAAGTTTTATCTGTACAATGCGTATATGTATGCACCTGGAAAGAAGATTTCCGGAGAACTATAAAAATAATAGCAAGCACTTGGTAATGAGATATTTATATATTCAGGAACAATAAAATTATTTGGGAGAAGAGATTTTATGAGTCTTTCCGAAAAAATTTCTGTATTAATGATAAATCAAAATATTGACATTGATAAAATATGGAATAAATATTTAGAAATGAAATTTACAATAATGAAGAATTCAATGGAGAACGGATACGTTAACTTTCGTTTTATGCACTTTTCTACTCTCACTATTCTTTACTATATATGGATACCTTCTAAGCGTCCAGTGCGGATTGTGAAAGAGGATTTTGAGTAACGAATTTCATTTAAAAAAAAAGAACGCAATAGACTGCAATATGAACACCTTGTGATTCAATGAGAATAACAGTAGATTTATCAAATAGGCAAACAATTAACACAAAAGTGGATAAAGAGTGGATTAGTACGAACGACGGAATACAAAATAATTAAAGTTTGATTGGAAATATCCGAAACTATTATTTTGCTATTTGATATTATGGTTTGAATAAATAAGAGTATATGAAAATTGCGCAATTTGTTTTTGATTTTAGTTTTTTTGCTCACACTCGATTTTAGACCGCCCACCACTAATAAAAATTACAGGGAATAACTGAAATTTGATCTTAATTTCGACTTATTTATGTTTTTTCGCTCCCAAATATATGTGCATTTGTTGAGTGTGGCACGTACACTGCCTCTAGATATGAATTTTGCTCCAACAATTTGGTTTTTATTTGCAGCTCTCGAATAAATTTTTTGTGGCGATACCCTCATTCTCCTCGTTGTTTTTTTTATACGCTCGGTAAATTTTTTTACAGCGTCTGGCAAAACATTAAGTCTTCTTAGGACTGCAGAACTGCCTTCGTTCATTGCTTTGATAAGAGTGTGCACGTACTCTTATTATCAGAGATTATGGTGTTTTGTCTCCTTTTAGCATTTATTACGATTTAATAATAATGTGAAATTGATTTGATAAATAAGGAAACACCTCTGCTAAAATAGAAAATTGTTTGACAAATGCAGCACTTTTTAATAGATACTCGACAAGAAATTTCAGTTTGTTTTTTATTAGGAACGAATTAGGCATGCCGAACTCCGTGTTCGTACCAAATGAGTAATCACATTTTTTGTAACACACGTCCGGCTTCGTTCCTAATTAGGAAGTCTAATTCGGAACACGTTCAGATGGAACGGAGTTCCTTTAGGGAGGTCTCGGTAGAAGTGATTCGGCAGAATACGTTACGTTATACGCCTATTTCTTTCTCAGCGTATATTTCTATACCGCGCACTCTCTCTTTCTTTCTCTTTCGGTGTATTTTTTTATAATGCGTGCTCTCTCTCTCTCTTTCGCAGAGTGACATACGAGCGTGGTCGGTTTATAACCTTAAAACTAAACAAGAAAAAAAAATTGTTCAAACGAATTTTTGTGGTTTGTTGTTTTAACCCTTTGCACTCGTGTTTATTTTTGTAGAAGGTTGCCGTCAACTCGGAATTTTTTTTTTAGTTTTGCAATATAAGGTTTTTAGTATGCGAACATAGGACACCTAAATTATGTTATATTATAGATATTATACAAAAAAAACCTTATCAGTGGGAAAATAAATAAAACATATAATGCAGGCACATATTTAATTTTTGCTTTACTAAATAATTAAGTTACCAAAACAAAAATAACATAACAACATACAAATTATACAAAATATCAAATTTTGTATTTGGGGTTGGAATATTTTACCGGCGCGTTCACCATAGCACATCCTCTATTATATTGTCCAGAAACACGTATTGCTAAACACTCAAATTGCAAATTCAAACAAAATTTATATTTTATATTTTGTATTCTTCTAAAGTGTGGTAGTGTTCAAAGCAGTCACCAATATGAAGACCAGGCTTGCGATGGCATGTGTTGCAAATATATGCAGTCTCGCGTCGTCCACCTTGACCTTTTCTGTTAGAGCACACCAAACAATCTTTTTTTTGCCGTTATTTTTCGTTAAAATGTGTAGATTTCTATTAAGTCTTTCTTCTTTATCCGTGGCGAATGGTCTACCAGCAATTTTTGTAACTTCTCGATAATTTCCCGCGAGTTCATCAACTATCTCTCGGACAAATTCTCCACCATTTGAGGGATTTTCTTAAAAAACAGTAGGAAGCTGAGTAGGAATCGGCCCGGTCTACGCCTCCCATATATTTATTGTAATTAACAATTATAGTTGGCTTGTTAATTTCTTGCATATTGCCTCCACGTACTCTTCTATTTATAGGAGTACCAGAAACGTCCCAGGTACTCAGTGCGCTCACCACTCTTTTATCTTTCCACGCCAACAGTAGTATATTTTCTGATCGACATGCAAATGTTTGATTGTCTCCAAACGTGGGTTTGTATAATACCTGTCCGTATAAATATGTTATCCCCTACTGCCTCGATTGTTATCTAATAATTGTTGAGCCAATTGTAGAACAATTCTCGTGCTTACTGGAAGATTGGGTCGTATTAGATCTTCTGAGGTTAAGCTTCCATAATTTGGAAAAATAGAATATATGTAGCCAGTATTTCCATCTGCAAGTACGTATATTCTTATTCCCCATTTTGTCGGCTTGTTAGGATTGTACTTCAGAAAACTTATTTTTCTCATGAAGCCGACCACATATTCGTCCACTGATATTTCCCGCGATGGAACAAAATGTTCTTTAAATTTGACATCCAAAAAAATCAAATAATGGTTTACCTTCTGAGTGCGGCCTCTCAAACTTTGATCATTTGGGTCTGTCTCGTGAAGATGCAACATCAAAAATATTTGCATAAAACTTTCTCTTCGAAAAATACTCCCGAAAAAAGGAATTTTCGCATTGAAATTTTGCAAACAATATTCTTATAAACTGCTCACAGTTATCGTGCCCATATTCAGGATAACGCCTAGGGAGGCTATAAATTCTTGTACAGTAACATCAACCCATGCACGCCACATAGATCGCTTGGCTAATCTTTTTTGGCCAATTTTATGTCTTGCGTATTTATTGGTTTCCCGAACAATTGAGGCAATCAGCTCGGTTGAAAAGAAAAGTCTGAAGAAGTCTGCAGGCTTTGAACATTCATCCGGAATTTGGGGCCCTTCAGCTTTTTCGCCGGCACTAAAATCTATCCTATGAGGTGCATTGTCCAAAGTGTCACATCTTCCCAGGGACCATAAACGTCTCTTGTTTCCGGCACAACTTCATGTTCGCCTTCACTGTCGCTGGAGCTGCTTGACGTAACTTGTAAAGGCACTACCCTCCTCTTACTAATTATTATACCGCTGTCACTACTGTCAGAACCAACTTCTGCTTCTTCCACCTCATTATTTTCTGTATCACTATTGTCTTTGTCAAAAGAAACGATATAAAACTCGTCACTACTCACTAATTCATCTAGAACTTCACCTTGGCGTCGTTTCGGCATTTTGAGTTTTATAAAAATTTGTAAAACACAAACGTTAATCACACGGCGATTACCAGAAAACTGATGAGAATTGCAACCCAAAGAAGAGAATATATACCCCATGAAGTGGAGATAATATAAATAATATAATCTGTGTTAAGACCCAACAATTAATTATTTTGGTCTAAGAATCATACTAATTGCATTTTTATGACTGTTAATGGTTTTGGGTGCGTTTTGGATCGGTTTTATGATCACTACGTGTCTGAGATCTGTTTTTGAACATTAGTTTAATAATGTAAATTTAGGAATTGTAAATAAGTATTTTAAATAAGTAAGCTGTAAAAGATAAACTATATTGACCAGACTCTGGGTTGAAAAAAAAAATGTTGTCGAGCGTGGCGACTGTAAGACGACAAACGAGTGCAACGGTAAAATACACCATGCCGTCTATACCGCGACATACGAGTGCAAAGGGTTAAATCATACGAGAGTTATATGTTTATATTATACTCATTATTGGAATTAGGTTTTGAGTAATGGAAACTCAAGAAAGTATACAAAATACTGAAAAAAATTATGTTAATAAAAACATAAAAGTGTATAATTTGAAATAATTTCTAACTGTACAAGTGATTGATATTTAATATATTTATATATGTCGTAGTTAAATAGTGAAATCAGTCAGATTGTTTAAAACTGAGCCATGAGCCATCTGTCGGCAGTTCGAGTAGTTCATCTAATTTGTGTAGCTCATGAAATCGCCAATTTTATGACAAACTTGTTTCACTGAGATTTACACTATATTACTTACCGATTCGACGTTTCAAGAGATGCCCAAGTCTTATCATCTGATAGTATAAAGCTACGTGTATTTAATTATCAGACCTATTAATAAAGAGATAAATAAAGAAACATATTTCACGAACTAGCTAGTCGTATCGAGTATTTCAAAGAGAATACATGACCTGGCAGATCATGCAATTAACTCAGTTTTACACAATCTGACTGATTTCATATATGACTACGACATATTCATTATAGAGAGACAATAGTGATATCACAAGCTGAGCGCCAAAAAGAGTATCTACAGAGAAAAAATAAAAAATAAATTTTACAAACTGCAGATTCAGAATATGCTGAAGGTGTCAAGGTGAAATTTAAATCAAAGAAGAGACTTGTTGAACCTGAATCTTTACAATCATCGAAAGAAGATTCATTACCGACATTACCGACGAAGAAACTGAAAAAGTAATATTTAGTCACTTTCTGAATAATCAAATTCAATCATCAGTTAATAATGAAGCTCAGCAAGTAATTAGTCCAAGTACTCAATCATTCTAAGCCCCATACGAGGTACATGATGAATGTTCAATGCCAAATGTCTTGTTGCAACATGACAGAAACATTGCTGGTGACGGTAGTTGCCTATTTTCATCTCATAGAAGAATTTTACTTCTAAATATATGCATCATTTCTTCGACAGCAATTTTATAATTCACCTTACTTAAATGCATGTCAAAATCCAACTATTGCAAGAGAAATACTTTGTAAGTGAGTTTTAATATATGGAGATTTAGATTGTTTATTCATATTTTCCAGAACTTTGCTGAAATTTTTGCGTGCACTTTCATTATTTCAATAATAATTAAAAAAGAGAAGTTGTTCGATTCTTAAATGCGCAAGAAAGTTCGTTCCGGAGGGGGGTCTCCTGACCGCATACGTTTTTTATTAGAAACGAATTATGCATGCCGAACTCCATATTCGTTTCAAATGAGGCAACATCATTAGGCCGTCATCACATTTCTAACGCCCGGTGCGTCCTTCGTTCTTAATTAGGAAGCCTGATTCCGAACAAATTCGGAAGCCATACATGTGTACGTCAACTGTAACTAAATGTGATCCAAATTTTCCTTTTGTCTGTTGTACAAATGTAAATATAATTACCCAATTTGGGTATTTGAATCAATTCTTTTTTATATCCTCGTCATAAATCGAAAGCTCATATATAATTTCTATAACAAAACTCTTTATTGTTTTCTTTTTTTCGTTGTAATTAAAAAGTTAAAATATATTTTTAAACTCGGTACCGAAAACAGGCCGGTCGCGTTGTGACATAATATGGGTAATTTCTACCCGCGCCTGACTTTGTTGATACAGTAGCTATAGTAGACATGTCAAATATTAAAAGACAAGTTATCGTGCTTGTTTCGTACCATCGTGTAGGAGTACTATTAGAAGAACTCCTCAAAAAATGTTTTAAAATGTTCTACATTGTTAAACGTCGAAACCAATGGTTTTAAACACACAAACAACGCGCGATAATTTGTTTGTGACATTTGTCACAAACAAATTATGGCGCGTTTGGAGTCACGTGATTATTTTCAAAATTTATGCCTGTAATCAAAATTTTTTTCACATTAAATCTCAATTGGCTTTATGTTGTGGGACTTTGGAGTCTTATTAATTCGTGGATACTAGTCTGTAACCTACTAGTTCGTCTGTAACGAACTAGTAGGTTTAGTCTAAATTCATTAATGCAGACTTACAGATAAGATTAAAATAGTTACTTTTGAAACAGATAATTTTATTATTATTCTCATTTTATTTTATTATTTATTATTCTCAAAAAATTGTATTGGCTCGATTAACTTTTCTACAATTCGGACTAGCTGCATTTATTCGTAAATTACAGACGAACTGGTGGATTTAGTCTAGATTTTTTATCTCTGATGTTAAACTACATTATTGAGAAATAAAATGAAACTAGTTGGACTATGTCGTCTAGTTTAGTCTTCTAGATATGACTCTGATAACTATTAATCTCAAAAATTCGTATTGGCATTAAGTTTTCGGAGTAGCCCTCGGAGTAGAATTCGTAAGTCTAGATTAGTTAATGCAGACTTACAACAAGATAATATAATATTAAAATAAGACTAGTTGAATTGCAGTGGTTGGTTTGATTCTCACATTATAATTAATTAATTAATCTAAAACATTTGTAATGTCTCAATCAACTTGTCGGACTAGCTGCATTTATTCCTTAATTACAAACGATCTAATCGATTTAGTCTAGATTATTTATTGATGACATTATGCTAGATAGGTAGCTTTTCATAGCTCACCACAGTTGTCCCGTCACTGTTCATCCCGTCCGTAAACAAAAATAAACTTGTACGATATATGTGAATAGGAGTTTGATTAATGCCACGGTTTTCACTTACTCAGCGAACTGATTCGGCACTAACACATCGTAGATTTGTCTGTAGATGTTAGGGAGAACAGGGATGCAGTAAAATGCATATTTTAATTTCCAATAATGTTTTTGCGTTGCGTTTGCCTGAAATCAGTTTAATAGAAGCAACCTTAAAGTAATCGTATTATTTAAACTACATTAACCTAATTGAACAACCCCGATAAAGATATAGTTTTATATATTAGATAACAGTTTCTAGTTTGCAAATAGCCTAATTTTGTTTAACAATTGTTTCATACAGGTGGCAAAGGATGACTTAACGGCCCAATCTCTACAGTTAGTGCATTCGAGCAAGATGTTAGTGATAGCAATGTCGGATCCAACGTTACCGGATCTTCCTGAGAACTTGGCAGTTTGTCTAACAATCCTCCGCAGACTGACTGAACTCTGTACCGACCTGACCGATCACACGACGTCTCCGCTGCAGACTCGCAATCTAGTTCTAAAAGTGCACGACGTCACCTCCGCTTTCCGACATCTCATCAACTCGAATATCGACCGGAGTTCCCAGAGCTCGATCGAAGAGCATCTGGCAGCGGAAGCGGAAAGTCTGGCGAATGTCTTGACGACCTTGTTGAGGAGTCTCCGGGTGTTCTCACCATAAAAAATATTTTAGTTTTAACTATGTATCATAAATTATTAAGTATAGTTCGAATCTAGTCTTTCGCGAATCAAGTTTTTTGACCAAATAGTTTGAAGAGGAAGTAATAATAATAAAAAAGTCTGAATTGTTAATAATATTTAAAGAAAAAAATGTTAAACAAAAAAAAACTGGAGATACTCTGAAACTATGTGATAATGTTTCTTATATAAATCCGAGATATGATTTTTTTTTCTTTTAATAATATTGTTTTTCTTTGCGTTTTGCATGTGTATGCGTTGTACAAAGTCTTTTTTTAGTCTTTATACATATCGTACTCTAGTTTAATGAGGATGGAAAACCTCTACTTCAATTAAAAATATATAGGATGTTTCTATCTTATACTACAATTATTTTAAAACTTTTTAAAGCTAAACTTTTTGGAAAGCTAAAATTAATAAAACACTTGAATTTACTTGAATTAAATTTTGTTGCAACATCCTGTATATTTATTTTATTTAAAAAAAAAATCTAGTATTCTTATAGATTTCTTGTTATAGCAATCATAAGTAAAGGCCCACATATTATATTGCTTTATTTTTAATTTATGTAATTTATGGGACTTGGTTCAGGCAAATGTTTGTATCTAGTCTAAAAGAACTTTATTTGTTTTAATTGTGTCTCTTTTATTTCTCCAAATGTTTTTTTATATATTATTACTTTAATTAACAAAAAAGTACAATTTAATGTTAGTTACCAATTTAATTATGTAAATGTAATTATACGTTAGTCTTGGATAAAACTGTTATAAAATTTCCATCCATTGTCAAATGAAGTCAAATGAAGAATTATTGAAGTTACGCAATGGACAATAATTAGCTTTTTAAAAAATATATAGAAGTTGGAGGGATCTAAAATATGAAATAATTTGCTGCAATAACATATTGTCAAGATTTTTTTTAAGCAATAATGAAATTAGGCTTTTGAGCGAGGCCAAAAACGTATTTTGTGATTAATTGGTTATTTTTTAGAATCAAATTATTCAGAAGATAGCAAAAACAATAAAACATTGTGAAAAGTTTAGTTTTTGTAGTTTCATAATTTTCAATATTTTCAATAGAAGTAACATGCATTTATTAAAACATTTTATCAAACAAGAACGTAAATTTTCCATTAATTTAAATATTTAATTTTGCAATTAATTATTTTTTTATAAATTAATAACTTGTTAACATTTTTTTTACCGTTTTAACTGTATCATCAAGTTTCAATATGATGTTATAGTTCATAAATGTAATTATCTAAAAATTGGACCGATTCTGTAAGAGATATGTTAAAAGTTAATTTAAAAAACGCCGTTAACATTTCTTTTTTATTTCCGCTAATAATAAAAACAAATAAATAAAATAATAGATATACTAGTGGACTAGTATCTCTATTATTTTATTTTTGAAAACAAAAAATTTTATACGTCACAGATTTAAAATAAAAACTAATTGTGACTATTAAAAAACGGATACTTACAAATAGGTTGCTAAATCACAACTCATTTGTAATTTGTGACTACATTAATTATAAGTAACAGTGACAAAACAGCTACGTTTCAAACTCACCCCTATTACTACATTCTTGTTTGATTTCATCTAGATAAAATTAAATCGTTTATAAAATAATTATTATAATTAAGAGAGTTTTTAACTAAATATAAATTTGTTTGTTGATATTTAAAGAAAAGAAGAAAAAAATACGTTATATTATTGATATTATTAAATATTGTTGAAGATTGCGAGATTTGAGAACGAGAAATGATATTTCGTTAGAGATAATTATGTGTTTTCTCCGTTTTTTGTTATTTTTTTTTTTTATAATGGATATTCTGTGTACTATGGATTATATAAATATTAAGAGTTTATTTACTAAGTTGCCCCATCCGTTGGCGGTCACGTGAGCGCTCGCAACTAAACTGAACATATTGATGACAAAAATGTAATACAAAATGAATATTATACATATATCCCACTTTAACATATCTTGGATGTTTACACATATAAAAATAAAATACAAAAAAATATATTATGTGTATGGAGAAAAAAAAATCGTTTCTTATTAAAGATCATATCCTCAATTAAGAATAGAATGACAAAGTATTCTTTTTATAAAACTTTATGGACTAGACCAGGATTCGGCGGCTGTTGTGGTTCTTAACTAGTGCGCATCAGGAAACTGGTTGAGGCGCACTGAAGGTATTGTGGAGCATGTATAATATAAGGACACACGCGTGTGTGGAGCATACCATTTTTAAACCCTAACACAAAAACAGGGGTGTTATAAGTTTGACTTGTATGTGTGTCAGTCTGTCCGTCTGTCCGTATATGTGGCTGTTTGTGGAATCGTAGCTCCTAAACGAATGGACCAATTTTGATACGGTTTTTTTTAAGCTGACGTGATCGAGGAGGTTCTTAGCTATAATTTATGAAGATCTGTTCATGCGTTTTATGACCATTTCCTACTTGACAAAATTAATCTGCAACCAATTTAACATAAATGTTTGTCTGTCCCGTATATCCAAACTTGTGTTTGAAAGCTGACGTGATCTAGAACAGCTATTCTCAACCGCTGGTGGTCCGCGGAGAAATTGTACTAGTCCGCGGACAATTTTTCAATCCGCGAAAAAAAATTACTTATCAAAAAAAATTAATAACTAAATTTTAATTTATAAAATTACGAAATACAAATATCTTAAACTAATTTTAATTCTATGTAATTTATGATTAGTACGGCACTGAAGAAAAAAAAAGGAAATTAATTACATATCTTTTATTTAATTACATTTAAATATTATTGTAAGTAAATGATAATAAAAGTGTTAACATATGTAGTAGTTCTTTAGTATGTAGTAAAATTTTGTTGTTAAAAAATATCACTGGTCCGCGAGTTTTTTTTATTGGTCCGAAGGCCAAAAAAAGTTGAGAAACGCTGATCTAGAAGGTTCTTAACTATATTTTAAGAAGATCTGTTCGGGCATTTGATGATCATCAGCTCATTTCCTGCTTGACAAAACTTTTTTGCAAAGAATCCCCACCAATCACGTATTTGCGAACGAAATTTCAAAGAGGTAATATTAATCACGTATTTACAAGCAATAAAATAAAGTTAAATATTTTACGTAACTTCCGACACGAAAAAAAACCATTAAAAAGTAAAAAAAAAATATTTCTCTCTTGCCCATTTAACTGTCAAAGTACCTATTTATTAATATTTTGATTATGAGCGTTGCCGCTTCGGGTGACTGAAGTAAATCAAATAAGAAAACCAGAAAACGATACCAGAAAGTTCGATAATGATAAGGTAAGATTATACATAATGTGACCACACGTCCCGATTTTGGCGGGACAGTCCCGCTTTTTGGAGGACAGTCCTGCGTCCCGCCATATTTCTTATTTTAAATGTATGTAAATACATTTTTGTATATTTATAGACAAGTAAATGAATATATACAATAATAGTTTATGATGCAAATGTGTGAACAAGGGCTTTGCGCATGAGTTGAGATGAGTTTAAAGCACAAGCCGAAGGCGAGTGGTTTAATCACAATTAGTAAATTTAATCTAGATTAGATTATGGTTAGGTTAAGTTATATTAGAGCCAGGTAAATCCAGATTGAGAGGCCGAAACTTCTTGATTCAAAATAAGAAAAATTAATTCAATTCTAATATATGTCAGAAATGGTGCTAAAGAAACAGGGTGCTAGGCAACCGCCGAACAAGTTAGACGTGCAAAAATTTGCTCGTGGAAATTGTGTATTTTGAGTGGCGAAAAGTTCATAGGGAGAGAAGTTTATAGTTAAAAACAATTAGTTAACATTGGATTTGTGTTAGTGTAACAAAATTGTGTAAAAACAAAGTGAATTAGTGATTTCTATTTTGAAATGAGTTTTTAAATTTGACGTTTAATTAATTTGACATTTGATAAAAGAAACCTACTAGAAATTATCAATAAACAAAAAAATCTAAAACAGATCTGGACCTAGTAATATAATAATACGTACCCTTTGAACATCTTTGGTAAACAATGGCACGGAGCCTAGCACCTGGGAAGAGTGGGGTGGACAGGACTCCTTAGCCGTAGTGGAGGCGACCTGTCTAGGGGTGACAACCCCGAATAATAAGCCTCCCAAGCTAACAACTTGGGTAGTATCTTGGAATAATATTCTGGGAATAATATTCTTCAACTGAGCATGAAGGAAAATCTCGCTAAATGAACCACCCCAGGTGGTAATCAATCCACCGTCACCTATGGTGACGTTAGCGGACCTTCGGATTCTGGGGAGTCCGCACCAACATGCTTTCAGGATTCAAATTCAAATTAATTTATTTACCACTAGATATATACAAAAGATACATATGGGTACGTCATTATAAGATATTGATATAATCAACAAACTCTTGATGATTATATGGACATATTGAAATTAGGAGATTTCTCATATTTTTTCTAAATTTCTTATAAGAAGGTTCCTGCGTGAAACTTATTGGGAGCTTATTATATATATTGATTCCATAAACATCTGGTGCCTTGCTGCACATAACAAGTCTTGTTTTTGGGGTATATAGCTTCATGTGTCCACGTGTGAGATATTTGTGCTAATCCTCATTTTTGGTATTTTGGTATTTGTACTTTTGTTTTGTGTATATTGAATGTTAGTTCTAGCAAATACAAACCAAATACCGTAAGTATATTTAGCTGTTTGAAATGGGTTCTGCATGAGGCATATATTGGTATACCAAGTAGAGCACGAATAACTCTTTTCTAAGCTTTAAGGATTCTCAGCAGTTCTGAAGATGTCCCCCAAGCTATTATTCCATACGCGAGCAGCGACTGAATTTCCGCAAAGTAATAATTGAGTAGTTCTTCAGGTGTCAGAAATTTTCGTAGATAGCGAATACAAAAGATTCGTTTATTAATCGATTTGCATAGGTTTTCCATAGAGTTATGCCATAACAGATGTTCTTCTATTACAAGACCCAGAAATTTCGATGTTTGGACTCTATTTATTTCAACATTTTGTACTTTTATAGAAATGTTTGTTGCATACTCGTTCCTGCTAGTTTGGAATACCATGAATTCTGTTTAAAAAACAGCTTATTAGCGGAAAACCATTTAGAAATCCGTTTCATTTCACTGTTTGCCTCTAATTGAGAGGCTTGCATAGTATTCTGCGATATTAAAAAGCTGGCATCATCGGCATATAGCGTACAGCTACAATCTTGTGTATACGCTACTAAATCTGCCAGGAATAGAATGAATAGTGTCGGTGAAAGAACACTTCCTTGGGGTACCCCTAATTTTGTGACTATTTCTGGTGATACTCCGTTTCTCTTATGCGACAGAATTCTTACGAATTGGGATCGATTATTCAAAAATGATGTCAGCCAGTTTCCCGCTTTCCCTCTCAATCCGTACCTGTATAACTTGTCGAGAAGTAGTTTGTGATTTACGCAGTCAAAAGCTTTGCTGAGGTCGCAAAAAAACTCCTATTGGATAATTTCCTCTATCTATGTCACTAAGGATTTTATTGTACAAGCTTATGATCGCCGTATTGGTGGATTTTCCACTTTGGAAGCCATGTTGTTCTGCAGGGACAATTTTGTGCTTCGTAATAAATGGTTTGAGTCTATGTAAGAAGCAATACTCTAAGATTTTGGAGAGCACAGAAATTAAGGCAATCGGTCTGTAGTTGTTAAGGATCCTCTTGTCTCCCTTTTTGATCGTGGCTACCTTTAAGATGGAAGGAAATTCTTCTTTATCAAAAGAAGAGTTTATTAGACTAAGGAGCGGTTTTGCGCAACATTTAATGCCAACTCACTGCTAAAAGTGGGTAAACTGAAACATTTGACTGATTCACTAACACGACACAACATAATACTGACAGCAGTACAGGAAACCAGATTTACGGACGAACATGCCATCGAGTCCCAAGGCTACAGAATCCTTAAAGGAAAAGTGGGTAAGCGGGTAATGAAGAACGTACCCCCGAAAAATTCGCAAAATAAACACAACCGTGTCTGCCCGTTCTCTTGGACGTCACCGTGCCGCATACCATATCGAAACTCTGCAAGAACTTATTAGACCTTGTAAAATAGATTGATACATCATTGCATACGTACAATTTGAAACTAGTAGGTATTTTCTATTCGTTATACCTATGTAGGTATAACTAATAATAGTTCTTCACATAGTGGTCCCCCGACGCGGCGACGCTCATTAACAAAATAATAATAAAGCTACTTTTAATGAAGCTAAAATGACAGGAGAGAGATTTCATTTGTTTACTTTTTAGGGGTTTTATTGTGTAGGGGGTTACTTAAAATTTTTAATTTTATTTTATTGAGTCTATGAGATGGGTGAGAGTGAAGAGCGCGGCAGAGTGCAAAGTTGGAGAGAATGTTAACAAGCAGAGCATGATGAGTATCATGCGTCAGAGTGAGTATAGAGGGGGCGTGCTGACTGGTAGGATTGGGAATAGCCGTGCGTGCCAATGCTCCCGCCCCACCCCTCCCCCATAAGTAAGCCATACACGCTACGATCAAACCGAAGAGGTTACCTGCGCAGGTTTGCCTGTGCAGGTCAACCGCACGTATGGGGACGATCCGGTATACCGGAGCGGTCTTGAGTTCTTTTTGCATCGATTGAAGACGATGAGGCACTGGCTTTGATAGGCCTGGCGATAAATTTGAAGAAGATGATACAAAAACAGTGAAAAGGAAACGAAAAAATTGGTGTAAGCAGTAGCGTCGGTCAATCGGGCGAATGCCCGGGGCCCACAGGCTAGGGGCCCCCACAGAGCCACCTTATTTTTATCGATAATACAGACGATTTGAAACTGTTTGCAAACGTCAAAGATGTGCAATAATAAATCAGGAGGTGACTTTTAAAACGCATTATTTGAACGCACTTATATTAGTTCTGTTTTTCTGTTTTAATAGCCTTATTGTAACTTTCAGATATAGATTTCTTAATGTTGTATCATTGTTAACCATTCTACCACAATTGCATGTTGGTATATTAAAAAATAAAATATTCGAATTAATAACGTAAGGGCAAGGATTTACAGAAAGGATTTTACAGATTTTGGTCAAATACTGCGGTTTGAAAGTTACCTACTCAAATGTTTTAAATCAAGCGAGTATGCAATAATTATATATTCAATATGCATGCAAAATATGCAGAAATCGCTTTGGAAACTGCTTCTGCGAACATACCTTTTAAAAAGTAGACTCGTCCTATCTAGTTTTCTAGTCTGTCTAGCAACTCTGTTCACCAGTCTGTTGTTTACATCGACATATTTATATCACAGTTTTCTAACTGTAAATTACATATAAGTATGGTGCGTCTATTATAAGCTGGCCGGTGGGTAATTTAATTTGTGTTAGTAAGAATTACTAATACCCCTCCACAATGCCCCTGCAACTGCACAGTGCCTCTGCAACCTTAATTATAGGTAAGATTGGCGATTACTATAAGTTATATATTTTTTTAAATTATTTTATTATTATATTATAGAAACCGCAGAAACGAAACCTACTGGAAACAAATATGAATCTGGCTACCAAAAAAAGAAGAAAAAGCCGAAGCAAAAAAAAAAATAGAAAACGAAACCGATGTAATTACATGTGAAAATGTAGATACAGAGGATACAGATTCTGATTCAGAACAAATTATTAAAATGCCGAGAGCGAAGAACACCAGGAAAATTCTGAATCGGAATGCGTAAAAGAATTGGACGACGGAGAAGAATAAATTTACTAGATGATCCGGGTTTGTGGCCTACACATCTTTCAGATAAGAAACGACTTTTTTGGATTTTTTTAAGGCGGGATTCTACTGAGGCAATATTTTAGGCAACATGTAGCATGCGGCGTTGACACAGGCTACACAAGTCTTCCATTGAAGGAACACGATGCCACAAGAAACATGTCTATTTGTGGCATGTTTCGTGTCGAGTGTTGTTGCCGGTAATACAAGATTGGACGTGTTGAACAGTGTCGTCGCTATCCAACAGCAATCGGATCGGGCGACTTGTACTATGCGACATGGACTGGAATAATGAAAGAACCACAACATCCATTGAAGATAACCATAATTCACTCACATTGTGGAATAATAAAATCAGTAAATATAAAGACAATAAAATTAAAAATGACAAGTTAAAGGAGTTGGCAATTAAATATAAATATCTTGGCTCAGATATCGGAAACAGATATCTAAGTGATGGATAGCTATCACCCGTAGCCAAATATCTCAATAACCTCAGTAATAACCTCAAACGAGGTAGTATTGCATCACTAAAGTTGGTATCATGCTTTTTTATAGTAGTTGAGATTTTATCATGCAAGTACTCAAAATCCTCTTTACTTCGTGAAAATTTCATCAGCAAGCAAGTTGTTGTATAAATTATATTGTGTTTCTTCAACATCAACATATAGTTGTTTTCTCCACCACCGTGGTGACCTTTTTTTCTTACGATTCAAAGCTATTACCAAATATGCAGCTGCTGTGACTTTCCGTAGACATGCTGCACCAAACTGAAGTTGCCTGAATGGAATCGTTTCAGACGCATGCTATTCGCTAGTTCGAGTAGTTCATCCAATTCGTGTAGCTCATGAAATCGCCAATTTTATGTGGCACTTGTGTAACTGGAATTTACACTCACTATCTTACCTACTTACCAATTCGATGTTTAAAAAAATGCAAAATTGTTGTCATTTTATAGTATAAAGCATATACTTGCCTTAATTAGCAGACCTATAAATAAAGAGATAAATAAAAAATATATTTGAGATGGTTTCACAAACTAGCTATTCATATCGAGTATTTCAAATAGAATACTTGAACTGTCGGCAGATCATGCAATAACTCAGTTTTACACAATCTAACGGATTTCACTATATGACTACGGCATATACATTATAGAGAATATTGAAATATTGAAATCACAAGCTCAGCATCAAAAAGAGTATCGACCGATAAAACAGGAAAAAGAAATAAAAGGAATTAAACGAAATACAGAATTAGAAAAGTAGGTTACAATTTTATAATTTGAAGCAATTACTTACTGTTGACATGTGTTTATCGTACATATCATTCAAGTGTTTGCTCTTTTTTTAAATTTTGCTATATTTATATACATTCTAGAGAGAAGATAGTGCAATCACAAGCTCAGTGTCAAAAAGAGTATGGACAGAGAAAAAATAAATTTTACAAAATGCAGATTTAGAAAAGTAGGTTCTTAAAATTTTATAATTTAAAGCAATTGCTTACTGTTTTAATAATGAAACCCTTGGGTCTTTTCTTAAAAAAAAAACTTTTTAAAAACATCACGATAATGTCTATATATAATGTCTAATGAATATATATATATATATATATATATATATATATATATATATATATATATATATATATATATATATATATACAGTGCCGAGCATAAAATTAGGGTCACTCCGTAATTTGAAGATATTTTAATTTTTTTTAGGTTTTTACGTGTTTTTTCGGTTGTAACAGTTTACTAACTGATCGCTTGAATAAAAGAAAAGGTTTTTCTTCTTCAAAGTTTATTGAAAGTAATGAAAATGAACAATTTTAATTTTATGTGCGAAGTAATGAAAATGAACAAGTTTACTTTGATAAGTTTTTGTTGAAACAAAAGAAAGTTTAAGGACAGCATAGCATTTGTTTCTGTGGTGTTATCTGTCTGTTGTAAATTGTTGTCATTGTTAGTGTTTTGCAATGAGCATAAATCCCGTTGTTGCGGCGCAAATTATGGCGGCTTTAGAAGACGATCGCGGTCAGCGCGAACTGCGAGAAACGTTGGTGTAAGTCGCTCGTGTGTGCAACGAGAATGGCGGCGGTTCGAAGAGAGGTCTGCTCACTGGAGGACCTTATTCAGGCCGAGGCAAAACTCCAACAGCTAGGGATGACCGCTTTCTCCTTTCTAGTGCTTTGAGAAACCGAACGGTTACGGCAGTTTCCCTTCGAAATCATCTGCAAGAAGTGAGAAATAAACATAAGTGAGAAATAAAAATAAATTAGTAAACATAAGTGAGTGGGCAGTTAGGAGACGACTCTATGCTGATGGATTATCTTCTCGAACTAGAGCTACTGGACCGCCGCTTTCCCGTGCACACCGGATTGCGAGGTTGAATTTTGCACGAGAACACTTGACTTGACAATAGCGGATTGGAGACGCGTATTGTTTTTCGATGAACCGCGATTCTGTCTTACGGGCTCAGATAGACATGTAAGAGTGTTGTGACGACAAGGCGAGAGATATGCTCAAGCGTGTATTGCCGAGCGACTACCATTTGGCGGAAGATCAGTTATGGCATAGGGAGGCATATCTTTTGACACTCGCACGGAGTTAGTCTTTATCGAGAATGGGACGTTGACTGCGCATAGGTATCTGACGAGGTTCTAGAAGACCATGTTTTACCATCCATGGTTATTCTTAGAGACGACGCAACATTTATGCATGATAACGCACGGCCCCACACTGCTCGGATAGTTACTGAGCATCTTGACGAGTGTAAAATCACGCGATTTGTTTGGACAGCTAGCAGTCCAGGTTGAAATCCAATTGACCATATTTGGTATGAGATGGGAAAACATTTACGGAGACATGTGCCGGCACCCAGAAATTCTAGAGGACTTCGCGACAAACTGGTGCAAGAATGGGACAATCTTCCCCAGAACGTGATCCAAAATCTGATCCAGAGCATGACACGTTGTTTGCAAGCTGTTGTCACTGCCAGAGAAGGGAATACTCACTACTGAACTCTTTAAACTTTCTTTTGTTTCAACAAAAGCATATCAGTGTAAAGTTGTTCATTTTCATTACTTAGCATATCAAATTAAAATTATTCATTTTCATCACTTTCAATAAACTTTGAACAACAAAAATCTTTTGCTTTATTCAAGCAATCAATTAGTAAACTGTTACAACCGAAAAAAACAAGTAAAAAACTAAAAATTTCTAAAATAACTTCAAATTATGGAGTGACCCTAATTTTATGCTCGGCAGTGTATATAAGTAGGGAAAGATGTCACGTTCTAGACCCGCCTCCGCCTCTGACCTTGACCTTGACCTTGCAACTTCCGGTTTCCGGTTTCGACTTCCGGTTTCGACTTCCTGTTTCCGGTTTCGACTTCCGGTTTTCGGTTTCGACTTCCGGTTTCCGGTTTCGACTTCCTGTTTCCGGTTTCAACTTCCGGTTTCCGGTTTCGACTTCCGGTCGCCATTTTCGGAACTTCCAGATGCGCGGGAAAATTAAAAAATTAGACGCAAGGCGAGAAAATTCAAAATTAGATGCTGGCGGAGGCAAATGAGATGTGAAGTTGGTTGCATACATCAACGGGACTAAATACATGAGACTAGACAGACGAGGCTAGATCCATGAGACTAAATACACAAGACTAGATAGGCGGGACTAAATACATGAAACTAGATACATGGAGCCAGACAGACGAAGCTAAATACATGATACTAGACAGATGGGGCTAGATACATGAGACTAGATAGACGGGATTAGATACATGGAGGCTAGATACATGGGGCTAGATAGACGGAGCTAGATGGATAAGGTTGTAACATAAAGAAAACTCCACATAAAATTTATGGTTTTATTAAATTCTAATAATAATACATTTAAATTTACATCAATACATTTAAATACAAATAGTGGTCATGGTTTGAATAGGTTATGCGTTCGGAAGAAGCAGCTTAAGCAATAATGACTTGCACACATATTACAGCGAAACTTTACACAACTAGTTTTACTTGAGGCCTTTTGTCTTCCAAATATCATTCGGTTTTCTTTATAACAACCAACACACCGTCTTTTAACGTCCGCTTTCTCGAGGGAATGTTCACTATCTCTAGCATTGGATGAACAAACAGCTGATTGGTTTATTGAATCAGGAACATGTGCATTCAAACTCTCAACTTTATTCTTTTGACATTTAACATCCGTTTTCTCGAGGGAATGTTCACTATCTTTAGCGTTGGATGAACAAACAGCTGATTGGTTTATTGAATTAGGAAGATGTGCATATTTTTCTCTATTATTATCATAGTCACCATTAAAACTCTCAACTTTATTCTTTTGACGTCTAGGAAGCGTCTCATATGATGGTGATAAACTAGGAGATATTCTAAGTGGAGTCCAATAGATGGTTTTATTACGGGCATGCTTCTCACCAAATACAATCCCCATCTTGATAGTAAAACACCAACGTTAACACTAAATTATAAATGCTATCCAACCCTATTTATATCGTGCAGAGTTCTTTGCATCAATGAGGGTGTGAGGCCTATGTGACCCCGCACTAAACAGGGTGTGAGGTCTATGTGACCCCACGCTAAACAGGGTGTGAGGTCCATGTAACCTCACGCTCAACAGGGTGTGAGGTCTATGTGACCCCACGCTAAACAGGGTGTGAGGTCTATGTGACCCCACGCTTAACAGGGTGTGAGGTCTATGTGACCCCACGCTAAACGGGGTGTGAGGTCTATGTGACCCCACGCTAAACAGGGTGTGAGGTCTATGTGACCCCACGCTAAACAGGGTGTGAGGTCTATGTGACCCCACGCTAAACAGGGTGTGAGGTCTCTGTGACCCCACGCTAAACAGGGTGTGAGGTCTATGTGACCCCACGCTACACATAACCGATAGAGCTGCAGAGTATTAAGTGAGAGAGAGAGCGAGAGGGAGAGAGAGAGAGAGAGATGGGAATTAATTTTCACGGAAAACGTATAAAAGCGGTTGTTTCGGACAATTCTACCACTCGACATTTACATCTCAAAGAGTTAACACCTATATTAAAAAATAAACTATTATCTCTAGGATATAAGTTAAAGCGACAATATGGATAAAATAGATATATTCTCCAAAGTTGACTATGAGGATACTATTACAAAGAGTGAATTTCACACGTATTATCCTATAGCTCAAAATTATGGAAAGAATGATGAGATTCGTATTAGGATCCAACACCAGGATATTTACACTTCTCCTACCGAAAGTTATATTTATGTAAGCGGAACCGTTAATTTTCCGAAACTCATTCCACCTGCAACTACACACAACTTTGAACTTGTGAAAAACGCATATGCGTTTTTGTTTGATGAAATTCGCTATGAATTGAATGGAGTTGAAGTAGATAAGAATAGAGATGTAGGAATTACAAGCACGATGAAAGGATTACTCTCCAACACCAAGCGAGATCAACATATACTCGACCTTTGCGGCTGGGCTGAAAATGTTACAAATGTTACATACTTTGATAATAACAGAAAGTTCTATGCTCTAATTCCATTGAAATATTTATTGGGTTTTGCTGAGGATTATACAAAAATGTAAATTAATGTAAAGCAGGAATTAATTCTACTACGAGCTAGAACTGACGTGAACTGCTACAAAGGAGATGCAAATATAAGATTCAATATTGATCAAATTTACTGGCGAATTCCCCATATCCAACTCAACGACGAAGCTCGATTGAATGTATTGGACACACTCGAAGAAGATAAACCGATATTAATACCGTTTCGTAGGTGGGAGTTGCATGAACTACCTGCTTTAAAAAATACCGACAGAGATATATGGTCTGTAAAAACATCTACAACTCTGGAGAAGCCTCGATACGTTATAATTGCACTGCAAGAGGGGCGAAGAGATGCTCATGTAAAAAACGCGTCCGAATTTGATAATGCATCGCTGCGAAATATGAAAATTGACCTAAACTCGCATTCATATCCATATGAAAGCGTAAATCTTAATATGGATAGTGGTGATTATGCACAACTTTATTACATGTATGCCACTTTCCAAAGCAGTTACTATGAACGCAGAAATGAGCCGATATTAGATATGATTCAATTCAGGGATCGTGTTCTTTTTGTGTTTGATGTATCTAAACAAAATGAGAGGATTAAATCATCTGCTGTTGATTTAAAAATTGAATTTGAAGCTACGCAAGCATTCAAACCAAACACTCGAGCCTATTGCCTTATTTTATGTGAAGCTGCCGTTGAATACACCCCTTTGTCGGGGATAGTTCGAAAATTAGTTTAAAAATTTAATTAAAATGAACCATTGTATGTATAAATCATATTAGCGACTATTCTATATGTATTGCAAGAAATGTTTATATAAGTATTTCAATGTATTGATGTAAATTTAAATGTATTATTATTAGAATTTAATAAAACCATAAATTTTATGTGGAGTTTTCTTTATTTTACAACCTTTCATTCTCTTGGAAACTAACACTCGCTCACCGCTGATAAGATAACAGAAAGTTGTTATTGCTAGCAAACATCCAGTCGAACCTAATCAACAAGTCAGAGCAGTAATCAAAATTAAAACGTAGATTATTAAGTTAAATTAAACAATCCCTTATATATTTAAGTTCAGTCTTAAGTCTCATGTATCTAGCCCCGTGTATCTAGTCTCATGTATCTAGCCCCGTGTATCTAGTCTCATGTATCTAGCCTCGTCTATCTAGTTCCATGTATCTAGTCTCATGTATTTAGTCCCGTCTATCTAGTCTCATGTATTTAGTCCCATGGATCTAGCCTCGTCTGTCTAGTCTCATGTATTTAGTTTCATTGATATATGCAACCAACTTCACACCTCATTTGTCTCAACAGGATCTAATTTTGAATTTTCTCGCCTTGCGTCTAATTTTTGAATTTTCCCGCGCATCTGGAAGTTCCGAAAATGGCGACCGGAAGTCGAAACCGGAAACAGGAAGTTGAAACCGGAAACAGGAAGTCGAAACCGGAAACCGGAAGTCGAAACCGGAAACCGGAAGTCGAAACCGGAAACTGGAAGTCGAAACCGGAAACAGGAAGTCGAAACCGGAATTTGAAACCGGAAGTCGAAACCGGAAGTTCCAAGGTCAAGGTCAGAGGCGGAGGCGGGTCTAGAACGTGACATCTTTCCCTACTTATATATATATATATATATATATATATATATATATATATATATATATATATATATATATATATATATATATATATATATATACATATATATATATATATATATATATATATATATATATATATATATCGTGATGTTTTTAAAAAGTAAAGTTTGTTTGAGTCCCTCTCAGAAGACTCTGAAAGTTATAGATCTGAATGGGAAACATAACCATCCATCATCAAAGTCCTATTTTAAAGATTGAAATTACCAAAATCTAGTAAAGATCAGGCAAAAGAATGTTTGAAAGCAGGTGCCAACAAAAAAATTGTACTTGATCAAATTCAACAACACACTGGATGCAAAATTACTTTAAAAGACTTGACCAACTTATCTCGGAGAACTGAAAAGAAGAGTTTTGCTGAATGTGTTGACTTATTGAAAAATGTTTACAAATGCAGAAGTATTCATGTATGGGTGGACGAAAATGGAGTTATGAGGACTATTTTTTCAAGATGAGAGAATGAAAAAATTCTTTGAAGCTTTCCCCGAGATATTGTTTGTAGATGGGACATACTGCTTGGTGGATTTAAGAACAGCGACTTACATAATTATGGTTGAGAATGGCAATGGTATGAGTGAAATTGTAGCTGTGTGCCTACTAGTTGACGAAAATGAAGAAGCTTTGGATTTCTTCATAGAAACATTTAAAAAATATAATCCCACTTGGACCAGCGTTCAAGTTGTGATGTCAGACAAGGATAAAACCGAGAGAAAAGTTTTTGCAAAACATTTTCCAAATGCTAAGTTAATGATATGCATATTCCATGTTTTTCAAATTTTTAATAGAGAGATTTCTGTGAAAAAAATTAACATTACAACAAGTGATGTCCGAGAGAGCAAAACCCTTTACAAAAATTAACTTATGCCAAATCAGAACACGAGTATAACACTGTTTATAAAGAAATGATAGTAAATGTACCAGAAATTGTAAAACAATACTATGAATCAAACTGGGCACCTATAACTGATCAATTTATAAAATATCTGACATCCCAAAATTTGTGCCTGTCTAATACTACGAACAATGCGTTGGAAAATTTGAACTCAAATCTGAAAAGTGTCATTAACCGCTATAGCCCATTGGAATATTTTATAAAACATTTGTTTGTTTACATAAATAGCTTTCGTGCTGGACAAGATGTCACTGTTTCACAAATGTTAAACAAGCGTTTAGCAAAGCCAATTAAGAATGGATCTGTAAAAGCGTTGTATTGCCAACTTCTGACTACGTTTGCATATGAAAAAGTAGAAAAACAGCTTGAATTTTCAGAATCATGGAATGATTTTAAACAGATTGAGAGTGATAAATTTTTGGTCATTTCAACAGAAGGGTTATTAAAAGTAACGCCGCTAGACTGTGAATGCATATTCCATAAATCCAATCAGTTGCCATGCAGACATATTTTTAAATGCAGACAACTTTTATCATGGCCCTTATACAAATCAAGCTATTGCAAGTGTGTGATAATAATTGCGCAAATAATTTAAAAATGACAACAAACAATGAGGAGATACCGGTAAAAGTAACTAATGCTAATTTACCAAAAGCAATAAAAAGTCACCAAAAATTTAAAATGATTGATGACCAAGGAAAAATTATGGCCAAGTTATGCAGTGAGGTGTCAACTCCAATTTTTTTACCAAAGATTTGAATTAATACAAAATGTAATCAAACACTGGTCTGAAGGAAACGATTCTGTAATCAAAAACATCTTCTCTAAAACTACAAGTGGGCTTACAGAAATCATTCAAGTTCCAGATGAACAAGTTCATGAAAACTTAAGTTTTCTTATTCGCCATGAAGAAATAGTTGAAATAGGAGAAGATACTAGAAAAGTATTTAAAATATTCTATCGTGTAGCCGAGCTAGAAAAATTTGTGCAGAACGTTTGAATTACACCAAAAAATGTTATTGCCATTGGAACAGTCGAAGCCATGTCTAATAATAACTTTAAAGTATGCGCTGCACATGGCACAAGAAATGCCAATGGATTTTCTGACAAAATTCTTGCTTTAGTTAATTGTACCTGGAGAGATTATCGAAGAAACAGTTAATGAAGAGCAAATTATAGAGGACCAAGTTAGTGAAAAGCAGTTTCTTGAAAAACATGTAAGTCAAGTGCAAATTATGGAAAAACAAGCTAGTGAAGAACAGATTAGTGTAGAACAAGTCAGTCAAGAGCAAATTATAGAAGAACTAGTTAGTGAAGAAAACCCAATCAGTCAATGCATACACCTCAGGCATATAAAGATACCTTCAAAAATTAAGAAGAGGGGTCGACCAAAGGGGTTAGGTAATACTGTAATAGGTTTAAAACGTAAAAAAATAAGCGTAACAAATAAATAATGTTTTTCTACTGATATATGTGAAAATGGCAATTTTTCCACGGCTTACCCTACATGAAAGTGACATTTTTTCATTCTAGGGATGAAAATATTTTCACGTCTAGAGACGAAAATGAGCATTTTAAATTTATGATTTTCTCGATTAAAACACTAAACTAACCAAATTTGCATGGACTTTCTTATTAATTACATCAATTTCAATGAAATATTTTATGTACAAACGTAAAACGAGCATGAAACTATTTAAAAAACCGAAATAAAATTTGGACATTTGACTTCACCTTCGTATCACCTTCTATGAGAATGCAATATGTTACCGTGGAAACGACCAAACTAACAATTAAATTTGTTTTTACAGTTCTGACAGTTCGCTTCGAATTGGATTTAATAAAGCCGAATTATGGATTCTACAACCGAAATCAGTAGAAAAAATTGCATTTACTACTCGAGATGAAAGTGTTTTTTTCTGGTTCGGTGTGATTGCTAACTCGCTGGCGCTCGTGAGCAAACTCGCACCTCACCAAAAAAACGCCATCTCTTCATCTCTTGCTCTAAAATATACTATTTTTTGTATATACTTGTCTAGAATATGGAAATTATCTATATATTAATATATAACAAATTAAAAAAAATCTACTATAATACATTTTTTTTAATTATTCCTATCTACTCCATATGACAAATTACCAATTGCCATTTTCCGCTTTTTTTTCCAAAGTCAGCGCCGGCAACCAATTCAGCAACCGGCGCCGGCAACCAATTCAGCAACCGGCGCTGGCAGCTAATTCAGCAACAGGCGCTGGCAGCAAATTCCGGACACGGCGCCGGCAGCGGAGGCACTCCCTATTAATTATTTCATTTTGAAGGTCCCAAATAATGGTCATGAATTTCCTTATTTTTTAATATTTTAAGATGTTAAATTTTGCGACCATTTTAACTAAACCTAAAAATTTTCCATTATTTTCCGTAAATATTCTACTTCTTCCACGAAATGTATCATTATATTTGGTCAAATATTGTATACAGTGTATAATAATTGACAAAACTTCGCGCCAATGTTGTATTTCCGCGTTTAATGTCAATATTTTAATTTGTGATTTGCGATGTCCTCATGTTCTTCTTTTACTATTGTTGGTAAATGTTTCCAGCCCTTCTTTGAAAAAGTAAGGAAGTACTGGAAGTACAAGTAGTGTAGAGGAAGTACCTTCATTGCATAAAGGTGATATTGCACTTGAATTAACTAAAACACAATAATAACACATAACTTTGTTTTTCTTTGCAGAATATAACCAATATAACAGCCAATCTGTAGAAATATTTTCCCCGTTTGGAAGAAGTTTTGTGTAAAACTGAACATTGAATTTTCGGTATTCTGAATCAATTGGAAATTCATAATCAACAATTTGCTTGGGATTATTTCTTATTAAAAAAAACGTATGCGGTCAGGGGACCTCCGTCAGGAACGAAGTTAACAGAATCGAACAACTTCTCTTTTAATACTTGAATATATATATATATATATATATATATATATATATATATATATATATATATATATATATATATATATATATATCGTGATGTTTTTAAAAAGTAAAGTTTGTTTCACAAACTAATTCCCCACCTTTAAAAACATCACGATGATATATTTAAGCTTTGATTTTCAAAAATTAGTTATACTGACGATGCTAACTTAGTTAACGAAATGTATACATTTATATCACAAATATAATTTTTAAAGAAAAGACCCACAAGTGTTTCATTCTTAATACTATAAAAAAATCTTCAAATCCAAAACATTTGCTTACTGTTTACATAGATTTTTCCTACATGTGATCAGAGTGTAATTATACAGATATAGATGTGCTATTTTTTAACTATATTTATATACATTATAGAGAGGTATTGTAAAATCACAAGCTCAGTGACAAAAAGAGTGTCGATAGAGAAAAATGTAAAAAGAAAATAAAGGAATTATCCAAAATACAGACTTACTATACATACAGATATACAGAAGTAGGTTACAATTTTATAATTTGAAGCAATTGCTTACTGTTTACATGGGTTTATCGAACATGTGAAGTGTTTGCTTTTTTTACTATATTTATATACATTCTAGAGAGAAAATAGTGAAATCTCAAGCTCAGTATCAAAAAGAATATCGACAGTGGAAAAGAAATTTTAGAAAATACAGATTTAGAACATGCAGAAGGCGTTAAAATATACAGAGATAAATTTTAATCAAAGGAGAAACGTGTTAAACCTAAATCTTTACAATCATCGAAAGAAGATTCATTACCAACCATATTAATCGAAAGTAATGAAGAAACTGAAAAAATTTCGTATATTTAGTCATTTCCTGAATAATCATGTTAATGATAAAGCTGAGCAAGTAATTAGTCCAAGTTCTCAATCACTCGAAGCCCCATACGAGGAACATGATGAATGTTCAATGCCAAATGTCTTGTTGCATTATGACAGAAACATTGATGGCGACGGTAATTGCCTATTTTCATCTCTTATAAGAATTTAACATATTCAAGTATTAAAAGAGAAGTTGTTCGATTCTGTTAACTTCGTTCCTGACGGAGGTCCCCTGACCGCATACGTTTTTTTTTAATAAGAAATAATCCCAAGCAAATTGTTGATTATGAATTTCCAATTGATTCAGAATACCGAAAATTCAATGTTCAGTTTTACACAAAACTTCTTCCAAACGGGGAAAATATTTCTACAGATTGGCTGTTATATTGGTTATATTCTGCAAAGAAAAACAAAGTTATGTGTTATTATTGTGTTTTAGTTAATTCAAGTGCAATATCACCTTTATGCAATGAAGGTACTTCCTCTACACTACTTGTACTTCCAGTACTTCCTTACTTTTTCAAAGAAGGGCTGGAAACATTTACCAACAATAGTAAAAGAAGAACATGAGGACATCGCAAATCACAAATTAAAATATTGACATTAAACGCGGAAATACAACATTGGCGCCAAGTTTTGTCAATTATTATACACTGTATACAATATTTGACCAAATATAATGATACATTTCGTGGAAGAAGTAGAATATTTACGGAAAATAATGGAAAATTTTTAGGTTTAGTTAAAATGGTCGCAAAATTTAACATCTTAAAATATTAAAAAATAAGGAAATTCATGACCATTATTTGGGACCTTCAAAATGAAATAATTAATAGGGAGTGCCTCCGCTGCCGGCGCCGTGTCCGGAATTTGCTGCCAGCGCCTGTTGCTGAATTAGCTGCCAGCGCCGGTTGCTGAATTGGTTGCCGGCGCCGGTTGCTGAATTGGTTGCCGGCGCTGACTTTGGAAAAAAAAGCGGAAAATGGCAATTGGTAATTTGTCATATGGAGTAGATAGGAATAATTAAAAAAAATGTATTATAGTAGATTTTTTTTAATTTGTTATATATTAATATATAAATAATTTCCATATTCTAGACAAGTATATACAAAAAATAGTATATTTTAGAGCAAGAGATGAAGAGATGGCGTTTTTTTGGTGAGGTGCGAGTTTGCTCACGAGCGCCAGCGAGTTAGCAATCACACCGAACCAGAAAAAAACACTTTCATCTCGAGTAGTAAATGCAATTTTTTCTACTGATTTCGGTTGTAGAATCCATAATTCGGCTTTATTAAATCCAATTCGAAGCGAACTGTCAGAACTGTAAAAACAAATTTAATTGTTAGTTTGGTCGTTTCCACGGTAACATATTGCATTCTCATAGAAGGTGATACGAAGGTGAAGTCAAATGTCCAAATTTTATTTCGGTTTTTTAAATAGTTTCATGCTCGTTTTACGTTTGTACATAAAATATTTCATTGAAATTGATGTAATTAATAAGAAAGTCCATGCAAATTTGGTTAGTTTAGTGTTTTAATCGAGAAAATCATAAATTTAAAATGCTCATTTTCGTCTCTAGACGTGAAAATATTTTCATCCCTAGAATGAAAAAATGTCACTTTCATGTAGGGTAAGCCGTGGAAAAATTGCCATTTTCACATATATCAGTAGAAAAACATTATTTATTTGTTACGCTTATTTTTTTACGTTTTAAACCTATTACAGTATTACCTAACCCCTTTGGTCGACCCCTCTTCTTAATTTTTGAAGGTATCTTTATATGCCTGAGGTGTATGCATTGACTGATTGGGTTTTCTTCACTAACTAGTTCTTCTATAATTTGCTCTTGACTGACTTGTTCTACACTAATCTGTTCTTCACTAGCTTGTTTTTCCATAATTTGCACTTGACTTACATGTTTTTCAAGAAACTGCTTTTCACTAACTTGGTCCTCTATAATTTGCTCTTCATTAACTGTTTCTTCGATAATCTCTCCAGGTACAATTAACTAAAGCAAGAATTTTGTCAGAAAATCCATTGGCATTTCTTGTGCCATGTGCAGCGCATACTTTAAATTTATTATTAGACATGGCTTCGACTGTTCCAATGGCAATAACATTTTTTGGTGTAATTCAAACGTTCTGCACAAATTTTTCTAGCTCGGCTACACGATAGAATATTTTAAATACTTTTCTAGTATCTTCTCCTATTTCAACTATTTCTTCTTGGCGAATAAGAAAACTTAAGTTTTCATGAACTTGTTCATCTGGAACTTGAATGATTTCTGTAAGCCCACTTGTAGTTTTAGAGAAGATGTTTTTGATTACAGAATCGTTTCCTTCAGACCAGTGTTTGATTACATTTTGTATTAATTCAAATCTTTGGTAAAAAAATTGGAGTTGACACCTCACTGCATAACTTGGCCATAATTTTTCCTTGGTCATCAATCATTTTAAATTTTTGGTGACTTTTTATTGCTTTTGGTAAATTAGCATTAGTTACTTTTACCGGTATCTCCTCATTGTTTGTTGTCATTTTTAAATTATTTGCGCAATTATTATCACACACTTGCAATAGCTTGATTTGTATAAGGGCCATGATAAAAGTTGTCTGCATTTAAAAATATGTCTGCATGGCAACTGATTGGATTTATGGAATATGCATTCACAGTCTAGCGGCGTTACTTTTAATAACCCTTCTGTTGAAATGACCAAAAATTTATCACTCTCAATCTGTTTAAAATCATTCCATGATTCTGAAAATTCAAGCTGTTTTTCTACTTTTTCATATGCAAACGTAGTCAGAAGTTGGCAATACAACGCTTTTACAGATCCATTCTTAATTGGCTTTGCTAAACGCTTGTTTAACATTTGTGAAACAGTGACATCTTGTCCAGCACGAAAGCTATTTATGTAAACAAACAAATGTTTTATAAAATATTCCAATGGGCTATAGCGGTTAATGACACTTTTCAGATTTGAGTTCAAATTTTCCAACGCATTGTTCGTAGTATTAGACAGGCACAAATTTTGGGATGTCAGATATTTTATAAATTGATCAGTTATAGGTGCCCAGTTTGATTCATAGTATTGTTTTACAATTTCTGGTACATTTACTATCATTTCTTTATAAACAGTGTTATACTCGTGTTCTGATTTGGCATAAGTTAATTTTTGTAAAGGGTTTTGCTCTCTCGGACATCACTTGTTGTAATGTTAATTTTTTTCACAGAAATCTCTCTATTAAAAATTTGAAAAACATGGAATATGCATATCATTAACTTAGCATTTGGAAAATGTTTTGCAAAAACTTTTCTCTCGGTTTTATCCTTGTCTGACATCACAACTTGAACGCTGGTCCAAGTGGGATTATATTTTGTAAATGTTTCTATGAAGAAATCCAAAGCTTCTTCATTTTCGTCAACTAGTAGGCACACAGCTACAATTTCACTCATACCATTGCCATTCTCAACCATAATTATGTAAGTCGCTGTTCTTAAATCCACCAAGCAGTATGTCCCATCTACAAACAATATCTCGGGGAAAGCTTCAAAGAATTTTTTCATTCTCTCATCTTGAAAAAATAGTCCTCATAACTCCATTTTCGTCCACCCATACATGAATACTTCTGCATTTGTAAACATTTTTCAATAAGTCAACACATTCAGCAAAACTCTTCTTTTCAGTTCTCCGAGATAAGTTGGTCAAGTCTTTTAAAGTAATTTTGCATCCAGTGTGTTGTTGAATTTGATCAAGTACAATTTTTTTGTTGGCACCTGCTTTCAAACATTCTTTTGCCTGATCTTTACTAGATTTTGGTAATTTCAATCTTTGCTGTGAGAGACAGTTAAAATAGGACTTTGATGATGGATGGTTATGTTTCCCATTCAGTTCTATAACTTTCAGAGTCTTCTGAGAGGGACTCAAACGTAGAAATATAGTTGCTTCACAATCTTGTTTCAAAGTAGTGCACTTTCTCAAAGAATTCTCGTTTTTTGACTTGAAAGCTTATTGAAAGCTCCTAAAAGCTTACTAAAAGCTCCTTTTACACACGCTAATCTGACGTACTAATAACTGAGGCACTCGTTCACTTTATCAACAGTGTCAGGAAACCTCTTTTTTGGTTTTGGATTGTTCTTGCATCTCTAATCCAATATTCGTTACATACACTGTTTTTATATACCTTCAAGGCCTCTTCCAAGTCTTCATAATACGAATATTCGACTCCTACTTTCATTTCCACAGAAATCAAATGAAAAACTCAATTTCTTAAAAAAACAAACTCAATACATAAACAATTTCACACTTGGAGAGGTTATGGCGTATTTTGTTAATGTTTACCGGCTTTGGAATCTAGTCTTTTGCGTCGGAGCAACTTTTACCGCTCGCGTTACCGGTGTCCATTATGGGAACTGGCGGTGCCGGCAGCCGATGTTTTCAATCTCGGCTGCCGACAGCAATGTACTGCCGGTTCCCAACGGCGTTATTTTTGGGTGCCGGCGCCGGCAACGGAGGCACTCCCTAATTAATATGTTGGCGCAAAAAGTAAAAGAAACTATAATCATAAAAATAAAAAATTGTAAATATTATTCAGTGCAATTAGATTGCACTATAGACATTGGCCATGTTGAACAATTAACTCAAGCAAGAATTTTGTCAGAAAATCCATTGGCATTTCTTGTGCCATATGCAGCGCATACTTTAAATTTATTATTAGACATGTCTTCGACTGTTCCTATGGCAATAACATTTTTTGGTGTAATTCAAACGTTCTGCACAAGTTTTTCTAGCTCAGCTACACGATAGAATATTTTGAAGAAACATATAGACACTAGTTTTAAGCCACTATGCGACACTCGGTGGGAGTGTAGAATAAATGCTATAAAAGCTATTAAACATAATTTAGACAAATTAATGAACGCAAATATTGAATTAAGCGAAACAACAAATCATCCCAAAATAAAAAGCGAATCAATATCATTGGACAAACGCGAAATTAATTTTGAATTTATGCTGTCAATTATGATTTGGTATGACATATTGTTGAACGTAAATACCGTTAGTAAAAGTTTACAAAACACGAAAACTGATCTTTCGGCAGCACTTCCTCTTTTGAAGGGCTTAGAAAACTTTTTGAAACACTTTAGAAATGTCGGTTTTGCGAAATCAAAAGTCGAACCTGAAAAATATAAAATATTCCTCCAGAATTTAAGAAAAATAGAATTAGAAGAAGAAAGCGCCATTTTGATTACGAAGGAGAAAGTTCTCGAGTTAACGATTCTGAAATTAACTTTTATCGAGAATAATTTTTACAAATAGTAGACCAAGGTATAATTTCAATTGAGGAGAGATTTAAACAGCTTGTGAAACATAATGACTTATTTGGCTTCCTATATAATATACCAAATTTAAAATATGAAGAAAACGACAAATTAAAAAAGTTTTGTATGGATTGCATCTAGCATTAAAATATGATGATGACAACAATGGACACATTAACGGAAATGATCTATATGAAGAAATAAAAGCGTTCTGTAACATTTTCCGTAAAGGCATATATGATTGGTCACCATTCGAATTCTTTAAAAAAATCACCAAACAGGAAATTAATTTCCCAACTTAAGTATAATCTTAAGAATATTCCTACTTTTTTTTCTTAGTTCTTCCTTTTCTTAGTTTAGTATAATAAACATAGCGTTGCTTTCAATAGAAAATGAATTATGCGAGGACTTAAATTTAAGTGAAATAATAGTTAAATTTGCTGAAATTAAGGAAAATAAAGTTCAATCCATTTTGATTTTCTATTAAATTATTATATTATTTTCTTCTTCTTCTTCTTCTTCTTTCGAATAGGCCTACTTTGGACCACGCTTGTTCAACTGTTAGGCTTTCACCTTTGCCCAATAATGTCGCATCTTCTGCCGGTGTAACTCCTTTCTCTCTTCTGTCCAGAGGGTACCTTTCCTTCGAGGTTTTTCCTGAAATCCACGGACTTCCTTTAGGGTGCGTCTCACAGACTCTCTGTTTTTGAGATCTGTTATTCCCAGTTCTTTAATATCCTTCTCGGTCTCTGTCGACCAAGTGGTACGAATCTTCTTGTTTTGCCAGAAAGTGAACAGACGGTTGGTTAGTCGGTTTGGAGGCAATCTTGCAACGTGGCCATAGAAAGCTACCCTTCTTTTCCTTGCACAGAGAGCATCTCAATATGTTCGTAGAGCTCAGAGTTATGCCGTCTTCGGAATTCCCCATCTTCCTTTACCGGGCCTAGGATCTACCTGAGGCTTCTCTCTCTGATTTCCAATTTCTCTATTAGATCCCTTCGGTACAAGGAAGGGCACTCCATGGCATACAGGGCTTCTGGTCGTAAGACTGATGTGTAGTGCTTAAGTTTCAGGTTGCGTGCCAGGCATTTCTTATTGTAAGTGTTCTTAGTCAGCCGATAGGCTAGTTCTAACTTGCTGACTATCTTGGATAATGATGCTCTTTCGGATTTCGAAGTTGGGTTCAATCCATTCGCCGATATACTTACATTTCTCAGTCCTCTTGATGTTTCCCTGTTCTAGTAACATCTCTCTGTTTGCTTCTCTAATGTTGGTGAAGAATTCTGTTTTCTCCAGCGACACTTGAAGACCCACTTTGGCAGCCTGTTTTCTGAGGCAGTTTACCTGCATTGTTGCCATCTCAAGAGAATCAGCAAACAGTGCCATGTCAACTGCAAAGGCCAGTCAATCTACAACCAGTCCATTGTTCTTACGTCCCAGGTAGATATCACTCTGACCACCCACATTGTTCAGTTCCTTGCGCCATTCTCTCATAACCTTTTCAAGGACACAGTTGAAGAGTAGTGGGGAAAGTCCATCTCCTTGTCTCACTCGAGTTTTTATTTCGAAGCTTTCTGAAATCTCGGCTCTAAATTTAACCTTGAAATGGGTGTTGGTCAAAGTTTCTAGGATTAGTCTGCGGGTTTTGTTGTCTAGTGCTAGTTCCTGGAGTACTTTGTTAAGCGTTTCTCTATCGATGGAATCGTAGGCCTTCCTAAAATCAACAAAGGTGACGACAACCTTGCGGTTTCTCATCTTGGAGTATGCAAGTACAGTTTTAAGGTTGAGGATCTGTTCAACACAGGATCGGGTCTTCCTGAAGCCCCACTGGTATTCTCCCAGTTGACTATCCAACTGATTTTCTGCCCTTGTTTGTAACGCCTTCGAGAGAAATATAATAAAATAATATATTATTTTATTATATTTCTTCTATACATATGTTCCTTTTTTGTATTTATTACAATTTAAAGAATTTGTTTGTTTATTTACTTTTTTATTTACCCCTCCTCGATATTTATGCCATGGGCCTCAAAATCCAAACGACGGCCCTGGGTATAATGGGTGCATTGGTTATTGAAAAGGAAAACTTGTCAACCTATTACAAAAATTAATTTCACAGAATTACTTGCAATGATTACTCCTATGATAAAAAAGATACAGTTATGTGAAATAGCATTTCTATGCACGAAAGATTATCAACTACTTTGAGATTTCTAGCAACCGGCAATAATCATGTACGTAAATAATCGCGTACGTATTATCGAACGTACGTTAAGTGAGCCGCGACTGTACTATGAAATCTTATGCTGTACATCTGCAATCTCTCCAGTTTGGCAGGCACTGGTTTACACAGAAATTATTTGATGAAATTTTGCTTGAAAATGAAGAAAGAATAATTCGAATGTAATATCTGAGCCAAACCTCAATATTGAGGGAGACTCAATGCCGAAAAGGCTATCATTCGATCTACCCTTCAAAACACAACTACTTTGGACAGAAGGCAAGAACACAATCACATGTTAACCAAAAAGGACAGTGGAACTGGAGCAGGAATCTACGGACCGTCCCTGAGGTACAGCTTATCTGTGCCTCTGGGATCACATACCACGGCATTTCAAGCGGAAATACACGCCATCGCGATCTGTGTCCGTGAAAATCTCAGGATGTTTCTACTTGAAACTGCTTCGAGAACCTCAAGGTTCTGGCAATACACAACAAGGTCACACTTGCTTGGGTACCGAGCCATAGGGAACTGGTATGAACTTTGTTTATTTATAACACTTTTAACTATGATGGGGCATCCGATGTATCAACGATATGCCTCAAGGCTCATTCATTTAGGCCAGGAATGTCAAACTCATATGATATTGCGGGCCACATCATCTATTTTGTACTAAGTTGGGGGCCGCATATTTTTACTGTTCAAAAAATTAATAAAATACGATTGTTACAATGATTATTGGGGAAAGTCCTCTAAGCCCGGACGGTTCTTAAAGCCGGACAGTATTTGAATCAGTGCGAAGAAGCACGCCAATTTCACGCAAATTTTGAGGTTAGTAAAAACCTTGTTCGAAAAAATTTTTTGGGGTCTGTAAATAGAATTTAAAGCATGGGATGATATTCAGTGTTATTAATTATGATTGCTATTGTACTCATCTGATATAACTCATGCGTTTTTTTGTAATTCATAACACACAATGTGAATGAGATTTTTTTTGTATGTACCTAAGGGTCCCTAAGTTCGGACACTCTCAAAGTCCCCTAATACCGGACAGTTTTACAGCAAGTTTGTTTTTATTGTAGTCATCATTTTTGTGCATTTCTTTTTAGATTCAACATGAGTAAACCCAAACCGAGTTGTGAAAATATCTCCAAAGGAGAAATATTAAAAAAACCATCGATAAGGTGATGTCAAACAAATTTTCTCTGAGAGAGTCATCGGAATTCTATAATGTGCTAAAAAGTACACAAGACTTAGACAGACAAGACTAGACAGACAAGACTAGACAGACAAGACTAGACAGACAAGACTAGACAGACAAGACTAGACAGACAAGACTAGACAAACAAGACTAGACAGACAAGACTAGACAGACAAGACTAGACAGACAAGACTAGACAGACAAGACTAGGCAGACAAGACTAGACAGACAAGACTAGACAGACAAGATTAGACAGACAAGACTAGACAGACAAGACTAGACAGACAAGACTAGACAGACAAGACTAGACAGACAAGACTAGACAGACAAGACTAGACAGACAAGACTAGACAGACAAGACTAGACAGACAAGACTAGACAGACAAGACTAGACAGACAAGACTAGACAGACAAGACTAGACAGACAAGACTAGACAGACAAGACTAGACAGACAAGACTAGACAGACAAGACTAGACAGACAAGACTAGACAGACAAGACTAGACAGACAAGACTAGACAGACAAGACTAGACAGACAAGACTAGACAGACAAGACTAGACAGACAAGACTAGACAGACAAGACTAGACAGACAAGACTAGACAGACAAGACTAGACAGACAAGACTAGACAGACAAGACTAGACAGACAAGACTAGACAGACAAGACTAGACAGACAAGACTAGACAGACAAGACTAGACAGACAAGACTAGACAGACAAGACTAGACAGACAAGACAAGACTAGACAGACAAGACAAGACTAGACAGACAAGACTAGACAGACAAGACTAGACAGACAAGACTAGACAGACAAGACTAGACAGACAAGACTAGACAGACAAGACTAGACAGACAAGACTAGACAGACAAGACTAGACAGACAAGACTAGACAGACAAGACTAGACAGACAAGACTAGACAGACAAGACTAGACAGACAAGACTAGACAGACAAGACTAGACAGACAAGACTAGACAGACAAGACTAGACAGACAAGACTAGACAGACAAGACTAGACAGACAAGACTAGACAGACAAGACTAGACAGACAAGACTAGACAGACAAGACTAGACAGACAAGACTAGACAGACAAGACTAGACAGACAAGACTAGACAGACAAGACTAGACAGACAAGACTAGACAGACAAGACTAGACAGACAAGACTAGACAGACAAGACTAGACAGACAAGACTAGACAGACAAGACTAGACAGACAAGACTAGACAGACAAGACTAGACAGACAAGACTAGACAGACAAGACTAGACAGACAAGACTAGACAGACAAGACTAGACAGACAAGACTAGACAGACAAGACTAGACAGACAAGACTAGACAGACAAGACTAGACAGACAAGACTAGACAGACAAGACTAGACAGACAAGACTAGACAGACAAGACTAGACAGACAAGACTAGACAGACAAGACTAGACAGACAAGACTAGACAGACAAGACTAGACAGACAAGACTAGACAGACAAGACTAGACAGACAAGACTAGACAGACAAGACTAGACAGACAAGACTAGACAGACAAGACTAGACAGACAAGACTAGACAGACAAGACTAGACAGACAAGACTAGACAGACAAGACTAGACAGACAAGACTAGACAGACAAGACTAGACAGACAAGACTAGACAGACAAGACTAGACAGACAAGACTAGACAGACAAGACTAGACAGACAAGACTAGACAGACAAGACTAGACAGACAAGACTAGACAGACAAGACTAGACAGACAAGACTAGACAGACAAGACTAGACAGACAAGACTAGACAGACAAGACTAGACAGACAAGACTAGACAGACAAGACTAGACAGACAAGACTAGACAGACAAGACTAGACAGACAAGACTAGACAGACAAGACTAGACAGACAAGACTAGACAGACAAGACTAGACAGACAAGACTAGACAGACAAGACTAGACAGACAAGACTAGACAGACAAGACTAGACAGACAAGACTAGACAGACAAGACTAGACAGACAAGACTAGACAGACAAGACTAGACAGACAAGACTAGACAGACAAGACTAGACAGACAAGACTAGACAGACAAGACTAGACAGACAAGACTAGACAGACAAGACTAGACAGACAAGACTAGACAGACAAGACTAGACAGACAAGACTAGACAGACAAGACTAGACAGACAAGACTAGACAGACAAGACTAGACAGACAAGACTAGACAGACAAGACTAGACAGACAAGACTAGACAGACAAGACTAGACAGACAAGACTAGACAGACAAGACTAGACAGACAAGACTAGACAGACAAGACTAGACAGACAAGACTAGACAGACAAGACTAGACAGACAAGACTAGACAGACAAGACTAGACAGACAAGACTAGACAGACAAGACTAGACAGACAAGACTAGACAGACAAGACTAGACAGACAAGACTAGACAGACAAGACTAGACAGACAAGACTAGACAGACAAGACTAGACAGACAAGACTAGACAGACAAGACTAGACAGACAAGACTAGACAGACAAGACTAGACAGACAAGACTAGACAGACAAGACTAGACAGACAAGACTAGACAGACAAGACTAGACAGACAAGACTAGACAGACAAGACTAGACAGACAAGACTAGACAGACAAGACTAGACAGACAAGACTAGACAGACAAGACTAGACAGACAAGACTAGACAGACAAGACTAGACAGACAAGACTAGACAGACAAGACTAGACAGACAAGACTAGACAGACAAGACTAGACAGACAAGACTAGACAGACAAGACTAGACAGACAAGACTAGACAGACAAGACTAGACAGACAAGACTAGACAGACAAGACTAGACAGACAAGACTAGACAGACAAGACTAGACAGACAAGACTAGACAGACAAGACTAGACAGACAAGACTAGACAGACAAGACTAGACAGACAAGACTAGACAGACAAGACTAGACAGACAAGACTAGACAGACAAGACTAGACAGACAAGACTAGACAGACAAGACTAGACAGACAAGACTAGACAGACAAGACTAGACAGACAAGACTAGACAGACAAGACTAGACAGACAAGACTAGACAGACAAGACTAGACAGACAAGACTAGACAGACAAGACTAGACAGACAAGACTAGACAGACAAGACTAGACAGACAAGACTAGACAGACAAGACTAGACAGACAAGACTAGACAGACAAGACTAGACAGACAAGACTAGACAGACAAGACTAGACAGACAAGACTAGACAGACAAGACTAGACAGACAAGACTAGACAGACAAGACTAGACAGACAAGACTAGACAGACAAGACTAGACAGACAAGACTAGACAGACAAGACTAGACAGACAAGACTAGACAGACAAGACTAGACAGACAAGACTAGACAGACAAGACTAGACAGACAAGACTAGACAGACAAGACTAGACAGACAAGACTAGACAGACAAGACTAGACAGACAAGACTAGACAGACAAGACTAGACAGACAAGACTAGACAGACAAGACTAGACAGACAAGACTAGACAGACAAGACTAGACAGACAAGACTAGACAGACAAGACTAGACAGACAAGACTAGACAGACAAGACTAGACAGACAAGACTAGACAGACAAGACTAGACAGACAAGACTAGACAGACAAGACTAGACAGACAAGACTAGACAGACAAGACTAGACAGACAAGACTAGACAGACAAGACTAGACAGACAAGACTAGACAGACAAGACTAGACAGACAAGACTAGACAGACAAGACTAGACAGACAAGACTAGACAGACAAGACTAGACAGACAAGACTAGACAGACAAGACTAGACAGACAAGACTAGACAGACAAGACTAGACAGACAAGACTAGACAGACAAGACTAGACAGACAAGACTAGACAGACAAGACTAGACAGACAAGACTAGACAGACAAGACTAGACAGACAAGACTAGACAGACAAGACTAGACAGACAAGACTAGACAGACAAGACTAGACAGACAAGACTAGACAGACAAGACTAGACAGACAAGACTAGACAGACAAGACTAGACAGACAAGACTAGACAGACAAGACTAGACAGACAAGACTAGACAGACAAGACAAGACAGACAAGACTAGACAGACAAGACTTATAGTCTGTTCGACTACATCAAAAATTAAAACAAGGAAAAGAAATAAAAATACCACTTAGAAAAGGAAGATTTGACAAAACTTTTACCGAGGAGTACGAAGAAGCACTAATTGCGCACGTAGTAGATATGTCCAATAGATGCTTGCCATTAACCAGAAAGGGATTTCTAAAATTGGCTTTTGATCTCGCGGAGCAATTAAAACTAACCCATCGATTCAACATGGCCAAGAAAAGTGCTGGTAAACATTTTTATTATGTTTTTATGAAACGCCATCCAGATCTCAGCTTTAGAAGGCCTGAGTCAATAAGTCTGATGAGAGCGGTTGGTTTTAATAGGCCTCAAGTTGAACGGTTTTTCAACAATTTAAAAGATATTACTGAAAAGTATAATTTTGGTCCATCGGACAACTATAACTGCGACGAGACAGGCGTCAGCACTGTCCAAAAGCAGGCTAAAGTAATGACACTCAAAAGTAATCGTCAAGTTGGCAAGTTGACTTCTGCTGAGAGGGGTAAAAATGTAACAGTTATGTTCTGCATGAGTGCTGCTGGGTATTTTATCCCACCACTATTTATTTTTCCCAGACAGAGAGTTAATGGAAGGTTGATGATTGGTGCTCCATCCGAAAGTGTCGCCTTGGCACAGCCAAACGGATGGATGAACGCTGAATTCTTTTTAAAGTGGCTTCAACACTTTGTGAAATTCTCAAAGCCATCTAAAGAGAAGCCTGTGCTTTTGATCCAAGATGGTCATAGCAGTCATAAAGATCTTGCTGTTATAAGTTACGCAAAAGAAAGCCACGTGCACATGTTAAGCACCCCACCACACACGACCCACAAACTGCAGCCATTAGACAGGGTTTTTATGAAGCCATTCATAGATGCATATTTTGAGGCCTGTGGGGTGTGGATGAGGGCAAACTCCGGTGTAAGAATAACAGAATATGAAATTGCTGCTATGGTGCCGCAAGCTTTCACTCGCGTTGCACATTTGGATATAGCAAAATCTGGATTTCGATGCACTGGAATTCTGCCTCGGAATCCAAATGTTTTCACCAATTTAGATTTTCTGCCATCCGTTGTAACAGACGTGCCTATGCAGTCTGATGCTGAACTTCAGCATCAAACTTCAGCAGCTGAAGTGAACATTTGAAATGACGCCAATACGGGTACACCCGAAGACCTGTCTCAGGAGCCTTTCGACGTCAATGAAAAGGAGAATGTTGATACTCAACCGTCAACAAGCAAAGCAATTGTCACTGTAATTCATCAGCTATCACTAGTTCCAAGCGCTGCAATAAAGAGAGCCGTGATTCGACGAAGAAAAGCTGAGAAAAGTGAGATTTTAACATCCTCCCCCTACAAAAATGCGCTCATTGAAAATAAGGCAACAAAGACTAAAGCTCGAATAGTTAAAATGCAACTGAAAGGCAAAAAAACTAACGACCCGACTAAAATAAAAAGGACCAAGAAATCGACTGCAACTCCAAAGACAACGATATCTCAAACATCAAAATCATCAACATCAGTGACTGAAAATACAACAACTTGTTCAATCTGCCACGAAGATAATGATGAAGATTGGATTTGCAGTCAGGCTTGCAATCAGTGGGCTCATGAAGCGTGTGCTGATGTTGAAGAGGGCTCAGTTAGCTAAATTTGTGATTTTTGCAGGCTGGACAATTGAAGTTTGGTGATTGTATAAAAAACGTTCCTGATTATGACCAAAGTTTATTAGAATTAAGATTAGTTTTCTTTATTAACAGTTGATTTGTTCCATTGTAATAGATATTGTTACGAATTGTTTGTTAAAATAATGTTTAAGTTTAAAAATAAACGAAAAGTTGGCTGTCCGTCATTAGGGGACCTTTTTGAAAACGCCCTTTTTCTATTTTATTTGTTCCTTAGTATCTAATACATTTAAAGTAACATTTGAGACTTCTGATATATTTGTGTTGCTTAGGTATATAGTTGAGAGTTTATTAAAGTGAAATAAACAAATTAGACTATTACACAATTTTTTTTTTTGTTATTCCTTAAGTGTCCGGTTCTGTTTGGAGACCTCGCCCTATTATGTATTTATTAGATTCAATGTTTGAAACATATTTTAAATTTATAGAATATTATTACATACCTACATATATATTTTTTTATATTTCATGTTATTTTTGACGGAAAGTATAAATATTTTAGATTAAAAAAAAATATAGGCAGTCAGGCACTGCCGACTGAAGTGAAAACTTTGGAATGAGTGTGTTTTTTCAAGTGTTTTCAAATTTAAATTGTTTTTTAAACCACAGTCTATCGCAAATGTCACAAGGATGACCGAAATCATTTAAAAAAAAATCTTTATTAATTTGTCGATGTGCACTGTAATTTTGTTGAAAAGAAGAATATATTTGTAAAGGAATTATATATATATATATATATATATATATATATATATATATATTTTATATATATATATATATATATATATATATATATATATATATATGTTGAGAATGTATGTTTTGAGTATTATTTTGAAGATCATGTGGAAGAATATTTTGAGTATTTGGTAGATAGTTTGTTATTATTGGTTCATGTAATTGTGGAACATCATTAACTTGTGAAGAAGTTTGATTGTGAATGTCATTATCATAATCTGATTGTTATCTGGAATGTTTGATTCATTTCGTGTTGATAGGTCAGCAGCATGAATTGGTGGGATATATGGCACATTTCTTGTTGATGGGCCTGCAATTTGTGAGTTATGGAAATTTTTACATTTAGAAACACGTCGTATAACTGCTTTTGAAGATTTATCTGTATGTAAATTAATCAAATTAGTAGTAACTCTTTACTTTTCGCTATACCGCTGACTGTTTTGTTTGAAATATTCTTTACGACGTTTAATTTTTTCCTCCTCCTCAGCTGTGACTGTTCGATGTTTAGAAATTTCTGAACTAACTATTGCAACAGTTTTTTTTCTTATTCTTATCTCTATATCGCTGACTATTAATTTTATTTTGAAATTTTCCTTCTTTCATTATATGCATAAATTTCATTTTGACTCGTACCATCATCACTGAAATCCGCTCCTTCATCATCGTTCTGTCTCTTTCTTGTACCACCATTTGAAGAAATGTTATTTTTTTTCACATAGGATAAAGGATCTAACCCATATAGGAAATAGATATTTAGAAACACTAATTAAGTATACAAAAATAATTTTTTGTAAAGTTGTAATGGTGTAAATTGATTATGAATTCTTCGATACAATCCAGTAATCTGAACATTCCAATAATCCGGCACCAGTACATCTACTAGTACATCTGGCAAAAGTACCTACTCTTCTGGGCACACTGATTCTACGGGTTGATATTTCTTTAGAAGCGCTGCGTTCTGTCAACACTGTCAAAAACTTTGACTATTAAGTTTCACGTTTAGAGCCAACTTTAAATATATGCGTATAGATGTGTTCTTTTGAACTCATCTATACGCATATACGCACATGCGTATATATTTTCAGTAATAGAAATTTTCTATAGAGCGTAGCTAATGATGACGATGACGCAAATGTATAAGCTTACCCTCTATCAAAAACTCGTTCAGCGCGGCTAAAGAAGTTTTCACTTCAAAAAGTAAAATAACAGTTATAATAAACAAAATCAGAGTTTAATACTACTTTATAATAATACTACAAAATTATTATTACAATGCTGTTTGCATGCTTCTTTTAATCTCCTTTACTCTTTTAGTAATAAAAGAATTACTCCTTTAGTAATACCGGTCATGGTAGGTGCACCATCAGCTGCAAGACAAACGGAACAAAACTCCCAAAAGCGCCTCAAAAATATCAGATGCGGTAGTATTATAGATAAGAGTGGCTTCAAGTTCTTCACTTACTTTTAAATTAACATCGCATCCGCGAATAAAAACGGTCAGCTGAGCGATATTTAGAATATCTGTACTTTCATCAATTGCAGCAGATTAGGCTTGAAATGTTGATATTATTGAGTTATGCTGATTTCTCAAATTTCCGGCTATTTAATTATTTGTGTTTGCTACAGTATTTCAAATGAAACTACACTTTTCATTTTTTTTTTGTGCTGGACATACAGTGTGTCCGCGGATTGAGGTACCCAATTGGGCAGAAATCGTAAAATTTTACGACCAAAAGTCATTCTTAATAAAAAGTTTTGCTTGTCGAGAGAATGAATGGGCGATAAGAAAATTTTAGATCAAATGTACAGGTTAAATTACGTGTTAATAAATTACGAAAGTTTGAAAATGCTTCAAGGCATAAGTTACATTTTTTATTATTTTTTACAAAAATTTTATAAAACAGTTTTTTATAAACTAACGTAATAAAAAAATTTAATAAAAATTCGAAGTTTTCTATTCTACTAAACTATTCTACATGACTACCTTCCAACTCGGAACTCTTTTCCGCTAACTTAAAATCTACCCTATATAATGGATTGCTTCTTCTATGCGTTGTTTTAATATTTCCCTATCATGTGGAAGATCATCTGAATACACCTATTGTTTTAAGACACCCCACAAAAAAATGTAATAATTAAAGCTCAGGCGATCTGGCGATCGGGGTAATGGTTTGGGCCAAACCTCCCTATCCAGCTTTCGCCAAAATGATCATGTAAAATGACCACGGCTGTGCAATGTGCTGGGCAGCCGTCTTGTTGCCCAAACAAATTATTACGTACTTCTGGCTATAATGTATTGCGAAATGGTGAGACAAAATGATCCAAAATGTTCAAATACACGTGCTGGTTTAAATTTCCCTCTATAAAATATGAGCCAATGATCCGATCAATAAAAAAAATCCACACCATACATTAATTTTTTTTGTAGCGTTGATCTCATTTGTTTATTATGTAATTAGAATTCTTGTTAGCCCAATGACGACTATTTTGTGAAGATGCGTATTCGTGCATATGCGTATTCGTGCAAAAACGTTTGTGCAAAATGTACATTCATCGGTAAAAAAATAAATCTATGAAATCTCTAGTTTTCAGGGAAATTTTCACCTATCCATAAACAAAACTCTAAACGTCTCTATTCATCAACAGGTTCAAGTGTATGCCGCATCTATGGCTTAAACGGTGTAATTTTGTTTTCCTTAAAAAATGTGTAATACCCTTTTGCTTAAATCCAATGTCGCTTCCTTAAAGAAAATTTCGGGTTATCTAAAACTGACCGTATTACTGATAATGTAGATGCATTGCTAATAATGTGAAATGCAAATAAATAAAAATCTGTTATTATTGTATTATTAAAAATTCAGACTGTACAAAACAACTTTGATTTATAAAATGTTTGTAAAAAATAATAAATAATGGTACTACTTATCCCTTCAAGCATTTTCATACTTTCTTAATTTATTAACACCCTGTACATTTGATCTAAAATTTTCTTCTAGTCCATTAATTTTCTCGACAAGTAGAACTTTTTATAAAGAATAACTTTTGGTCGTAAAATGAAAATTTTACGATTTTTGCCCTATGGGGTACCTCCATCCTCGGACACACTGTTTATACAAATAGACACAAAACTTTAGCCGTTTATTAAAAAAAAATTAAACGTCTCGGCGGGCCGCAATCTATGTATTGTCGGGCCGCGTGTTTGACATGCCTGATTTAGGCCGTCGTAACTGAATCAGTTTATGGATTATATTATTTTCAAACATTGCCATTTTTCTGTGACAATATTTTAATTAGTTTTGTTTAGCTTGTATCTCTATTAGTTCCGACTCAATTGTTACATGTAATATTTCTTTTTGAAGATAATAGAGAGTATCTATCAAATTTAAACCTAAGTTATTAATACTTCAATCAATAGAATATTTTACAATCTGAAGTGCTCAGAAATTGTGGAACAAGACAGTGGTGTATTTAGTCATAAATGGGCTGAATCAAAATTTGTTTGGGGGGGGGGGGGAGGTTTACACACTTCTGACATTTAAGCGGCAGGTTGTTCAGGCCGGTGGTATAAAACCCTGGCAGATGAGAGTCAACGAATTCTTGCAATGCCAGTTCTAGAGCATTGCCGGAGTTAAATTGTTTTGCAATTAAAAAGTTGTCCAGATTGCGGAAGAAGTGGTAGTCAGTGGGGGCTAGGAATGGTGAGTAAAAAAATCGCAAGCGGGCACACAGAGACGTAAGCAATGCGTTCAATTCAGCTGCCTGGCAAAACATTCTTGAAGAGCTCTTAGCAAGAGGTATCTCGCCATACTTGCTACGTCTGGTACGAAGTTACCTACGTATTAGGAAAGTTGTTCTCCAAGAAAATAACAAATTAGTGGAGCGTGATGTAGTGTGGTGCCGCAGGGCTCTGCTTTGGAACCGTAACTATGGAATGTCCTTTACAACGGAGTACTCAGACTAAAGCTACCGGAAGATATGGGCTTCGCTGATGACTTGGAACTTGTAGTCTCGGGGAAAACGGAAATGGAAACTATGTCGAGAGCAAACAGGGCCATTGAACAGGTGAACAAATGTATGTAAATCAAGAAACTGAAGCTGGCACCAGAAAAGACAGAAGCAGTATTGCTAACTGGACTAAGAAAAACGAAACCCATCACAATTAAAATAAAAGGAGAAAAATTAACCCCAAAGGAATCCCTAAAATTTCTTGGTGTAACCTTTGACAAGAGCCTATTCTTTAATCGCCATATCACCACAGTGGCAGCCAAAGCACTGAAAACTGCAACAGCGTTAGATAAATTAATGCCCAACGTAGGAGGACCCCGCAGTAGTAAGCGAAAACTTCTTTGCTCGGTGGTTCACTCCACAATGCTCTACGCAGACCCGATTTGGGCAGAGGCTTTGAGAAAACATGTGATTAGACAAAACTTGGTAACCGTTGAAAAGAAAATGAACTTATGGCAGAAGAGAGGGTAGAAGTCTACAATGGCAGATCAAACGACGATGGCACACAGGCCGACAAAAAGGCTATAGCGAAGGCCCGAATGTACCAGGCATGGCAAAACCAGTGGAGTCTATCCACTAAGGACTAAGGGATACTGGACCAGAATCCTAATCCCTGATGTGGAGCGTTGGGCAACTAGAAAACACGGCGAAACAAATTTTTACGTCACCCAAGTTTTCAGAGGACATGGCTGTTTCAGGAGGATAAATCGAAGGATAAGACTGGACAAACACTAGACTCATCAACTATGGATGAACAAATGTCGTCGGAGGACTTATGGGTAGATACATCAAGCATGATCTAAGACTTCATGACAATAAAAATGCTAGACGAGCGGAAAGGGAAAGAAGCCGAAAAGATATAAAATGTTAGTACCTGAACCCCTAATCACTGTAAGTAGAGGGGGGATGTAAGGGCAACACTATGCAGCAACATCTTGAAGTTACGCGAAAAGCGGTCCCAAGATGCTTGTGACATTCCGGAGGGTCTACTTGCTAAGTTAACCGTAAGGTGCTTACTACGACCCCCTCCCCCCAAAAAAAAAGTCTGGTGAGTATGGAGGATGTTGAAGAAGCACCAATTCCAATTGCATAACAAATGCATGATAACGCTAATTTCATAACAAATGCATGATAACGTGGCAAAATTACAGCAATTGGAATTGGAGCTTCTTCATCATCCTCCATATTCATCAGACCTAGCCCTCACTGACCGCCACTTCTTCCGCAATCTGGACAATTTTTTAATTGGAAAACAATTTAACTTCGATAATGCTGTAACACTGGCTTTCCAAGAATTTGTTGACTCTCGTCCGCCAGGGTTTTATACCACCGGCCTGAACAACTTCGATGAATAAAATAATTGCTGCTATTTGTAAGCTATCACACAACTTTGACTTTTTTTCAACAAATTTCATACTTGACGAATATATTATATTGCGTCACATTAATACAATAAATGATAAAATTTATTTTCAATTTTTTACACAAGAATAAATCAGTTTTACATAAACTAACAATTTTTAATTATTATTTGTGGAATTATTTTAACACAATTAGATACGAACTAACTAATCCAAACAAAGAAGAAGGAATACCATAATTTAAAGCCAAATTGCCCGCAGTCGAAATGCAAGGATTCCTGTTCCAGTCTTACTGAACAAAATTCCAACAGAAATTAATAAATAATTTTCTTTTCAATCTAAAAGATTTAGGATCTTCTGGGAAATAGTTTATATACATATACATATGTCGTAAACCACCGTTGAAATTCGGTTTGCTTTGTATGTTGCTTTGTGGCAAGTAGAATATAATTCAACACCTAAAAACTGTTTATAATTTTATTGTTAGATATATCATAAATATACTAGACTGGATAAATAAAACTGAACATGAGTAGCTAAAGAGGATAGGCAAGAATGAAAATTTGTCGACGGACATCATATTCAATACGATTGCCTACTCTTAACTTGATTAAAAACGCGCACGCAATGCTTAAGTATGGAGAGGCTCATAAAAACATCATAGAAAAATGTAAACATTTTCTGTTCAGAAATATGAAATCTTGCAAGGGTGATTTGAGATATACACAATTAAAAAAGAGACGAAGACAGATTAAATACAGTTATGATTTAAAATAATTCATTTAATTGCCACACCAAATGATCAAACTGTAGACCCTATTGCGCATCCAAGGAAACCATGCTCTAGACCTTTTTGAGTAGTGGGTAAAATTTTCTTCTTCGTCACCAGTAATAATTCTGGCACTGGCATCACTTGGAAAAGAGGAGGGAGGTCACAGACTACTTTTTCTATTCATAGCATTGTTTTACAACTTCTACTTTAGAAGTGAAGAGCAAAAAATAAAGGTCGAAGTCAAAAAATTTATATCAATGAATAAGTCCATAAAACTTCCTGATGTATTACTAGTTCCGTGCCTAACTGCGCCTAGCGCCATCCGTGGCCAAAAATACAACTTCGTGTGCAATAATACTGTATAAAAACAACACGCAAAAACAAAAAATAATTAATTTAATAAAATATACGAAATTTGACAGCAAAGAAAATTATAGGTTTTGTAATACGTCAATTGAATATTTGTATATTTGTAAGGAAAGTTAGGGTTAGCTGACGGAAAACAATAAAATTCATAGTTTGAGTTTCGGGTAGTATTTTTACAGTTAGTTACAGAACACTTGAAAACGTGTTTTGGCCTTGAATCCATTATCAATGTATGCACTTTATTAGTTTATGTAAAATAATAAAACAACAAAATAAAACTTTTTTATTTAGCAAAATACATGTCAATATATACAAATAATTGAAAAATAATGACGTAACTGCACATGAAGTTCTTAATAGTGTCACCTTTGGAGCTAGTGCCGTTTTCGCGCAGAGCGAATACAATGAAATCCAATTAGAGGATGTGGAATATTTTGTTTAAGATATTGAATAAAACCAATGTTTTTGCTCACCATGTTAGGTGCATCGTCTGTTGTACCAGAAACAATTTTCTGTAGGTTAGGTTTTATATAAATATATAATATCCATTTATATCCATTTCTATAAATGCTATATCAAATTCTATAAAAATATCAAAGCCAGTACACATCCCTTTCAACGTTATTAGTTTCAATAGTTCTTAATTTACAAGATTTGCGTTATATATTTGCGAAAAATGTCCCTTTCTAATTCGATATTGAATTGTATTTCGACTTGTAGGTACCTCATTTATATGCTACTTAATCAAGTCTTTGTCTTTCAAATCGAGAAATAAAGTAGCAGTACATTCTATAAGAGCTTGTTTTACAAACTCTCTTTCTGAATTATGTTTATCGCGATTATGTTTATAGTTTATTTACTCGCACATCAAAATGAACACATTAATAAGTAAATTATTGTATGTGAAGGATGTCATTATTATAATCGTGTGTAAAACTATCCAAATCGTAAATTTAATGTAAATCAAATGGACTTTCATTACTAAACGATTTCTGTTTGTTTTTACTATGTTAACAACCTGCATCACTAAACAAAAAATATAGACGTAGAGAAAATAATTTTTCTGACGTATATTAAAATTGAATTAACTTATCTTACTTCAGAATTCAGAAGTCTCGGCCACTCAGTCTGGATTACTAACCTAACCATAGAATCTAGATTAAATATAATCTTTAACCTAGATTACATCGACAACGGCCAAATATTGTTTCCGTGACAGTGCCCTTTTACTAGTTTTTGCCACGGAGCGGCTGAACGTTCTAACCTAAAGCTCTAAATTATTTTGTCTGTCAAAATAACAATTTTTCAATATTATATTTTTTGTAGATTCAACAGTATTTTAACGAAGCATTCGTAGATAAAATAATGTTTGATACACGTGTGTGTAAGGCTTTGTACATGAGTTTCGAAGTTTTGCAATGAGTTCTTCTTCACACACTTGTATTATAAACTACCATTTTGGGATCAAAAACGCTTTTAATACACAAAATGATTCTCGTTTTTCTTTTGTGAAAAATATGTTTTTCTTTCTTTATCTGTTGAAAAGGCGAGATTAGAATGCAAAATGTACAATACATAAATAATGTACAAAATGTGACACAGAACCCCCAAACAAACAAAGCAGAAAAAAAAAACAGAAAAATATGATCAAATATGAAAGCTAAAATGAACACTTATGAACAATAATAAATATCCAATCTAAAAATAAACATAAAATGGTTTATGATCAAAACTATAAAATTGACATATTTTATTGCAAGCAATAATTGTGTTTATTAGCAAAATGGAAAATATATGATATAAATTTGCTAATAAATGTACACCATATATTATTTGCTTTTGCTAATAAATGTATACACTAAACAAAATTATGAACAGAGGGAAATTTACTGAAGAACAAATGACTGATAATTGTAAGAGTTTCCAATCGGAATGAAGTCCAAATAACACAAAGCACAATCAGTTCAGTTCCAAGACGAACTTCCTGCATATGATTCACACCCTCTTCATATAATAGTGTCGTATCCATGGTAAATAACAAAGTGATAAGAATGTTTGAATACAAACAAACATTCTTCCAACCGAAAATGCTATTATATTCATCAATGCAGTTCGTCAAAGCTGAATAAACGTTGACCACTATCTTCTGCGTCCACTTAACCAGTACTTTCTTGTTGTTAGAAACTCTGCTAATTTGGTTGAAATCCAACAAAAACTTTGTTTCGTTCTCTATTCACAGGCAATTCCTCAAGACGTTATTTAAAAATGTGAATCTATATTTAAGGAAAATTGCATAATGTCTCATAAGCACGGTTAATATAGGATAATTTGTGAGATTCCAAATCGGGGTTTTGTGGATTTCGTGTTTTTCTTTTTACGACGCGAGTTTTGGGTTCGCAACACTCGAATAAGTTTTTTAAAAAAAGATTAAAAAATTCATTCAGGAACAATTCACTTAATACTAACAAAATAAATGAAAATAAAAATATAATAGTTTTGACTTAAGTAGTGATTATAATTATAATAATGAATGTCTTTGCTCTCCGCATATCTTTATATATGAAAGATAAGCTGAAATGTTAGTTTCAGCACTTTTGCAGGTGCAGACTTGGTGTTGTCTTTGGACAGCTTCCATAACTCCTCCGGGGATAAGTTTGAGAATCTAGCGTAGCAGGTGCGAGATTAGACGGTCTTGGAATTTTCTTTCTTGATGACTCGAGTTGTTTTCCAGAATTTATATAACAGATAAGAAGTTATTGCGACACATATAATATAGAGTATTAATGTCCACACACTTGGTTTATCTGAAAACAATGGTTGATTCATAATTTTATCAAGTTCTTTATTTTGCAAGTCTAGAATATGTTGGAAGTTATTAATTTCTTTGAAATTTATAGATTCCATGGGTTTTATTTGCAATTGGTTATTTATTTTAAGTTGATTTTCAAAGATTAATTTGGGAATTTCGATAACTCGATAATTTGGTTTGGAATTTTGATAAGATTTGACTTTTATACTTCCAATATTAATTTCACAATATGGGTTCAGTTCTAACATGTATGTTCTGTTAATTGGGAAACTATCTTTAATTTTTCCGCACTGTTGCACTGCCACTATTTATTTAGGGATGATTAATAACCATTTGTTGTTTTCGAATTTCTGTACTTTAGGGTTTTGGATATTTATGGAAATCTGGTGACAACTTGAAATGTTTTTAGCGAACTTCAGAATTTGTATTTCACAAGGAGCTTCTTTGGTTATCTCTTGATGGTCCATTTCTTGACAAATTCTTCGGGGTTTATTTCGTTACATTTTTCATTGAATTGCATGTAGTAATGTTCATTTAATGATAGGTATTTTGATTGTGGAAAAATGGTTTTGTATTTTCCATTTGTTGGAGTAGGCAATGGATATAGGCGGTAAAGGTTATAACTATTTGGTTCAACAATTGGAATTTGGATTATGAATACTATTTGACTTTCTCTAATGAAACTTTTGATTTTCATTACTTTTTCGAATAATAATATATTTTCTAATTTGTTTTCTTTCAATTGATCGTTAACAAGTTTCAGTTCTTGTAATAATTCTAAAGGTTCAATTAATGAGTTGTGAAACACATTAGATTTTGAAAAAAAAATTGATGTTTCCAATTTCTCAAATATTTTTTGAATTAGTTGTAGTGACGTTGTAATTTGGAAGAGAACTGTCTGTAATAACATAAATTCGTACATTTCTGTATAACTTGAATGTTTTGTTTTTAGTTCTTGTTCTATTTGCGTAATACGAGATTCCAATATTATTTGATTGTGTGCCAATTTTTGAGTTTCATTATTAAATTTATTAGTAGCTAATTGCAGAAGTGTGATTTGTTCTTTCATAATCGTTTTAAATTTTACTTGGTCAATTAAGATGATAGAGATAGCTTTATCATATTTTTCAGAATCAGTTTGGTCAAGGTTGCCAGTTAATATTTTAATCATTGAGCCTAATCCAGTAATTATACCTCTTTTAGTTCTTTTATTTATTGAAGGATTTACTTGTCTAATTTGATTGGTTATACTTGTGAAGGATCTGTAATAGTGGGAGTTTTTAATTCTTTCATATGGATAATTTATATCTTATTATTTGATTTATTTTTTATTTTAGCTTTATTATTTTCTAGTATTTCAGTCAGTATGTAAGGGCCTAAAAATTTATTTTCTTTTTAATTACGTCATTTTATAAAAAGTTTGTCCGATTTTAAATTGGTATTGTTCTGGTCCTTTAAGATTACGTTTGTCTAGTAATTTTTCTTTATTAGTTTCGAGTCGTTCGTTAACTTTTTTATAAACAGGATTGATTTTTTCTTTGTGATTCATTATATAGTCAGGGTAGAATGAAGAGTCAACTAAACAAGAAGGGTCACTTGTATTTGTATGTCCGAGAGTTAATTCTAATGGCGTAAAATTTGTAGAAGAATCTATAGAGTTGTTGTATGCAATTATAGCATATTTCATTAGTATTACAACATTATTTGTGGTATTAGTTAGTCTTAATATTCTTAGATGTTCAATTAAGGTAGAATGAAATCTTTCTACAGGTGCATTGGATTCATGATGGAGTGGGGTGGTAAAGTGGATTTCAATTTTATGTAGTTTTAAAAGTTCTTTAACTATTTCGTTTTTAAATTCAGTACCATTGTCCATTGTAATTTTTTCGGGAAGGCCGTAATAAGAAAAGTAATTAATCAATGCGTTACAGATTTCGATAGCAGTCTTACTTTGAATTGGTATAGCTTGTCCTAATTTAGAAAAAGCGTCTATTATCGTTAAGAAATTTTGGTTGTCAAACTTAAAAACATCGATGTGTAAAAATTGGAAGGGTTTACCTACAGTTTCGGTTAATACTATAGGGACATAAGGTGGTTTTCTTAACTACTTAGATTTTTGGCATACGTTGCAATTATTTATATAGCTTGTTAAGTTTTCATAGAGGGCCAGTAATAATTTCTTTTCAATTCCTCCAGTGTTTCGTTTATTCCACGATGATTACATTTACCTTCATGTTGATGTTTTATCATAATTCTTCTTCGTCTAAAATTGAATTTACCATCTTTGTACATTTTACTAATTTAAGTCCTTTTTATAGAAGTGATCTAAATATACTTCATTAAAATCTAAATACATCGAGTCTGTATGAAAATACAAATAAAATGTCTTTTCTTCGGAGGTGTAGTTTTTTAAGAGTTCAAGGATTAAATTTGTATTTGAAATGGGGATTTTAACGAGAAGGATTTTATGATAGCCAAAGTCTTCAGTTTATATTTCTAATTTATTATAAGGGTTTTTTGAAATAATGATTTGATTTGATTTATTATTGATTATTTCGTCTAGAATAGGTATTCCGTTATTTATATTATTACTATTACTATTGGAATGTGCAGTTGAATGAAATGATTAGTCATTTTGGGTGTGTGGGGGTCTAATTTGGATGTCTTGTAGAATTTTGATTTTAGGGGAAGTTGTTATGTTTTCTTGCGTCCCACTAGTGGAAGGTTGTGTATTTTCGATAGGGTTTTCAGATAGATGTCGTAAATAATCTAAAATGTCTTGGTTAATTTCACCTGGATTGTTGAAGGTACTTTCGGTTTCTATTGCATTTGAATTTATTCCTGATAGTGCGTCAGCGTTTGTATTTTGTTTTCTAATTGATTTGTGTTCTTCTGAGTTGCAATGTAATTTTTAAAATTTGATTTAAGGATGTTGTCGTGTGAGGATTCAAAAAGGGTTTCGTCAGTTTCAGTTTTATTAATGAAATTTGCATTACAAGGGTCGATTTCATTTATTTCAAAGGGTGAAGTTACATCAAGTTTTACTGTCTCGTCGCTTGAATTTGGTATGGTGGTGATTGTAAAATTGTTTTCTACATTTCCTAAAGCTTCGGGCATATCGGTATTAGTTGTGAAAATCGTATAATTTAATATTCCAGTTCCTTGCTTTAATTTTACGGGTAATTTTACAATTAATCTATTCGGTTAAGTAAATCATGTAAATCATGTAAGTCCGTCGTAATTTTCAGAAAATTTAAATAAGTAGAATTTATGACAATTTTATTTTAAAGATATTAAACATAGGAATTTTGGCTATTTCGTGGTGAATAGTCATTGCATGTGCTGTGTATTTTAAATTTTTCGTTGGAAATATGATTTTTATAGAATTTATAGGCTAATGAGGCATCAATAAGGCTGCGTGAATTGCCTGTGTCTATTAAAAATGTAGCTTTTAATTCGGGAATATTAATATGGGGAAGATTTGTAGGAATGTTATTTAGTTTTATTATGTCTGGTCGGGATTCAGGTAAGTCATTTGAAAATTTGGATGTTGGGGGGTTTCTTCTGGTTGATAGTTTAGATTATAATTGTTATCATATTCTGCGTTAGCTTTCAATGAGTTTGGATAATCTTGTTGGACATAAGAGTCTTGATAGTCTTGGAAGTTTTGATGGTTTTGTTGGTCATAAGAGTCTTGATAGTCTTTGTAGTTTTGATAGTTTTGTTGGTCGTAAGAGTCTTGATAGTCTTGGTAGTCTTGATTCATTTCTTGTGTATATAAATTTTCCATTGCAGAGGTTTGTCTAGGTCTAGAGGTGTTTCCAGAGCTAGTGTCCATCGGTTCAGGTCTATAGTTAATCGGTGAAAAATTCTTAGTCATGTGACTGGATTTTTGGTTGAATGGAGATGGTTTCGGTTGATTATTAAATGGTTGATGTTGTGAAAAGTTCGGTTTTGAAATAGGGAAGTTAGTGGATCTTAATTGATAATTTGATTGTTCGTAATTGGGTTGAAAATTTGGTTGATATCTTTGTTGGTAATTGGGTTGAAAATTTAGTTGAGATTTTGGAGGATAATTTTGTCTGACATTTTTCATTGGGACATTTTGTATTGGGTAATTGGGTTTCGAATAATTTGGGTTAAATAGTGGTTGCGGTCTATAAGTAGATTGCTGTAAATTCGGGTTATATCCAGTATTAACATATTTAAAGATTTCCTCTTCTGTGACAAAGGCTAGAACTGGTTCAATCGAATTGGAGTTTCTTAATCTAATTACTAACTAAGTTTGATATGGTAAGCCGTGAATGAAAGTTTTTAGAGCAAAGTCGTCATAATGGTTAATCTTAATTTGTCTTTCTTCTTCGTCTTCAATTGTAGAATTTAATTTGGAAAATGATAAACTTCGTGAGTCTTGTATCCTCATGCCAAATTGGATAGGGGTTTCATTTTTTAGAGGTTTCATGTATATTAGGTCATGTATTAGACAGTCTATACCTCTCTGATCTGAAAAGGGCTGATTTAATGCATTTTTTATTAACTGCCAACTATTTAGTTCTGTCCTGGTGCGAAATAAATCGGTAGCACGATCTCTTAATTTACAGGACCGGGAATTTATAGGACCGTATCAAGCAAGCAAATGTTTAATGGGTCGTTTACGTTTTGAACATTTTGGAAAGTTTGAAGAAAATGTGCCGTCAAAGTGAGGGATGTTATCGGCTTGGTAACGTAATAGTGGTACATTTATGGCCATTTTGATTTATTTTTGGATTATCAACTAAACTAATTCTTATAAGCGATCAATTGATTTTGATTAGTTTTTTTTATTATTTTCAATAAAATTAAGTTTAGAGAAATTCAAAAGTGTTTGGGAAATTATTTATAAAAAGGAATGAAGACTTACGTTATAATTACTGCGATGAGTTTCATATTTTTCTTTCTTGGTTGTACTTAATCTAATGCCTATAGAATCTGGAGAAGTTGTCCTTTTCCCAGGTCTTCTTAGTCTAACGAGTTCCAGAATTGAGTCGATGTTGGACTTTCTTCAGGATGTTCCTTTGTGTTGCGTGTTATTGTGGAATCCGGAATTTCCTTTGGATCTTGCAACTTTTCCTCGATGGACGTTTTCGTATCTTCACGATTTTCTTGTTTCGACTAGACTTAAGGGTTGATACCCAAAAACAATTGTTTGAAACAGTGTTTCGCCTAGATCCTACCGACTGCGTCAGTTTTGGGTTCGCAACACTCGAATAAGTTTTTTAAAAAAAGATTCAAAAATTTATTCAGGAAAAACTCACTTAATACTAACAAAATAAATGAAAATAAAAATATAATAATTTTGACTTAACTAGTAATTATAATAATAATGAATGTCTTTACACTCCGCATATCTTTATATATGAAAGATAAGCTGAAATGTTAGTTTCAGCACTTTTGCAGGTGCAGACTTGGTGTTGTCCTTGGACAGCTTCCTTAACTCGCGCGATAAAAATGAAAAAAAGATTACCGGCCAAAAAGGAAATGGTTTTGAAGATTTGGAAATGAAGATGCTGAAACAAATTATGGAGGATGTAAGGGATATAAAAGAAGAGAATCGGAAGATGAGGCGGGAACTGGAACATTTAAAAAATATGATGCGTGAAAAGGAAGAAAAATGGGAAAGAGAAAAGATGGAACTAAATGAAAAAATGAAAAGACTGGTGGAGAAAATGGAAGAGAAGGGAAGAAGAATGAAAAAAAGAATATTGTAGTAACGGGACTGGACGAAGAAGAATGTGAGAACGTGAAGAATCTGGAAAAATGGATAAAGGAAGAATTAGAGGTAGAAGTGACGGTACAAGAAATGTATAAAGTAAGTGGAGGAAAAATGCTGGTGGCGGAACTTGGGAGCTGTGGTGATAAACGGAAAGTTATGGAAAATAAGAGGAAATTAAGAGAGAAAAAAAAAGAAGAGAGAGTATACATAGAAGACGATCTGACGAAGAAGGAAAGAGACATACAGAAGGAATTAAGAGCGCTAGCCAAAGAAGAGCGACAAATAGGACTGTGGGTGAAAGACGAACGCGGAGTGGAATAAGGAAGAAAGGGAGCAAATAAGAATACTATTCTGGAACACAGCGGGGATAAAAAACAAAGACAATGAGTTTTTGGAATATTTGGGAAAATTTGACATAGTGGGAATGGTAGAAACGTGGGTGGAAGAGAAGGGGTGGGAAAAATTGGAAAAAATAATGCCGAAAGAGTTTAAGTGGAAATGTCAATTTGCAGGGAGGGTAAGCAGGAAAGGGAGAGCTAAAGGTGGGATAATAATGGGAGTGAAAAAGGGATTGAAAAAGGAAAACAGAACCGTAGCAAAAGAAGAAAGAGGGATTATGGAAACAACGGTGAAAAGTGGACAGAGAAAATGGAGAATTATAACAATATACAGCAGGAGTATGAAAGAAACGAAGAGAATGATAAAGAGAATGAGTAAAAAGGCAAGACGAGGGAACTACGGTGATTGGGGGGGATTTTAAGGCAAGAATTGGGTGAAAGGGAATACGGATAGAAGAAGAACAAACAACAATAGAAAGAAGACCAACAAAAGATGAAACAGAAAACGCCGAAGGGAAACTACTGATTAGCTTAGTAGAAGAAAGAGAGAGGGTGGGACATACTTAATGGAAACAGCATACGAGATGAGAAAGGGGAGTACACTTATATTGGACCAAGAGGGGAGACAGTTATTGACTATGTTATGGTGAATGCAGAAGCATGGGATGAAATAGTAGAATTCTAGGTGGGAGAAAGAGTCGAGTCGGATCATATGCCATTGGAAGTGAAGACAAAAGGAAGAGAGAAAGATAGAAGAAGTGTGAAGGATGTAAGAAGAAAAATTGTGAAGAATATCTGGACGGAAGAATGAATAGAAAATTATAGAAGAAGACTTAGGTAGGCAAGATGCGAAGAAGAAAGGATAAACGAAAAGGTGAAGGAACTGGGTGATCACGTAAAAAAATCAACAGAAAAAAAGTGATAGAGACAAGATTGAAGGTGGGGTCTTGGAAAAAGGAGTGGTGGGATAAATAATGCAGAGAAGGGAAGCAAGCAGTAAGAAAGAAACTAAGAAATTGGAAAAGAGAAAAAGCAACTAAGTAAGAGTACAAGAGAGCACGCAAGAGGTGCAATCTAGTATGCAAAGAGAAGAAGCAAAAGAAACGGATGGAAGAAGAACTAAAGATGAATGGCATAAAGACGGAAGAAGAGGTATGGAAATACATAAATAGGGAAAGAAAGAAAAAAGTAGAAAAAGTGAGTGATTACTGAATTACTGTAGAGGAATGGAGAAAGTACTTCAGTGAGCTGCTGGGGGGTGATGAAATGAGACAAGATAAGAAAAAGAGACAACACCGAGTGGGAGAAATAGAAGAGATAACAACAGAAGAATTAGAACAACAACTGAGTAAACTGAAAAGGAAAAAGGCACCGGGGAGGGACGGTATACAGAATGAATCGTGGATATATGGAGCTGAAAGGGTAGCTGACAGGTTGTTAGAGATAATGAACGGAGTGTGGAAGGGAGAGGGCTTCCCACAGGAGTGAAAAGAGGGGATAATATGCCCCATATATAAGAAATGAGAAAGGGAAACAGCCAGTAATTATAGGGGGATCACTCTGCTCAATACGGCATATAAGATATATGCAATGATTGTGGAAGAGAGACTGATGAAGGAAATAAAGGAGCGGGGTGTGATAGTGGACATTGTACACATCTTGAATCACATAGTAGGGAATGAAAAAAAAGAGAGTGGCAAGATGTATGCATTTTTTGTGGACCTGAAGGCGGCCTTTGATAATGTGGCAAGTGATTCACTGTGGGACTGCTTGAGAAAGAAAAGGAAAAATGAGCATCTGGTATCAAAAATAGAAGAGATTTATGAAGAGACAATATGTAGAGTGAGAGTTGATGAAAGGGTGATCGAAGGTTTTCATACTCATAAGGGAGTAAGACCAGGCTGCCCACTAAGCCCCAGCCTGTTTGCAGCGTTTATTGGAGATATATAGGAGATGTTCAGCAAGCCACAGACAGGCGGGGTTGTGGTGGGCAAAGAAAAAGTGTGGTCCCTAGCCTACGCGGACGATTTGGTGGTGCTAGCGAGAGACGAGAAAGGGATGAAAGAAATGATAAGAAACATGGAGAAATATATGAGGAGGAAAAAGCTGACAGTGAATGTGTAGAAGTCCAAGATGATGGTGTTTAGAAAAGGGGGTGATAGGAGAAGAGTAAATGAGTGGAGATGGGAGAAGGAGAAAATTGAAGAAGTAAAAGAATTGAAATACCTAGGAAACGTGTTTAATGATAGAAATACAGAAACAGCACACGTGAGAGAGCTAATAAAAAGCTAATAAAATACTAGGAGCGGTATGGGGAATAGGAGAGAGAAAATTTGGACATGACTATAGAAGGAGAGTGATGATGTTTGATAGCCTGGTAAAAAGCGTGATGATGTATGGAGCGGAAATATGGGGATGGAGAGAGCAAGAAGGGCTGGAAAGGGTGCAAGAAAAATATTTGAAATGGGTGCTAGGAGTAGGTAGAGAGACCCCGGGGTATATAGTGATCGAGGAAACAAAGACAGATGGAATAAGAATAGAAGCATGAAAAAAAGCAATAAGTTTTAAGGAGAGAGTGGTAGAGAGAGGCGAGTGCAGAATTCCGCAAGAGTGTCTCAAAGAAAAAAGGAAAGAAATAGGAAAGGAGGGGTGTAAAGAGAGGGAGGTATATCTCGAAAGAAACGGGTATGCAGGCGCGGAGATAGAAAGAATGCGAGAGAGAGGCAGAGTAATGACAGAGGAATTAGTAGATAGAGATGTGCAAAGGCAAGAAAGGAGAACAAGAATTAGGGAGTCTAGGTACAATGGGAAATATGAAAAATTAATAACGGAAGAACTGCCAAAGTACCTAGGAAGAGAGAGTAGAAAAGAGAGAGTGGCAATGGCAAGATTCAGATGTGGAAATGAAGAGAGAGAGAATAAATATTGGATGGAGGATAGTAATAGAGTATGCAGGATGTGTGGAGAAAACAAGGAAACAATAGAGCACTTGTTGAACGAATGTACAGAAATGAGAGAAAGAGATGAGTGTAGAGAAGAGATTTTAAACGAGGATGGAAGAGGGTTAAAATGGATGAAGAAAGTTGAGGGGAGAAGAGCAATATGTGGGGCGGGAAGCTGATAATCGGTTTAGGGATCGGAATTTAGTGTTTTTTTTTTAGTTTTATTAGCATATGTTTCTTTTTATTTCTCTTTTTATTTATGTACGATATTAGTTTTATTTATATATGTATTGTTTTATGTCGTAATGTATGTCGTAAATTTATGTCGTAATGTAAAATTTTGGAATCAATTTATAAACCCGTAAGGGTAATAAATATACATACTACTACTATAGGATAATTTGTAAGTTTGCAAATCCCTTAACCAGCTATTTTTATTAAAGGTAATTGCTACTGAGCTTAACCACATATAGCTGTTCAATATTATATACACGATGAAATATAAGTGAATGATAATGAATTCGATAAACAGTTTTGGATTTTGTCTATTTTCGACATCTTTTAATTCTCTGTCGATTTTGTCGATATTTGATGTGAACTTGCAAACGTTCGCCGTTCATTAAGTTTATGCAACTATGGAAATTATGTTTGCAAGGATTTATAATATATCTACGGATTTCGAAAACTGTAAGTTCCATATTTTTAAGAAATTAAATAATTTTCCCGCATACTAAAACTACATATAATGTAATAAAGTTTAAGTCAACTCCTGGCAGATTTGCTAAATATTTACAAATTATATGCAACGGCTTCATATGCTGCAACGTTTTACAAGCGTCGATTAGCATATTAACTAAACACTAGCAGATTCCTAACAAGCACGTATTTTCCTATTCCAATCCTTTCCACAGATAATTAATTTCAAGTCAAACTTCAGCACTAAAATATCCTAGCAAAAGATGCGTTTTTACCATCTTTATAACCCGTGGTTCTGTAACATAAGCACGGAATATGTTAATTCATGGCAAAAGTGATTGCATGATATTTTTAAGAATAAAAACTAAATAAATAAATCATCTGATCTGAAGTTCTTGTTAAATGTGCTATATCAATTTATAATCTATAATTTCGAATGTTACAATTTTATATTCTAATATACCTAGCTAAAAACAAAATAATAAAACAAACTTAAAACAATCGGAACACAGCCTGAATATATAAATATATTCAACCTTTCCGGAGCTTTATAATTATTGAGTCTTTTTAGGACTACCAAAACAAATCTCATGTGAAATTTATCAGTTATTTAATAGCTTTCAGTCCATATTCGTGGCACTCAACAAAAACCATAAAAATAACATTGTTTTTAAGATCATGTCTTTCCGATAACTTAAGTAAATAGTCATCTGCTGACTCGTTTCGAGATTTATCTCTCATCAGTGCAGCTTTGCTTTTATTAATAACAATTTGTAAAACACTCACCTGAAACTCACATGGTGATTAGGGGTTAGATATTTTTAATTTGACATTTAGTGAGAGAGACATGAATTTAGCAGGTTATGTTTTAAGGTTGTGTTTTACAAATTGTTATTAATATAAGCAAAGCTGCACTGATGAGAGAAAAATCTCGAAACGTGTCTGCAGATGGCTGCTTACTTAAGTTATCAGAAAGAAATGATCTTAAAAACAATGCTATTTGTGTGATTTGTGTGATTGTGTGCTATTTATATGATTTAAGAAAATACAGTAACATAAATGCACCAATTTACTTTCTAAAACTGACACACAAGGGTTCCTAAACTTCACATCTACCATGTTCTCTTGAAGAGAGTCGTCTCTACTGGTCTCTTTATTTCAATATAATATTTATGTATATATTTTGCATATTTCGGGGGGTTTAGTAACTAGGGCGCACATTCACTAGCGAAGCCAATTGACAATACCGCCCGTGTTATAAACAATATTTTTTATTACTCATGCGAGGTGATGTATTTTACAAGTTTGGGATCTAGTGGCCATCCATAAAAAAATGGAATCAAATGAAGAATTTGCTTTTTCAATTGTCTCGGGTGGTGTGGATTGGTCATAAGAACTCTCTTCAGTCTCCGGTATTACCATAACCGTCTTAACCATAAGAGCACACGGGGCACGTGCCCTGGCCCCCCTCGGCGGGGGGGGGGGTTAGGTGAAAGGCCGATATATGCGCTTACACTATACAAGTTTTTCTTTTCAATTTTACGTAGATATAACCCAATAAAAGGAAGTAAGTAGTTCCGCATTTCGACATTATCTAAGGAAGAATTCCCGAAAGTGGCGTGATTTTGTTTTGATCCAACAATTCAATTTTTATTGTGTCTTAAAATTATTTTAATTTTTAGTTTCTTTATGTCTAGGTTCTTAAAATTAGATATTTACATATTATACTAAGATTACGGTAAAGCGTCCAATAGGTCCTAACATCTGGTCGTGGCGCACTAATGGTTTTGAATGCGTTTTGGGGCTGTTTTATGACCGCTACGTGCTTGCAACTGTTTGTAATATTGTATGCGTTTGTTATAGTATATTACGTGACAAGAGTTGTAAGGTGCATATTACGTACGAGCGGAACAGTTACGCGCGACCCGCGTAGCGGGTAAGTAATAACGGGTAATAAGATAATAATGGGTAATAAGAAAAATATGTTTGATGTAACGAATTTATTTCTTATTAGGTACATTATTTAACATTATAATAAGCAAACAGTTGCATTTTCAAATATAACTGTTACTCGACCTTATTTAACTTCTATATTATTTAACTTTTTATTTAGGACTTATTTGTAGTTTTCGTTAGATTTAAACGTGAAAAACGAAATGAATGGCTTTCCTATAATCGACAAATTATTTGCAAATGAATGTATCTATGTGAATGATGTGACGTTTAATGATTGTTAGAAAATCACAGAGTACTATATTTAAAAATAGTATCAACGTGTAGCTCTCAACCAATCAACGAATCGTAAACCAAACGCTCATGGGTGTTTTTGAATTATTACATAACATTAATCGCGGACTGTTACATATATGTGTGTGTTATGACGTATTTGCATAGTCCACGAACTGTACAATAATGGGCATTTACAATAGTGGTCGTGGATAAACAATGTAATATTTAAACTTACAAATTTTAGATATAAGTATTTATTTTCTGTAGTTGTAAATATGAAATATAGAAACAACTACGTGCACTTGGAGTTAGAATTCTTTTGTTATTAGTGGGGACAGGAAAATGGGAACGGGGAGTAAGAATTCCTGCTCTTAACAATATATAATTATCTTCAGTTTAAAACCATCTTTCTTGCCACTAAGATACCAAAGTAATAGAAGTGTTATAGTCCGGGAGCCAGGTACAAATTCGGTCAATTATTTCTTCGTAAACTTCGTAACTTCGTAAAATGCATTAGGGACTTATACTATGAATATTCGCGACCGTCAGCTGCGACTCCGTTGGTGGGGCCGGCAATCGCAGCCACCCACGCATGAAAAAAAGTTTTTTTAGTCATTTCCTCCCATTTGAAAATTTGTCAGATTATAGTTTACCTAATATTTTGAAGGAAAAACAAAGTCAGCTGACCATAACATGGTGGATGATTATACGTCAGCTGGCTGTTTGAACATGAAAAAAATATATATATTTTCAATGATTTCCTCTCAACTAAAAATATACCTGGTGAGCGTTTGTATGCTACTATGAATGAAAATTATTATCAGCTTGCTGTATCTAGGTGGAAAGTTTGTCAGGTGGTACCTTGAAAGGTGTAACGCAGCAGCATCTATCACCTACTGAATCTTATCAGCTGACGACTTTTTTGAAAAAGAGTTTTCAGTCGAGCTAAAAAATATTTATTTCAAGGAAGCACTTATTCAGTTCTTTATTGAAAATTGGGAACAAGATTATATGGCACCATAGATGGGCAACAAAACTATGTTTGTGAATGCGGATACTTGTTATAGATACGTGATCACTGATGGAAAAGTTGTAAGAACTATAGAGAACAAATTTTCGTGTCCAGCTCATGAAGAATCGGATACAAAAATGATTTTTCACACTTGTCAAATCGATTTTAATGCTAACTTAACAATTCGTTGTTCTGACACTGATGTATTGGTTATAATGTTAGCTAATATGGCTCATATTTCACAACATGTTAAAGTTTTTTATGGAAGTCGGTGTTGGAAAACATATGAGGTTCATCAATGTCACTCAACTTTATGAAACTTTGGGATCGAATTTGAGCGCAGCACTTTCATGCATTTACAGGTTATGATTACAACCCTGCATTTTTTAGAAAAGGCAAAAAGCGTCCATTTTCGATAATGTCAAAATTTGAAGCTTTTACGAAGTGTTTCGTACAAATGTCAGAGCCATCGATGAACAGGGAAGATCTATTTGGCAAAATTCAAGAGTTTGCTTCTCAGATGTATGGCCTTAATTGGTTAAGAAAAATTAACGACGGTAGGGTTGCATTGTTCCAAAAAACTTACAAATTTTTTGAGAATAATGATGAAGTTAAGTTGCCTAAAAAAAGTTTTGACGGTTCTTCTCTACCATCATGCGAATCAGAACTGTACAGGCAATATTTAAGGGCGTGTTAAATTGCGCATATTTGGTCTCACGCTAACCTTAAAGTTCCAACGACTGAAGAACCTACAGACTATGGTTGGGAATTCGAATTTGATTGGTTTTCTGGGACTCAGTTACCAACGTCGATTGAGGAGATAACCATTCAGCCTGAAAAAGGTATCAATTCTTTTTTTATATTTTTATTTTTTCATATGATCATGTTTTACTATACACGCGGACTAATAATTTTTCTTTTCATCTTTTCACAGATGATGATGATGAAGACATGATTGCATGTAACTATGACAGTAACTCTGACAGTGAATCAGAGAGAGATGAAAGCAACTCAAGCCAAAGCGAGAATGAAAATGATTAATTTTCATTGTTATTTTTAATCAATTCATTGAAATAAAAGCTAATTAATTAAAAAAATATGCTACAAACAATTATTCATTATTTAATTTACTCATACCAACATTTGCTCCATTATTAAACTTCATATTTGTTATCAAAACATTCAAATCAAGCATACTGCCGAATAACTTAAAACACGTTATTTCCTCCCGGATGAAAATTTATAAGAAGATTGTTAACATACTCTAGTAAATAACGAAAAAAATCAGCTAGCTGTAAGTCAAGGGAAGTCGTCAGCTGATAAGATTCAGTAGGTGATAGATGCTGCTGCCTTACACCTTTCAAGGTACCAGCTGACAAACTTTCCACCTAGATACAGCAAGCTGATAATAATTTTCATTAATAGTAGCATACAAACGATCACCAGGTAAATTTTTAGTTGAGAGGAAATCATTGAAAATATAAATTTTTTTTTTTCATGTTCAAACAGCCAGCTGACGTATAACCCACCATGCTATGGTCAGCTGACTTGGTTTTTCCTTCAAAATATTAGGTAAACTATAATCTGACAAATTTTCAAATGGGAGGAAATGAATAAAAAAACTTTTTTTTCTCCATGCGCGGGAGGCTGCCACTGCCCGCCCCACCAACGGAGTCGCAGCTGACGTTATATATTTATAGTATAAATCCCTAATGCATTTCACGAATTTTCGATTGGGAGGGATTTGGTCAAGAAAATCTGTCAATGACAAATCTGTCAAAAGCAAAAACCATTTACAAAACAATTTTGTAAATTGTTCACAAAAAAAAAATTTAGCTCAAAAAGAAATAACCAAGAAACTTCCAAAACTCACTTCAATTTTTTACGGTTGAAGAAGCAAATAGGCTGACTAATTCTTCACCTTCATCACTTCAAGATCTAAATACTTCTGAATATCAACTGGAAAAAGAACCTACATGTGACAAAAATGACCAACACACCTCAGATGCTGAACCCTCTATTTCAAGCTACTGTGAGTTAAAAGCTTGGAAAAGGTATCACCTGATCCTGGTACCTACTGTGACGAAATTTTAACAGAATAATTACGCGATATTTGGATTCGAAAAGGGCCAGAGTTTTTCCAAAATGAAAATTGTGACTTCTACGAAACTTCTACAAGTTTTGCAGATTGAAGCGGTAAAACAAAAACTAGATACTTGACTAAAAATATTTTCACCCGTAAATTGACGAATGTTCTTAGAAAGAAAATGGCTCCTTTATTCACCGTCGAAGAAATCCGTCTAATGTTATTGCTGCCGTCTATTTAATACTACTACTGGACATAATTTGAGTTCTCCGAATGGTTATAAAGATTAGAAGCATATAAGCTAGCTTATTACTTGAGCATGAGAACAGTTTACAGCACAGGAAATTATTGATAAATTATGTCGCAAGAAGCAAAACTACGGGACAAGTTCACAATGAGTTGCTGTCCCAATATAATACAGAAGTTAATTATTGGAAGAATTTACTTAGAAGAATTGTCGCAGTAGTGAAATCTAGCTTGGGTTTCTTCTTGCTTTTCATGGTGATACTGTGATATTGAGGTCTCAAAATAACGGGAATTATTTGGCATGCTTTGAACTGATTAGCGAATTTTATTTTCTTTGCTTTCTTTTCCTTTTCTTGCTGATCATATACGAAAGTGCGGATATCGTGGAAAAGGAATTACATCATATTTGTCTGCAAATATTTATAATAAGTTTATTAATATAATGCGAATCCGACAGCAAGTCTTAAAATCAATTGGGTTGTTGAATAAAAAAAAAATATCGATTTTTTTTAATGTATTTTAAAACCTTATTATAAATAATTTGGATGTGTGAAGCGAAAAAGTTAAAAAAAAAGTTGTTCAATTAATTATAAACAATTTAAAAGTGATAAAATTTTGAAAATAATCACGTGACTCCAAAAGCGCAATAATTTATTTGTGAAGTCGAAAGGGTGAAACTTCATTCTTACATTCAAACATAAACATTCTTTTTAAAATCGTCGTTTTAGAATTTTTACGGCGCATTGTTTAAAACCATTGGTTTCGACGTTTAACAATGTGGGATATTTAAAAACATTTTTTGAGTGCTTTTTATAGTACCCACTCCTACGCGATGGTACGAAACAAGCACGATAACTTTGACTTCTAATATTTGACATATTTGACATGTCTACTACAACTACTGTATCAACAAAGTCAGGAGCTGGTATAAATTACATTTTACGTCACAACGGTACATTTGTGCGTTTTCGGTACCGAGTTTAAAAACATATTTTCATTTGTTATAACTTTTTAATTACAACGAAAAAAATAAAACAAAAAAGAGTTTTGTCATAAAACTTATATATGAGCTTTCGATTTATGAGGAAAAAAAATTGATAACAAAATAAAATCATCAAAATACTACTCTATAAGCGCGGTTCTACACCAGATCTCTCTCACGTTGACCAACTGACTTTCATCGTTAGATACGTAAAAGACGGAGAGCCTGTTCAGAGATTTTTGCAGTTTTTCTCTATGGATAAGCATAATGCAGACATAGCAGATACCATTTTCAACTTTTTTTAAAGCCTTGATATTAATATAAAAGATTGTCGTGGGTTATGAGAATGCATCAAATATGGCTGGAAAGTATTCTGGTGTTCAGTCAAAAATAAAAGAAAAATGTATATTTGCAATTTTTGTCCCATGTGCGGAACATTCTCTAAATTTAGTAGGTGTTCAGGCTGTTTGTGTTTCCGAAGCTGTAGCATATTTTTAGTTTATCCAAAAATTATTCCATTTTTTCTCGGCGCAAATAAAGTCCTGAAGTCTCTCCCGAATACTAGATGGTCTGCACGTGCTAATGCTATTAATGCCTTTCAAAACAGTTATTTAAATTATTCTGAAGCTTTGTCCTCAATTGCAAGTGACATCAATCAACCAGGTGAAACAAGAAACGATGCCCAAAGCCTAGCAAAAAAAATGGAAAAATTTAATACTATTCTTTTAGCGCAGATATGTGTTGAGTTATATGTACATTTGCATAGCAGTACCACTGATAAACTGTACAGTAAGTTACGTTGAAATGCGCGCGCGCATTAGTATGCGCAGAATATGCGTAGTAGTATAAATAACGTGAAGTGAACCGTACGCTTAATAACCTCTTTATAACCTTTCTCTCTGTATTTAGGATTAGTATTTGTTCTTAGATTAAAACCTAATATATAATTAATATCTTGTTTTTCATTTAACCTCTTTAACATGGTAGCTAAGCATGGTTAAGGAGGAGGATTAATATTAGTGTTACCGAAAATAGTTAACGAGTGCACAAAACACGTGGTAAATAAAAAATGGTCGGAAGAAGTGAAATCGCGATACCGGTATTTGAGGGTGAGGACTACAGCATGTGGAGAAAGCGTATTGTTTTTAAAACTGAAAAAATGTGTAACGGTTGTAGAAAGACAAAAAGTGACAGCAGATAAAGAATATTGGGATGAAAACAATTTAAAAGCGATATATTTAAAACTATATTTATAGTGCGGTATCAAATAGACAGCTGGATTTTTTTGTGACAAAGAAACGGCATACGATATTATAAAAAAACTCGGCAACTTATATTTTAAAGAATCTACAGCGTTACAAATTGTGTGTCGGAATAAATTAGAGAAGTTGAGGTTAAAATACTATAGTGATTTGACAATATTTTTTTGTGACTTTGAAAGAGCGGTAAATGAATTAAAAAAACGCGGGGGCAAGTGTAACAGAAAAGGAAAAGTTAAATTATATACTAAATACTCTGCCGGAATCCTACAGTTATATAGGGGATTTAATTGATACGTTAAAAGACGCTGATCAAACAGCAGAATACGTGAAAAGTAAAATTCAAATGGCAGAATTGAAAAACAGAAGAGATGAAAACCCGGAAAGGAAGTCAAGTGCATTTATGGTAAACCAGGAAAGGAAGTGTTTTGGCTGCGGTGAAATTGGTGACATAAAAGAAACTGCAGAAACGGCAACCAAGCGAACAGAAGCAGATGGACATGGCGAGCATCTAGAGGCCGGAATAGTTCAAGGGAAATTACGGCAGAAAGCGCGGAAACCAAGGCAGCTACAACAGATCATCTGAAACGCCAGCAACAAACGTTCAACAAGGACAGGAGAGTGGGGAACAAAATTGCGCTTGGGTTACCACAGTTGCGAATATTACGGCGCTAAACACAGAGATAAGTAATGTAAATCCAAATGAAATAAAATGGATTTTAGATAGCGGATGTACGGATCATATAATTAATAACGATAAATACTTTGAAAATTGTAAATTACTTAGAGAACCGGTAAATGTTTATCTAGGTGACAATAGAATCGTAAAAGCTACTAAAATAGGAACTGTGTCAAGTTTTTTCAATGCGTTTGGTGAACAAAATCCAGTAGAAGTGAAAAATGTATTTTATGTTAAGGATATGAAGTCAAATTTGATTAGTTACAGTAAAATAACAGAAAATTGTATCTAATGAAAAGTAAATTGAGACCTGTAAACTCTTTTGTAAATATAGCAAATACAAGTACCGAAAACATGAGTCAGAAAGAAAAATGGCATCGTTTATTAGGCCATGTAAATTTTAAATATTTAGATGTTTTATGTAAAAATAAATTACTAATTGGAATACCAACAGAACTTGAAACTGAATTTATGAAATGCAAACATTGTATAGAAAGTAAAATGCATAATATTCCGTTTAAAAATAATAGAGAAAGAGCCAAAGAGATTTTATAAATTGTACATACAGATGTTTGTGGACCTTTCAAACAACAGGTTTTAAAGGTGAAAAATATTTTGTCTCTCATTGATGATTACATGAAATTCAAAACAGAAGTTTTTGATTGCTTTGTTGAATATGTGAATGAATGTGGAAATTTGGAAAAAGGGTAAAGTTTGTGAGATGTGATAATGGTAAAGAATATTTAAATAGTGATATGTATAGATTTGCGAAGGAACGGGGTATCGTTATAAATAATTGTCCAGCATATGTACACGAATTGAATGGAACTGCGGAACGGTTTAATAGAACTATTATGAATCTATCAAGATGTTTATTAGCTGAAGCAAATGTAGACAAAAAATATTGGCCTGAAATAGTTTGCGCGGCAACTTATTTGAAAAACCGTACTTTATCTAATACTATCGAGAAACGGACTCCGTATGAAATATTTTTCAGGAAGAAACCGGATGTTTCTAACCTACGAATATACGGGAGTAATGTTTTTGTAAGGGTGCCAGAACAAAAAACTTCAAAATGGGATAGAAAGGCTGATATGGGAATTTTAATCGGTTATAGTAACGTTGGGTATCGAGTACTTTTAAATAATAGAGTCATAGTTGTAAGGCATGTTGATATTGTTGAGGAAATGTATTGGTTTAAATGAGAATAAATCTGAATGGGAGTCTAATCAAAATAATGATTTACAAATTGATGAACTTTCTGTTAATAACTCATCGGGTGAAGAAGATTACAGTATCAATAAAAGTTTGAATGATAGAGCTGAAAGTTCAGAAGTTCAATAAAATTCCAAAATCAGAGAAGAAATCAGAGAACTAAAAAACTTCCACAAAGACTAAATGACTATGTTGTATACAATAGTAGTATCTTTGTAAATCTTTGTAAAACTAATGTACCAGATACATTTGAGAAGGCGATTGAGAATAATGAAAGTAAATCTTGGATTAATGCTATGGATAAGGAGATTGATTGTTTAAATAAAAACAAAACGTGGGAGCTGATTGAAAATGTAAATAATAAAAAGGTTTTGGATGTAAAATGGGTATATTCAAAAAAGGTGGAGGATACCTATAAAGCTAGGTTAGTTGTAAGAGGTTTTCAGCAGACAGATGAAATCGAAAATATATATTCTCCTGTAGCCAGGATGCAAACTTTAAAAATATTGTTATCATTTTGTTGTCAAATGGGCCTATAAATTGAACAAATGGATGTAGAAACAGCATTTTTAAATGGTAGGGTAAATTCTGAAGTTTATGTAAAGCAACCAAAGGGTTATGAAAATGGTACAAATTGGGTCTGCAAATTAATAAAAGCTCTATATGGGTTGAAAGAAAGTCCAAGAGCATGGTATGAATGTCTTGATACATTTTTGGAAAGTTTAGGTTTTGAGAAAAGTAATATTGATTCTTGTTTATTTACTCTCAGGAACAAGGGAAACATTATTTCTTTATTAATATTTGTTGACGACTTGTTAATTTTTGCTAAAAATGAAAAGGAAACCAAAAAAAAATAAAAATATGTTATCAAAAAAATTTAAGATGAAAGATCTAGGTAAAATTAAAGAATATTTAGGGATTACTGTGGAATATGAACCGTGCAAACATGAAATGAAACTAATTGTAAGTCAAACTAAATATATTGACCTGCTAGGTAAGAAATACTATTTGGAAAATAGTAAATTATATAATACACCTATGGAGGTAAATTTTAAAATAGAAAAGTATGAAAAGAATATTAAATAAAGAAATTTAATTGGGGCATTATTATATATAAGTTCGGATACAAGACCTGCTATATGTTTTAGCGTTAATTATTTAAGTAGGTTTCAAAATTGTTATGATGAACACATTTTAAATATGCTTTAAGGATTTTGAAATATTTATATTTGACAAGGGATTTGAAACTAATGTATAATAAAATAGGTTATGAAAATACTATAGAATGTTATGTAGATGCCGACTGGGCAGGCGACAATTTAGATAGAAAATCTACAACTGGTTATTTAATAAATGTATTTGGAAATGTAATATTTTGGAAATCTAGAAAACAAAAGTCAGTAACAAAGGCTTCTATCTGCATTTGCGGAATATGTAGCTTTGTCAGAAGCAGTAAGTGAACTTAAATTTGTAGCGGAAGTTTAATGGAGTAATTTAATTGGAGTTTAATGTAAAATTAATGAAGCGTATTAATGTATATGAAGATAATTCGGATGCAATTGATATAGATAAAAATGGAAATTTTGCTAAGAACTCAAAACATATTGAAGTTCATTATCATTATGTGCATGAATGTAATGTTTAAAAGAAAAAGTTATAGATGTAATCAAAATCAATACGGATGAAAATGTCGCCGATATATTCACAAAATCCCTATGCCTTGAAAAATTTCGAAATATGTTAAGTTTATTGTAATAGGTTAAGTCTAATGTAAATGCAATGCAAATGTAAGGCGTATTGAATTATATGTCCATTTGCATAGCAGTACCACTGATAAACTGTATAGTAAGTTACTTTGAAATGCGCGTGCGCATTAGTATGCGCAGAATATGCGTAGTAGTATAAATAACGTGAAGTGAACCGTACGCTTAATAACCTCTTTGTAATCTCTCTCTCTGTATTTAGGATTAGTATTTGTTCTTAGATTCAAACCTAATATATAATTAATATCTTGTTTTTCATTTCACCTCTTTAACAGTTGTTACTATTACAACTATTCCATCTACAACAATCGTTTCACCCTCACCAACTTTTCCACCCTATTCAACTATTCCATCCAGAACAACTCTTCCGTCCAAAAAAATGCGATGCGCATGTACTAGTTATAATTAAAAATATTATTTTTATCTGTCAAGTATAGAGCCGTGGCAGCTGTATAGCTGCAATATATTATTGGTTATGTTGAACGTCAAACTCGACAACATCAATGTCATCTGATTAAGTTATTGGCACTGAAATATATACTAACTGGAACGAGTGCTGCCTCGTCGCTTGTGCGGGCCGAGAGAGAGCATCACAAGGGGGTCTCTCGTATCGCTCTGTCTTCATCTAGTACAGTCTTAGTAAAAAACCTAGTGTAAATATATCTATATATTTTATACATGTAATATATAATACAAAAAGAATAGTTATTTACATATAGAGGGCCGGAGGTATAAGATTACGCCCACAGCCGAAGTTTGAGGCGAAGCACAACTGCAGAAAACCTACAAAATTTAATTCAAAATGGTTAAAAACTATGAAAAAAATACGACAAACATTTAAATTCACTGCTCGTCACAGGTTATTTGTTGCTAAGAAAAAGAAAAAAAATTATTGTAAACAAAAATTTTCATAATTTGAATATAATGGAAGTAAACACGGAACAAATTCCCTCCGAAATATTATTGAAAGCTGATGAAGCTGTGTTGGGTTTGATCCCAAGCAGGTCTAAAGACCGATATGAAACGGAGTTTTCATCTTGGAAAGTCTTAAGATGCTAGATGCGGGATTTTCAATAATTTTACAGGCCCATGGGCAGGTAAAATTTTAAAAGGTGTAATGTCAAATTTTCGGCCCTGGTAACTAAGATGTAAAGGAACAATTTTTATGCAGTTGTGCGTAAAATTATATATATATATATATATATATATATATATATATATATATATATATAATAGTAGCACATCGACAAAATATTATTAGTTTTAATATTTTGTATTTACATAGCGTGGATAAATACTTGATTTGGTTTGATACAACTAGCTTATCGCTCTGACTGTATCACATCCTCCCACTCTCGAATTCACTGTTGGTTAGACAAGGAGGGACGGCTCCCCTTGAGGCCTCTCTCTCTGCCCGCACAAGCTTAGAAGCCAGCGCTCGTTCCAGTTAGTTTATATTTCAGTGGTTATTGGTTATGGAATTTTATTTAAGTCATATATGAGTAAGAATGGAAACTACGGGACCCTACTTTGCGTACATTTATAATATGTAATTTTATAATTTTTATTGGCTTGTTAAAAACTGACATTATTATGAGTATAACAATATATAAGTTTTTTGTTTAATTTTTTGTTGAAAAAAATCAAATTTTAACGAACTATATCCAGCGGAGGTTGAATCCAATCGAAATAAATTACGAAAAAGAATACATCTATTTGGACCTTGCATGCAGCTTCCTGGGCTTACGCTTTAGCATACACTTCTTATGCCACTTATCTCTCATCTTTTAGCTGTTACTAGAACTCCAGCAGAATGAATGTCCCTCAAACTAGAGGATTCTGAAGATAACAGCGGTTTATGTCTAACAACGACGAATATGAAAATGATACATCTTTTTTTCTAATTTTTCAAAAATTTATTCGGTACTTACTGGATATACCGTACACTAATTACGATGGGATTAGATATTAAATATGTATGCTCTTTTTTCTACTAATAGTATTAAAAGCATAATTTTAAAATATAAACAAACAAATTCAAATAGAAGATATTAACGATTAGAAGTACCTAACAAGTACCACCAAACTTTATTTAAAAAATGCTATTTATATATTTTATGTATTAAATGTTACATTTTTTTTATTGTTAATCAATTTAAAAAAGGAACGTACGAAGGAATAGTCCAACAAAAGTTTTTTCGAAGAAATAATATTCGAACAATTTGTCGAACAGGATATCTGGTCCGTGATCGATGGTAATTAAAGTTTTTTTGTAGCAAGCCAGTAGTACAGGACTACTTGTTTGCTACATAAAAGGAACAACTCAATGTAGATGACATTTAAACAATTACATTTGGCTTAATGTGGACTGTACTATATCTGAAATCAATTTCCAACAAACTCAAACATGATTCTGATTTATATGTCGCTAAATCGGCAAAATAACGAATAAGTTTTATATGATGGTGCGAAATTCTTCAAAGGAGAACTAATACCTTATATATTGAGTGCAGAAAAGATAATATGGACTGAAGTTTAGTAATTATTTATTACAATTAAGGTTTCAATGAGATTTGTGAAGGTAATATCGGTTATAATCGGTTATAATTTAAAGTCGTAAACATCGTATAATATTGCCAAAATAATTCAATCTGCACTTAACGAGTTTATTTGAAATTCTTAATGCAAATTTCTAAATAAACTTGCGTACATATAAATCGGTCACTGTTAAGGGATAATTTGCAAGGGATCATTTAAATTAGACGTCGGAACAATGGTTTCCTGCTCTGTTCCAGAATTTCTCTCTGTTTCCTGAGACCAGAATAAGCCTCTATGGTAGCGAGCGAAAAAGAAAAGTGTACCGAGACCAAGAGAGCGATTTGCAGAATGCTGCATTGAACAATTGGTGCAGTTTCTATGGGTGCAATTTCTATGGGAGCACGAACCCACCCTGATCTCATCATTTTGGGCCCCCATCATAACGGGTGCAATGTATATCGAGGAGATTGTAGCAATTCATGTGGTGCCTTACATCGACTACAAAGGAGAAGAATTTATCTTTGTGCTTAATAATTGCGAATCCGCACGCCGCACAGTGGGATAAAATCCCAAAAAACTGGCCAAAAACCCAAAAAATAATAATTTTTTAATCCGATTCTAAGAATGCATCTCATTAGAGAACCCTTGGGACCATCGGATTCCGGGAACTATAAGAACCAGTTATTGAAAACCAACCCAAACTTTCATACCAAACGAAGCAGTTGAGTGTGTAGAATCGTGCGCGCAACAGTTACTGAAAATGCGTGAGACTTTGATTGTGTATTAAATGGTGAAAAAATTTTCGAATTTATTTTTGCAAAATGGCTGAGGCACAGAGAGGTATGTAGAATTTAAATACATCATTGGCTGTAAATAGATTGTTATTGTGTAGCATGTATTTAAGAATAATTCATATTAAAAACTACAACGTTTTGAACTCGAAGATTCAAGTTTATGGAAAGATTAAAAAAATGAGGGAAAATGAGTGCTCTAAATTTGCTCAGGTTTGCTTTATTAGACATTTATTGTTTAAGAAAATCAAGAATTGGCTGCTACTTTGTCTTCAGTATATTTTTTTATCAAATCATTTATGAAATTGAAAAATTCTCACATTTATATTTTTTTCACGATTGGTCCCATTTAAATTTGAAGAAAAAAGTATCACCCCTAAGGGTGAAAATAGGGGATGAAATTTTTTTGGGCACGATTTTTTTTTTTAGTGCAGTTTTTGTTTTTGAAATTTTTTGAAGTCGTTTTTTTTTTAATATATTAATTTTTTTATTTCAGATTCAAGTGACAAAGGTATAATCTCGAGAAGGGATCTTTTTTATTTATTGAAAAGTCGTTTTGGTGACAAAATAAGTGAAATATATATTACCGTGGAAAGAGTAATAAATTGAAATACAATTTTGAGTTAACTGAAAAAAACAAAACTATTTTACGCATAAATGGGAGAGAAATGCACGTGAAGTGGCAGAAAGTTTCTCGCATAGAAGACAAATTCCTAAATAAATTTAAGGACTGGCTAGACAAGTTTATCATCTTCACTGACGAATCGCTATCGGAACCTTCTCAACAATCGACCTCTGCGGCTAGCCGGATTCGGCCTTCCATAGCCTTCTCCGAAGCGAGTGAGAGAACAAAACGCAGAAGAACAGAGGGCATTCGAAAAGATAGGAGCAGCGCAAAACTGGCATATGCAACGCGAATTAGTTTGACAGCAGAGGGAAAATCGGCTGCGGCACAGGTTTTACATCCCATCACGTATGGCAGCCCATCAAAAGCTTCCAAATATAGAAAATCTCTAAAATTTGTCCCAGAGCAACAACTTTCTGATGACGAGGCATTATCGCTAATTATTGGATGTGGACTATCAAATTGTCAGGATATGAAAACATTTTCTGAGGGAAATGTTCGCCATATTGAATCCGCCATTTTGTTTTTGGAAAAATAAAACTAAGATTCGTAATCAGTGCCCCAAAAATCTCGTTCCTGTCAAATTTTCGCAATATGGAAACATTTTCTAAGGAAAATGTTCGCCATATTGGATTCGCAATTTTGTTTTTGGAAAAATGAAACTCAAATTCGTAATCAGCGACCCAAAAAACCCTTCCATACGAAATTTGGTGTGGATAGAATGAAACCTTCTATTTATGGCCAGTTTTTTGGGATTTTATCCCATTGTGCGCCGCAAGAATCGTGCAAGATTACAAAAATCGGTTTTCGGGTTATGAAGTGGCCAGCATGCAGTCCCGACCTAAATCCGATAGAACAGTGTTTTTGAACGTGGGGGGTCGTGAAGCCTTTCTAAGGGGGTCGCGAATCCTCTTTAAAGGGATCGCAGTTTTAAAATTGAAAATCTTCTTATACATCGCCTTATATTAAGTATCAAAGTTAGAGGTTTTCAATGCTTCCAAATATTATTTTTGTTGGAGACTGTGGACATGTAAACTTCGTCGTATAACGTCGAAAATATATACACAGAATGATCTATAGTTGAATTATCAAGCAAAACCGTGACGAGTAAACTATTTTAAAGAGGCATTCAAAGTACAAGTCTATTTGAAAATGTTATATTTATTAAGAAAAGGTTAGCTAGAACACAAATTAGGTTAACATAAATCAACAAATAATTTCGAGTCACTTAAAACATTAATGTTACGAGGAATAGGCACACATTCACATTAATGTGATGGTTGTACATGTTTCTTGTTAATCAATTTTTTGTTTTTTAAGTTTCTCGGTTTACCTTTTATTATCGACGAAAACGTCAACTCGCAGAAATAAGAGGTGGCAAATGGAATCAAACACTTCAAAGCTTCTCTGGTTAATTGTGGATATACTGTTTTCTCTTTAGCCAAAAAATATCCAAAGTGCTAACACTTTGGATATTTTTTGGCAAGATAGACATGATTTATGCTAAAGAAGACATGCATTCTAAGTGTAACATTCCATCAGCAGATAATTCCAACAGATTTTCTTTTAGATTGGTTCACAAACCATCGTCTGTAGCTACTTTTAAAAACAGATTTATGATCCACCTTTTCCCAGTGTTGTCTTCCACTGAGAAATAATGACAAAAACAATTCTTCTTTCAAATTCTGCAATACAATTTCCATACCAGCTATATATGATTTGATGTCTATCTCAGATCCCACTTCTCCAAAATAAGACTGAGTAGAAGAAAATGAATCAAAGTTGTCTTGCTTTATGGATGATGACCACAGGTTTATTTTTTTTCGTAAAGCCAGCGATATTGTCTTAAGCGGTAATTAAATTTTCATCCCGCCCTTAAAGGCTTTTATTCAAAGTGTTTAAATGCTTAAATAGGTCAGAAAGAAAAGCCAGTCTAAAATTGAATCCGGGTCACAAATAAATTTGGTATATTCGGACCTGACCTGCTGTAAATACACCCAAAATGCAGCTAGAAGTTCCAAAACTCTTGTCAGTACTTTGCCTTTCGAGAACCTCTGTGTGGTAAAGCGAACTTTGGCGCAGTGAACCCATATCTTAATAAATGTTTCGAAATAAACGTGTCTGTAACGCTTTTCGTTTAATAGAATTTAATAATTTTATAATTATAATAAGAACGTCAATGTATTACTGTGGCAAGGGTTTGGATGCCAGAGCTTCTTCTGCGGGTGCCTATCCCGTTCGAATGTTAGCGATCATAATTGCAATCTGGATTTTATTTGCGGCTGTTCTAAATAATTCCGTTGTTGTTGAATTGTACCATTGCCTCTTCAACCAAGATATCCTTCTTCTGCCTGGTCCACTGCGTCCTATTACTTTGCCCTGCAGTATGAGCTGCAGCAGTCGATATCGTTCTCCGTTTCTCATTATATGACCGAAGTATTCTAGTTTACGTTTTCTGATGGTAAACAGTAACTCTGGTTCCTTCTTCATTTTTCTTAGTACCTCGATGTTCGCAACTTTATCCGTCCAATTAGTATTTAGCAAGCGTCTATAAAGCCATATTTCAAATGCCTCTAATTTCTTGCAGGATACTTCAGTTAAGGTCCACGACTCAACACCATATAAAAGTATGGAGAAAATATAGCATATAATATGTCTCATCTTGATGTTCAGTGAGAGATCATGACTGCTAAATAATTTCTTCATTTTTATAAATGCGGCTATGGCTATTTCGATTCTTCTCCTTATCTCCAGCGAGTGGTCCCATTGGTCATTTACCATGCAACCAAGATATGTAGTTGTTGCTACGCGATCGACCATTGTACCGTCGATAAAGAGTTGGCCGGGTGGTGCTTGGACCTAACTTATTACCATATATTTTGTTTTGTTGATATTCAGTAAGAGATCATATTCTTTACTAGAGGCTACTACTTCCGACATCAACCGCTTAAGACCCTCGACACTATCCGCGAAGACTACCGTATCGTCGGCATATTTGATGTTATTAATTATTTCACCATTAACCACGACCCCCTCGTTGATATTTAAGAGTGTTTCTTTACATATTTCTGCAGAGTAGATGTTAAATATCAGAGGTGATAAAACACATCCTTGCCTTACTCCTCTCCTAATCTCAATATTGTCGGTGGTCTGGTCCTCTACATTTACCACAGCAGTCTGGTTCCAATATAAGTTGGCTATTACGCGAATATTACTTTTTCATCTAGTCCAATCTTCTGAAGTTTGTTGATAAGTTTATCGTGGTGTATTTTATCAAATGCTTTTTGATAATCTATGAAACAAGCGTATATATCATAATTCACATCCCTGCATCTCTGAAACAGTACTTGGATGCAAAACAATGCTTCTCTTGTTCCTAGTGCGTTTCGGAATTCAAACTGCGTGCTGCTGATGTTTTCCTCGCATTTCTTATAGATTCTACCATGAATAATCTTCAGGAATAGTTTTAAGATATGGCTCATTAGGCTGATAGTTCGATAATCTTCGCATTTTTTCGCATTTGGTTTTTTTGGCAGTGTCACAAAGGTAGAATTTAGTGAATCCCTTGGTATCACTCTGTTGTTGTAAATTCTATTAAATAGAGAAGTTATTACCGATATACTTTCATCGTCCAGCAGCTTCAAAACTTCTGCATGCATGTTATCTCCCACACAGCACAGGGTCATCCTGAGAATATCCTATGGATATCGTATTGAACTTAAAAAGATATCCTGGGATTATCCTGAGATGTCTATGGGACCTCTCTGGGATATCCCCAGGATACAAAAATGTCCGCCCACACAATATCTATAGGATATCCCGATATATAAGTCCTTAATTTTTAATTAATATATTATGTAAAAAAATTTCATGCTGCTTCATCTTCCCTTCCTTTATTGCCCTGATTTCCATTTCTATGCCCTATATCTGCTAATAGCCTGTGCCTGAAAAAAAATCTAGATTTTAAACTGGCCCCTAAAATAAATTATATAGTAATTCTTACGATTTCTCCTGATTCAATCTTTCTTTTACGTGTCTCAGCCAGTTCTTAATATGTAGGGAAATTGTGTGATCTGTCACCTCTGGTTCGTGTATTCTGACCACATCTAAAAAAATTGCAATTAAATATAAAATGAAAATGATTATAAGAATACACTCTATTTCATATAAAGTTACAACTTAATTGAAATGTATGAGAAGTGTTAAATTAATATGCAATTATACATTTTTAAATGCACCTATTACCTATATACCTATATTGTTGTTGCATGAATTATTTTTATGCTCAGTATAAAATAAACTAAAAAAATGTATATACTTTTTTGCTTATAAAATAATATCAGCGAATGTAGAATAAATGGTATGAATAGTCGAAAACTAAAAATCCTGAGATCTTGTATTTCAATAATTTATCATTACCTGATGAATCATTAGAGAAAGAAGTTTATGGACCATCAACTTGTCTATCACAGTGTGTTGCTGAAGTTGAAGGGTGCAGCAATTCACATTCATTATTTATTTTTTAAATGCTGAGGTTTTGGATTAGATGATGATTTTTTTCTGTTCGCAGCAGTGGTAGGAAAAGATGGTAATATGCATGGTCCATTATTTTCGGAATCAGATTCATCATCACCACTCGAATTTATGACATGTGCTCATTTTCTTCTGTTTTTCTTTAATTCTGCCTCATCCACATCACTATTATTTATGTCAGAAAATATTTCTGCTTCTTTTACCTTTTTTTTTTCATTTTCATAAGTTTCTAAAATGAGAATATTTTTGTTAAAAAACTGTACCAGATATAAAACAGCCAAATAAGTAAAATGAGTTGTGATCTATGAAAATTTATCACTAAAAATATTCAAGGCGATTTTTCTAATAAATTAAAAGTTAGTAAACATTAATTGTTTTATAAAAATTAAAATAACTTACTTGCTGTTGTAAGTATTTTAACAATTGGAAAGAGTTGAGCCATGAAGTTTTCACAGCTTCTTTTTCTTTAACAGCTTTGTCAAACTTTTTGTTGTTTGTAAATGTTGGCCAATAATTTTCTGTTTTTTGATTTGCCATCCAATTCTCTGGTACTAATTGAATGCCGTCCTAAAATTCGACAACATAAAAACTAGGTCCTTTCGAGTGGTCCATATTATATGTATGTTTATAAATAACGATTTATAATAACCTCGAAAACTTAAAAATAGTCTGTATAATAATAACTAATATTTACATATGTAATAACAAAGAGTAAAACTTACCAGCACTGGAAATTTGAATTGTCACCGACAATTAATCTGAGAGTTTTTACACTAGTACACTATTACTAATTTTACACTATTACTTAAAACTATTACTTAAACTTTACTCGGACCGGCGAGAAAATAAACTACGAAACATAAAGAATAAACATAAAAAAAATAAACGAAATTAACTGGAAGTTTGAAAAGTAAATACTATGCTCCCGAGAGCCAATTCAAAATTGCCCCTTTACCTCCTTTGCAATACGGAAATTTTGATTTAATTTCAAATATCCTACCTAAGATATCCCTAGGATATACACAAATGTCATAAGATATCCCTAAGAGAGATCGCTCTGGGATATCCTGAAATTAAAATGTCCAATGGGATATCCATAGGATATACTGGATATCTTTAGGCAATTTGGGATATAATCAGGATATCCCTGAAATATCCTGTGCTGTGTGGGCTGGACCCACTGCTTTACCATCCTTGCTTTGTTTGATGGCGTTATTCACTTCACTTGTTATAATATTAGGACCAGTAGTTCCCGTAATTGTTGGTGGGTTTAATGGTCGATCATCTTCAAATAAATTATTTACTTAATTTTTTCATTGCCAGAGCTTGGCGATGAAAAAAGCAATGCATCCAACAAGCGTTTGGCATAAGTGATTTAAGTCGGTAATAAAGCCGCTTTTGCTCTGTCACTGCAAATAGCTATGCATCTCTTCGCCCAATCGATATGGAAGTCATGTGTAGCTTCAAGGTACATGTTATATAAGCACTGACCTGTTGTATTCGTAAGCAAAGCTTCTCAAAATAGTATTTCTACCATCAATCTCTCGTTCGATTAAAAACGCACAAGAGCTACAAACTGCGTACACAGCGCTATATCAGTAGATTCATCAAACTGCATTGATACAAAAGCACTTTTTGTATTCATTCATCACGAATGTCAGTCGCCATATCACTTAAAAGATAGAAAAAGTTGTGTCAGTTTTAGAAAGTAAATTGTTACATTTCTGTTCTTGTATTTTCTTATAATTTTCTTTACTTATATAATATCTAAATCGGCAAAATAATGAATATGTTTTATAACGGGTGTTTGGTAAACATGCGGCAAAAATTCAGGGTGTTATTTCTCGGCCTATTCTAAGAATATTTTGCTCTATGATTATTTCTGAAAACCCTTTGTTTCGAGGATACAGGGTGAACAAAATTTGCGAAAACTATATTCGATATTAATTGAAAAGATTAATGTAAGTTATAATAATGTAATAATGTAAATGATTAATGAGTTTATCAAGTACAAAAAATTATTGACGATAACTTGGAACGGCTGTTTTATCTACTAACGTACAAGTGGATTTTATTTGAATATATCTCGTCAGTGATCATCGTCAGTGACCCGTGTCGGTTGCAGTTGTTTACACTGAGTGACGTTTGGATGTTTGACGACATTAAGAGTTAGTGGAGTCTTCTACCATGTATTCGAACGCCAAGAAGACTGACATGCATTTCATGTATGGACTTGCTGATGGCTATTCATTACAAGCTAGACCCGGCACAGGGACGCAGAAAAGTTTTGCCGGGTCGCGAAAAAAAAAATCCACAAAAGTACTCACAATAGCTGGACTGGGCATCCTCATAGTGGTGGAGAAAAATTAATATTTTAAAAATTGTCGCAAATAATTTATGCGGAATAAAAGAAAAAAGTATATTTTGGGCAATACCATTATCAAATAATACATTTCAACGGAGAATGAAGGATTGCGCAAAACATTTAGAAGAACTAGTTGCAATAGTAAAAAAAGTTTTTTTCTTGCAAGTAGATGAAAGCAAAGACATCGAGAATAATGCAAATCTAATGTGTTTTCAAATTCAAGAATTAGCCATTTATTGTGTATGGGTGCACTGTAGTATCCATAGACAAATGTTGCTTTAAAATTTAAACATGACTTTGGAAGAATGTGTCAAGTTGGTAAACTACATAAAATCTTGTCCATTAAATAGCGGGCATTTAGTTATGCATGGAAATGGGGAGTGATCAGAAACAACTCCTTTTGTATTCTAATTCACGATGGCTTTCAAAAGGAAACTATTTAAAACGTCGGTTTGAGCTAAGAGACGAAGCTTTGGTATTTCTGAATGAACACCCACCATCTTTTATATTTAATTTAGATATTCCACGATTTCGAATGGTTAATAAAGACATATTTGCTACATATTTGCTACATTCAATGAATTGAATTTAAATGTACAAGGCATTAAATATTTTTAAACAACTATTTTAAACAACTATTTAAAATAACTCTCGAAATAAGTCGCATCGATAATTAAAAAAAAAAACTACTTTCAAAGGAAAATTTTAAATCTTTTGAAACATTACATAAATTTATTGAAGCCCATGCAAACTGCGATTACATCTTAACATCTAGAAACACTATCAGTTTCAATTCAAGAACATCTTTCGTTGCTAAAAATAGTAGTAAAAGACCACTTTCCGGATATTCCTTCAAATAATAAGTGGATTAAGGATCCTTTTTACGTCGAAATTGAAAAAGAAGAAATGTTTAATCTTAGTGATCAAGAAGTTCATAGTTTAAATGAGGTTTCATGACATCGGTCTTAAATAAGTGTTTGAAACAGTACCACTAATTAATTTTTAAGTAATGAAGCTTAAGCGAAAAAGCGATACAATTTTGAATGCCTCTCGTGTGAAGCTGCGTTCACAGCCTTGGTGTATTTTCCTTGGTGTAATAAGTATCGAATTGAAATTAACATCATTACCTTCTAATTTGTAATTGTTATGTAATGACAAACAACATCTAAAATATCTAAAACAAAGTTTACTTCATCTACAATAGTATATCACGTGACAAGAGTTGTAAGAAGCATATTACGTACGAGCGGAACAGTTTTAGTTAGAGCGGAACAGTAATTCTGCGAGTACGTAATTGCCTTACAACTTGAGTTATGTACTATACTTTATCTACGACCACACTAATTTGTTTCTGTTTAATAAGAAAAATATGTTTGATGTAACACTTTTGACCTTGTTAGAAATGAAAAGAAATACATTCATAATGGTTACACACCTTTTTATTTAGTACTTATTTGCTGTTTTCGTTAGATTTAAACGTGAAAAAACTAAATGAATGACAGCCTCTATGTGAATGATGTGACGTTTAATGATTGTTTGGAAATCACGGAGTACTATATTTAAAAATAGTACCAGCAGCTCTCAACCAATCAGTGAATCGTAAACCAAACGTTAATGGGTAATTTTGAATTATTAATAAAATTAATCGCGGATTGTTACATATGTGTGTGGTCAGGGCGGTCTCTAGCAAGTGCGGGGCCCAGAGCAAAAAATAATTTTGGGGCCCCTTAGACAATTTCTTTTTATAATTTAAAATCTACAAAATAATATTGGATTTTGAAAATTAATTGTAATGACAAAACAAGAATAATAAATACTGTTTATTTGTTTTGCACAAGAAAAATAAAAAAAAGTAAAATAAACATATGTCTTTACTTTGTAGTAAACAATGTAAAATGTAAGCAAATACAAGATTAAAAATTCAAAAATTTAAAAAAACAAAAACAAAATATATTCAAAACATATATATGTATTATTATTATTATATAAATAACATAAATATGATCAATAAAATCATAAAAAATAAAATATAAATTTTTAAATATCTGATATCCATATATTTATTACATACATACATACATATATGTATATATATATATATATATATATATATATATATATATATATATATATATATATATATATATTAGCTATATCTAAAGTTATTGTCCTAAACTAACTAAACTATAAACGAAATTAATTTTTCGTGCCTTTATTTCTGAAAATGCATTATTGATTTCATCAAAATTTAAACTTTCACACAACTCGTGCTCAATTGACAGTAATGTTAAATTGTTTAGTCTTTTCTAGCTCATACTAAATCTCAAATAATTTTTGACTAATTTTAACTTTGAAAAACTCCTTTGCGATGCCGCCGATGTTACGGGAATTGTCAAAATTATTCGTAGAACTGTAAACAAATTCGGAAAGGATTCTCAAATTTCTGATATTTTTTTTTAAACACTCTAAGGGTGATATTTTTTATGGTGCCTTTGCAGAAAATTTCGCAAAATATCTTAAGTTCTTCAAATAATTCGCTACCACTTATATTACGGTTTTCGCCGTCAGGTAGGATTAGAGAATTAGGTCACACAATGGGTGCATATTTCCTTTTTATTTCATCGTCGATTATTGTTTTTATATCGGGGATGTTATATAAAAATCCAAAATTAATTTCATGACTTTTTAATTGTATAAATCTTTCCTCTACCGATACAACTGCTTGATCGACCACACAGAGGAAATAGTCCTGATAAAATTTGGATTCAGGGTCTCTGGTACTCGAATCTTCTCCTTCGTATGTAATCTGTAGTCTAATCATGTAGTCTTTCTCTGCCATCTTCGGGTTTCTTTAAATTTTATTTCAATGTCATTTGCACTACAAATTTCATTTGCAACATGTTTCGCAGTGGAAAAACAGTCTCTCTGAATTGAATTAGAAATGTTTTCAACCCGTTTAGTAGCGATACAGCCAAACTTAAATCCGTTTCGGTTTTTTGTAGTACTTTGCTAACCTTATGTATACAAGCAGGAAGTCGTACCAAAAAATGTCATAGCCATAGCAACACTGCAGCCATGTCGCCAAATGTCAAATTTAAGGAATGTGGCGTGCAAGGTACAAAAAACGCCTTAGGATTTTGTTGCAAAAAAAAATTTTCTCTCTTTTATTTTGGAAATTATTTCCTTAACCATTTTACTGAGCAACTCAATAATTTAATTTTGAATTCTTCGTCCTAAATAGTGGTCATTGGTTTAATTAATTCGTCTTTAATGCTCTGCCATGCGAATGTCGAATTTTGAAATCATTTCAATTAGTCAGTTCGGAATTTTCCGTTATTTTTAGTGAATATCGTACATTTGGAGCCACGTAAAGCGTCGTTGTGCTTCGCTAAATATTGAATTGATAATAGAATTAGAGATTGGTGGAACCATCTCATGGTATAGGTAATCATACAAACTTAAAACAAACGGAAGCCTTAATATTTAAATATATTCAGCCTTTCCGGAGCTCTATAACAATTATTGAGTCTTTTTAGGACTACCAAAACAAATCTCAGTGAAATTTGTAAGTTAGTATATAGCTTTCAGTCCACCTTCGTGGCACTCAACAAAAACCATCAAAATAACATTGTTTTTAAAATCATGTCTTCCCGAGGTATCGGAAAGACATGTTGAGTGCCACGAAGGTGGACTGAAAGCTATAAAAGAACTTACAAATTTCACTGACAATGAGATTTGTTTTGGTAGTCCCAAAAAGACCCAATAATTGTTATAGAGCTCCGGAAAGGTTGAATATATTTATATTTTTTGTATTATATTATAGATTGATTATTTGTTTAGGAGCAAGTTTAGTTAACTAAATCTATGTTTTCATAGACGCTGAACAGTAGACACTACCAAAAAAATATCGCCCAGGTCTGAGTACGGCTCTGTGTGTGGTATGATGTATTTACATAGTCCACGAACTGTACAATAATGGGCATTTACAATAGTGGTCGTAGATAAAAGTTTTAAATGAATATATTTGTTATTTTTTAACTTTGCAATTTTGTGTATGAAATAAACAAACAAAAAACTGGATTCTCATTAAAAAATTAAATTTGTTTTGCAAATGAATGGTTTCTTGTTTCATAAGTTGGGTCGCGAGAAATTTTAAAACCTCGTGCCGGGCGGCGGTCAAAAATGTTAGGTTTTTAGGGTTAGGGAAACGCTGATTGTGAGCTAGACGATTGTGGATTGAACGGTTTCCTACCCTTACGGAAGGAACACCTAAGGTGAAACAGACACATTGAAACAAAATGGAGGGCCAGGAAGATTAATGACAGTAAGAACGGTACAACTGGAACTGAATGTGCTGGACATGATAGAGGAAGATCCAAGCACTTCTACGCGACAAATTGCCAATACTTGGAATGCAAGTCATTGTTAAGTTAGGAAAATTTTTAAGGGCAATTTCTACTTCTTCTTTCCAATAGGCCTACTTTGGACCACGCTTGTTCAACTGTTGGGCTTTGACCTTTGTCCAGTACTGTCGCATCTTCTGCCGGTGTAACTCCTTTCTTTCTTCTATCCAGGGGCTACCTTTCCTACGGGTTTTTTTCCTGAAATCCAAGGACTTCCTTCAGGGTGCGTCTCACAGACTGTCAGTTTTGCAGATCTGTTATTCCCAGTTCTTTAATATCCTTCTCGGTTTCTGTCAACCAAGTGGTACGAACCTTCTTGTTTTGCCAGAAGGTGAACAGACAGTTGGTTAGTCGGTTTGGAGGAAATCTTGCAACGTGGCCATAGAAAGCTACCCTTCTTTTCCTTGCACAGTCAGAGAGCATTTCAATATGTTTGTAGAGCTCAGAGTTATGCCGCTTTCGGAATTCCCCATCTTCCTTTACCGGGCCTAGGATCTTCCTAAGGATTCTCCTCTCTCTGATTTCCAATTTCTCTACTAGACCTCTTCGGTTCAAGGAAAGACACTCCATGGCATACAGGGCTTCTGGTCGTAAGACTGATGTGTAGTGCTTAAGTTTCAGGTTGCATGACAGGCATTTCTTATTGTAAGTGTTCTTAGTCAGTCGATAGGCTAGTCCTAACTTGTTGACTCTCTTGGATAATGATGCTCTTTCTGATAAGTTGGGTTCAATCCATTCGCCGAGATACTTAAATTTCTCAGATCTCTTGATGTTTCCCTGCTTTAGTAACATCTCTCAGCTTGCTTCTCTGATGTTGGTGAAGAATTCTGTTTTCTCCAGCGACACTTGAAGACCCACTTTGGCAGCCTGTTTTCTAAGGCAGTTTACCTGCATTGTTGCCATCTCAAGAGAATCAGCAAACGATGCCATGTCATCTGCAAAGGCCAGGCAATCTACAACCAGTCCATCGTTCTTAAGTCCCTGGTGGATACCACTCTTACCTTTTCAAGGACACAGTTGAAAAGAAGTGGGGAAAGTCCATCTCCTTGTCTCACTCCAGTTTTTATTTCGAAGCTTTCTGAAATCTCGCCTCTAAATTTAACCTTGGAATGGGTGTTAGTCAAGGTTTCGAGGATGAGTCTGCAGGTTTTGTTGTCTAGCCCTAGTTCTTGGAGTACTTTGATAAGCGTTTCTCTATAAATGGAATCGTAGGCCTTCCTAAAATCAACAAAGGTGACAACCACCTTGCGGTTTCTCATCTTGGAGTATGCAAGTACAGTTTTAGGATTGAGGATCTGTTCAACACAGGATCGGGTCTTTCTGAAACCTCCCTGGTATTCTCCCAGTTGACAATCCAGCTGATTTTCTGCCCTTGTTTGTAACGCCTTCTAGAGAATCTTGTATGTTACCGGGACGAGAGAAATTCCACGGTAGTTGTTTAGATCAGTAAAATCTCCCTTTTTGTGAAGCGGATGGATCAGAGCAGATTTTCAATCGGGTGGTAATTTCTCTGTTTCCCAGATGTCCTGGATGATTTCGGTTAGCTTGCGCACGGCATTGTTTCCAGCACCTTTCCACAGTTCAGCAACGATAGAGTCCTCTCCAGCTGCCTTATTATTCTTAAGAAGTTGAATGATCTGACCAACTTCTTCCAATGAAGGGGCAGCGAGTCCGGGTTTGGTGTGGTTTGTTTATAGTCGAAGTTTTCGCTGGGTGGGTCACAGTTGAGTAGTTTTTTAAAGTACTGGTTGAGAGCCAAAAGGTGGCAGTTGTCCTTGTTATAAGCCAGTCTGCCTTGTGTGTCTCTGAAGTGGAGTTTGGCGGAGCGTATTTTCTGAGTGTCTGCTTGAAGGTTCCAAAGAAATCTCTGGAATTATTCTTAGCAAAGCTCTCTTCGATTTGGGTTAGTTGGTTTTGTATGAAGGTTCGTTTGGTTCCTCGAATTATTTTGGCTGTAACCTTTCTTTGTTCCAAAAATGTATGCCAATTTTCCTTGATCTTGTTAGAATTCCACTTCACCCAGGCTATCTATCTTTGGGCTATTGCATTGTCAAGTCTTCAGTCCACCACGGGTGCTTCCTTCTTCTAGCGGGAGGGACGAGTGCATTGGCCGCCTTGACAAGAATCTCCTTCAGTTGGTCCCAGCTGTTTAGGTCAGTGTTGTTCAGTCTCTGACTTACTTCTTGTCTGTTCTTGAGTCGCTTTACGTCAAATCTTACCATTTTGGAGGTTCTGTGTAATCTAGTGTTTCTAGGCTGGAGTCATATTTTGATCTTTGAGAGGTAGTGGTCTGAGTCCAGATTGGCGTTTCTTAGTACCTTCACGTTTTGTATTTCCTTTTGATATTTTCGTGAAATGACCACATGATCTATCTGGAATTAGTGGTACCCAAGTTGGTATTAGGTGAAATCCAAGTCTTCTGCTTCCTTGGCAAGTGTATGAAGGCCGTAGACTTAATGCGCAACCCAAAAGTCCTACACAGATCCACCAAACGTTCTTCGTTGCGGTTAAGGGCAATTTGTTGTATTCATACTACATTCAACGTGTTCAGGAACTACTAGCTGCTGATTATCGTCCACGTTTTGCGTTATGTCAATGGATTTTGCAGACTATTATCAATTCTACTTAGTTTTTTTGGTTGGAATTGTGCGTAACTATCTAATTGGACCGATATTTCTACCAGCATGACTTACTGGCGAGACGTATAGCAACTTTTTTGAAAATACACTGCCTAAGTTTCTGCAGGATGTAGTATGCACGATGGTGCACCATCATATATAAGTTTAGTTGCTCAAGATTTTTTAACATACGGAGATCGTTGGATTGTGGAGGTAGGTCACGCGCATAGCCTGCTTGGTCCCCAGACTTAAACCCCTGGATTATTTCTTATGTGGCTATCTGAAGTCATTAGTTTACGCTACTCCAGTGGAGAATTTGGACGAATTGCGAAATCGGATAATTGCTGAGTGTAACTCAATTAGAAACAACCCTAGTGTGTTCGGCACTCAATAACGAGAAGATTCAATGCTTGTATCCAGGCTGGAAGAAGTCATTTTGAACATTTATTGTAGATTGGACAACTTTACATTTACTTTTTAATGATAAAATGTTGTTACTGTAGCAAATTTTGTTCAGCCTGTTTCTTCGAAACAAAGGGTTTTTCAGAAATCATCATAAAACAAAATATTCTTAGAATAGGCTAGGAATAATCTTTTTAATTTTTGCCGCTTCTTTACCTCACACCCTGTATAATCGAGCGCAATTCTTCCAAGGAGAAATAATTCCATAAATATTGAGTGCAGAAAAGATAATATGGACTGAAGTTTAGTAACTATTTATTAAATTTAAAATTTCAATAAGACTTGGGAAGGTAGAGGTTTCAATGGGATTTGGGAAGGTATATTGGGATTTGGTTTTACTTTGCAGTTGTACACATCGTATATAATATTACGAAAATAATATTGTTTTTAACGAGAATTTGAAATTCTTATTGCCAATTTTTTAATATCTTATTATATATGGCTTAATAAATAATTAGCTGGTTTTGAACTATCTCAACAATAAGTTCTTGCAATAACAATTTTTACAATATACAATATTATATTTGACGAGACGAGACAAACGGTTACGAGACGAGACCGATACTGAAACGAGACTATTTTTTTATCGTCACGTGTGAAGCACACTATTTGCCCTACCTACAATATCTAGTTTTATATATTCTTTCTTAATTGAATATAGTGTCTATCAAAATAAACTCCTAAGAACTAACAGAAGAAGAAACAACAAGAATAATTCAAGAAGGATAGAAAAATTTTAGTATCATTTCGGAAAAACCACAATTTTCTTTTCATAGCAGTAGTTCTTTTTGTAGTTACGTATAATTTAAAAGTAAATTTACCGAGAAAAGTAATAAAACTTTATCGAAATCATAGCATAAACATTATTATAATATTTATGGCAAACAATGTAATATTTTTATTAGGTCGATTAGTTTTTAATAGGCAGAGATAACGAAATCTATTACACAAAAAACTACCGTAATTTGCGTTTCTGTTTGAAATTCATGCGTTTCAAACAATTCTAAGCAATTTCATTTTTAATCTTGTTGATTCATTTTTAGCGTTAAATTGTAGCATATATAAAAGGGAATTTGACGAAGTGTCCAATAGAGTAGATTTGTGTTTGCAGTAAGTCTTATTGACCACAAGCCTTTTGAAGTAATTCCATCGACAATATGAATTTAATTTTCTTCGGATTTTTAATTTTATCCTTATCAAGTGGGAAATCTTCTGCGGTTAGTAAATTTGTTTATTGTCTTACTAATGTTTTACAAATAACATATTTTTTATTTAGATTTTTTACGAACTATGTGACGATAATACATTTGCAATTATTAACTTTCTTTGTGATATATTTGGGGCAAACGACTGTCTAGACGACGATATTACAACTACAGTAGAGTCTACTAGTACTACACCCACAGTTACAAGTTCAACTGGTCCAACAACAAAAGTTACAACAGGAGCTGCAACTGTAGCAGCTACTAGTTCAAGTGAATCAACTACAATAGCTACTAGTTCAAGTGAAGCAACTACAGCAGCTACTAGTTCAAGTGAACCAACTACAGCAAGTACTACAGCTGCACCATAAAAATCTACAGGTCAGGAAGCAGAGTTCAATAATATGAAAACGTTCTTCGGTATAATCTTATAAATTTGAAAATAATTAGTTTTTGCACATTTATTTTTATGCACTAATGCAAACCTATGCATGCATCTTTTATATTATATTTGTTTCAATTAAATATGGAGAAGTAAAAATAATACATAAGCACAATGTTTCAATTTATATAGGGGTGAGGGGGTTTTGTTGCAATAAAGCAAAAATTGATATTTAAATTTTGTTGAAACTAATCTGCCACAACGAAGAATAAAAGGATTAGACATATAAAACTAGTGTAGAACTGCTAGGCAATACTAAATACTTAGAGTTGTATAAGAACCATTGAACTGTACATATAACAGTTATGTTTATATATATATATATATATATATATATATATATATATATATATATATATATATATATATATATATATATATGTATATACAGTTCAATGATAAGAACAAAATAAGTACTGTAGATAGATTATACTGGATAGAAAACATAATCAGTGGCCTACAAACTTTTTAATCAGATAACACTAAGATAATTAGTTATTAAGTTATAAATTTCGAACCTTAACTACAAATATTTTAGCAATACAAATGAGCATTTGTTTCTATTTAATATTTTTCTTATTTCGTCCCTAAGCTGGCATTCCCCAAAATATTGACTCACGTAAACCCTGTGTTATACGTACTCAACTAGGAAACCACTGCTCTACATGGAGCAGATGCCAATGCATAAGAATTCATTCCTAGTCTTATGTAATATTGTCTACTCAGTGGCGAAACTATACCATCTGAGGCCCGTGGCAAATTCATTGGATAGGGCCCCAGTAACAATCGTCTTGTTGTAATCACGATAAAATATGTTTACTTATGAACAAACTTTCCGGAACTTGGAGACACTCTTCCACTTCATAGTGGTTGCGATACCACTTGGTACCACTTTTTTGCTACACTATTTGCTTCTTTTTTTAAATATTCAAAATCATGTCGATACCTTTCCAATTCTTCTAGACAAATTTTGAAATGTTGAACATTTGAAAAATCGGTGGCCTTAGACTGAAGTACTTTAGAGGCTGCATCGATGGTTTGTAGAATTTTGCAATGTAAAACCAATAATATAGTAAAATTATAGTTCTTGATCTTCTTCTTAACTGAAATAGCTCCAATTCTTTCATCTGATTTGCAATTAAAAAAAAATGTTTTCGTTAGCGCTTTTTGGACTTCAACCAACCGAAATCACGAAACTTCTGAAGCGACTGATTCAATGACAACCAGCATCGTCGAACGAGACGAAATATCCCAGCAGACACCTGCGAGTCTAAATCATTCAAGCTCGTCTACCTCAGCTCGTGAAAACGCAACTTACTACCAAAAGATAATCCGAGCAAAATAAGGAAATATGATCCTAGCTACTTCGCATTGTTTGGCTTTGTTTCTGTTGGGAACGAGTAAGCACCGGAAGGACAATGCGTTATCTGTCATAAAATTGTTTCTAACAGCTGCTTGGTTCCATCCAAATTAAAAAGGCATCTGGAATGCAATCAATCTGATTTAGTACATAAAGGTGAAGAAATCTTCAAACGTCGCACTTTATCTCTTCAGCCAGGGTTATCCATGGTGGAGAGAATTTTTATTTATTGTCAGTTCACACATAGCAAAATCTGGAAAGCTATTGCCGAGACACTGATTAAACAAGAAGATTGATACTGTGCAGCTGTCAAACAGCATATAAGCAAGCGAATTTACACAATTGCAGAGTCTGTGGTGAACGACCTTATCAGAAGGTTGGAAATATTTTAGTTTACAGCTTGATGGAAGTACCTACGTTGCGGGACTTGTTGTTTTTCATGTGTTTGTAAGGTATCAATTCGAAATGCAAATAGAAGAAGAACTTTTGATGAGTGAATTGCTTGAAACTTACACCACTGGCGAGGAAATTTTCAAAGTTATCGACAAATATATACAGAAAAATAATTTGAAACGGAACAAGTGTGTTGGTTGAAAAGTAAATTTTAAAGTAAATTGGAAAAGTAAAAAGTCGTTTTTAGAATGAAGCAAGTGACAGACAATGCCACCAGCAGCCACTGTTTCATTCATCGACATTCTCTGTCAACTAGAAGGATGCCGCAAGATTTAAAAGTCGTATTGGATGGTGCTGTGAAAATAATGAATCATGTTAAGAGCCGACCGCTTCAAGCACGTCTTTTAAAACTTACCGCCGAAGATCTGGGTATGGATCACTTCCACCTCTTTTTTTAGCCAGACTATCCGAACTGAAAGATGCATTAGTACTATTATTTGTACTAATATTTTACCTAAGCAGAGAGTCTAGTGGTATCCAATGTGGTATAGCCAGGTTTCGGTGCGGTAACGAAGAAAAGCGAAGAAGTACACAATCACACATTTCCTACTGATTTGACGCTGTCATAAATTTTGAACCGCTCACCACAGAGACTTTTGGTCTTCACCAATCGATGCAGCGTCCCAATATTAGTCGTAGAACGTATTTATTCGGAATATTCCCTGGGAAGCTTTCAGTTAAGAAATACCATTGACTCAGAGAAATACTCATTGATTTTTTCAAAATCGTTATTTTTTGAGTCACAGCAAAATTTAAAAACGTTTCTGAAAGCAGTTTTATTGCTGATTACAGATATGCAAATTATATCTCCCTAGCTCTCTCGGTTCACTTTCGCCTGCAAAAGTTGAAAATTTTTATGAAATTTCAGCGTTCTAGTGGAGATCTCGGAAAGTCGTGAATTTCCCGCGGACAATCTTAGCGTATCCATAGCAAAATGACCTTCTGAAAACGATGCCGCAATCCGTTATTAATTGTCTGCAACCGTTTCCGAGATATCTACTTAGCAAATCGAGAATCTGGTAAATTTCAGTTTAAAATTTATCTACGAATTATTAAATATTTCCGGACAATTTACACATCGACTTGTTCGTCTTGTCGTGTAGTTTCTGTGTGCCCAAAACGATTTCGCTGCTCTTTACCGTTTTCGAAAAAATCGAAAAAAAACGAAAAATACATGCTTTTTCGGTTTTTTTCTACTAAATTTCATTATGTACAAATAAGACTTTACATAATTATATAAGCGACTATCTGTATTTACCTGACCGTTCCTTGGAATTCGAGAAACCATAAAACGGAATATGAATATTTTTTTAAATTATAAATGTTGTTTTAATTACCGTATTAGTTAAATGAACGCACAAGTTAAGTGAAGATGCGGTTAAGAGATAATTTTCAAAACAAATTATTTGTCTTGAAATAATTACTACTTTTTATTTGTTTGTAGAACTGCAATATGTGTACTTGATTTACATAATCGCATAGATTCGCAAACAAATTCTTAATTACCCGGAATTACCTTCAATATTTTAATAGCAGTAAAGTGAAGAGCAGTAAAAGATTATGCTCTTTTATAAGCTTTTATTTACTTACACTTATCAGTTTTATTAGTCAATAATGATGAAATATTATAAGCATTAGAAAGGAAAAGAATTGAATAGATGTTCATGCTTATGCTCTTTTACAGGCTTATATTTAGTTCCACTTATTAGTTTTATAAGTCAATAATAATGAAATATTGAAACAATCAGGTTGAAGTCGGATAAAATCAAGTTGAAAAGCGGGTCCAGTCCGCGGGCCCGAGAAAAATCGAGATCAAAGTCTTGCGTATCTCAAAAATTGATCGAACCATTTTATAGAAAATTTGAAAGGTTTATTGTCCTTGCAACTGCAAGTATTATAGATAGTTTAAATCCAAGAGTGGTAAGTTCTACCAAAAAAAATAAGTTCTACGGGTCACCTTCTAAAACTATTTCTCAAAATAATCCATAAAAGAATATATAGACTCTGCGAAGAAAAAATATCAGCAACACAGTTTGGGTTCAGAAATGCGGTGGGTACACGATACTGCATCCAAGTGCTATTTCGACGTTGCAGGCATGTTATAACTAAGTGTTTTAAATATGTAAATATGCCAATAAAGGTAAATAATAATAATACTAATATTTGCACATTTACAGAAGAGTCTTTTATCCAACAATTCACTGATGTCCATTGGCTGCTTAAATTAGGATACCTTTCCGACATCTTAGAAAAACTAAACGCAACTGCCACTCACTTTTACTTTAAAAACGGGTACAGGAGCAAACTCTCTGTATCACGTGATTTGAGGGTGAAATTAACCAAACTTTAGACAAACTTCCAAACAATTTCATTCATCCCATTAAATACAATTGAGCAAATTTGTATTGTTTTTTTTTATCTCCCTACGTTTTCAACCCTTTTTTAGGTTAGCTGAGCCGCGAAATTTAGTCTGACACGGGTGCCGCGAGATTTTTTTAGCTCGATAAGGGTGCCGCGGAAAAGTTTGAGAACCACTGATTTATACACTTGGTATATTGAAATGTTAATTAAATAGAGAAAAGTAACCCTTCTTAACCAGCAAGTTAGTTTAACACATTTATTGAAATGTCTCTACAATGTTTAATGTTCAAATGATAACACATGTCATGAAATATGTAATAGAAATAGATATATGAAATAGAAATATGTAAAAGAGACCATATTTGCATCAATTGGAATGAAGGTCATTTGTGGCGCATTATCATGGAAACTTTATGATATCCAATTTTTAATCTTACTACTACTATTTTTTATTTTTTTCGTTATGGTAGCCAAAGTTATAGCCTAGGCTTATAGAATGACGACATTTCAGCTACCTTTTATAATATCAAGCAAGATTCGGAAAGTTTAACACTTTGATACAAAACTAAAACAATTGTTTTTGCCAATGTCGATGATTCGTCAATTATGATACAAATTTTGGAATTTTCTGTTATTATTTTTGCACAAATTTCTTTTCTTATTCCTAATGCTCCGTGAACATTGTTTTTAAGATCATTTCTTTCTATTTAGATTAAGTGAATTACCATGTGTTTAAGTAAATAGCCATCTATTCACTTAATCTAACTAGAAAGAAATCATCCTAAAAACAGTGTTAGTTATCTGGCTCTCGTTTAGTGAACAGGAAAGTGTACTGGGGCTAGCTAATAACATACAAGTGTCTGTTGTATTATTCAATATCCTGCGTGGTATTACCAAGGAAAGTAGTTGTTTCAACATGGAATTTGTTTGGTAGTCTTCATAAGACTTAATATTATAGAGCTACGAACGGTTGAATATATTCAGGCGGCATTCATCTTCAAGTTCTAATATGTGTATTGTTAGTTTAATGGAAAGTATAAAAACAAAATATAAATTCTTAAATGAAAACGATAACAAAGCGTGATCTATGTTTTTATTATAAATTGGAATAGTGGAAACTGTGAAAATCTAATTTTCAAAAAACTAACAATAGGCTCGCAAATTTATAAAAAAATTAACAATGGTATTTTGCCAGCCCTGCCACCCTATAATTACGCCACTGTGTCTAGTGTTATGTAATAATTTTGCTGGTGTTGTCCGGTCTTATCTTCTTTTGTCTAGTCCTGCCTAGTTTTTACTGGTCTTCTCTGGCTTTTTCTAGTCTTGTCTGATCTTCTCTGGCCTTGTCGGGTCATGTCTGGTCTTGTTCGGTCTTTCTAGTCTTTTCTATTGCACTTTGGTCGTGTCTGTGCTTGTTTGGTCTTCAAAGGTCTTGTCTGGTGTCCTCTGATCTTATCTGGTCTCTTCTGGTAATGTCTGATCTTGTCTAGTCTTGTCTGGTCTTGTCTGGTGTTGTCCGGTCTTGTCTGCTCCTGTCTAATCTAGTCTGGTCTTGTCTGGTTTTGTCTGGTCTTGTCTGATCCTTTCTGGACCTGCCTGGTCTAGTCTTGTCTTGTCCGATCTTGTCTGGTCTTTTCCGGTCTTGTCTGATCTTGTCTTATCTCGCCTTCTGTTGTCTGATCTTATCTTATCTTGTCTGGTATGTCCTTATCTATTTTTTCCTTGTCAAACCTTTTCTGGTCTTGTTCATTTTTGTATGTTTAGTTTTGTCTGTCTAGTCTTGTATGTCTAGTCTTATATGTCTACTTTTATCTGTCTAGTCTTCTTTGCCTAGTCTTGTCTGTCTAGCCTTGTCTGTCTAGTCTTCTCTGTCTAGACATGTGTGTCTTGTCTTGTCTATCTAGTCTTGAATGTCTAGTCTTGTCTGTCTATTATTTTCTGTCTAGCCTTGTCTGTTTGTCTGTCTAGTCTTGTCTGTCTTGTCTTGTCTGTCTAAAATCTTGTCTGTCTAGTCTTGTCTGTCTAGTCTGGTCTGTCTAATCTTGTCAGTCAAGTCGTGTCTGTCTAGTCTTGTCTGTTTAGACTAATCTGCCTATATAGTATTGTCTTTCTAGTCTTGTCTGTCTAATTTTGTTTGTCTAGTCTTGTCTGTCTACCCTCCTCGGTAGTGTCCAGTAGTGTTGTTGACAAGTGTTGTCTGTCTAGTCTTGTCTATCTAATAATTTGTGTTCTATCCATATTTACATATTCATTCGTCTAAATTTAGTCACTCTTCTATTTTGAAATATTATTGATGTATAAAAAAGTTGCCCTTCTAAGTTAGTTTATGTTTAAATCTACATAATTTCATTATTCAATGTCATCATTCAATCTTAACAGATAAATATCTACTTAATATTTCTTATATTGAAAGTGAATCCTTATCAGGATATTTTCATTTTCCGTTATATGTATATAATAGGATTATGCAAATTATTTCATAGAGTTGATAAAACTTTGGAGGTCAGCAGTTGCCTCACATTTTAACATATGCGTGCTTTTCCTTATTAATTCGAACCAAAAACTAATTGAACAATGGCACTGAGAAAATCTTGCTCATCAATTTCCAATCTCCTCTACAAAAATCAGACGTTACTAAAAGTAAGTAAACATAATTAAGTGTAAAGTAAAGTTTTTGAACGAATTGTTTTTGAGGTTATAATTCATTGCCTTAAGCTATATCTGCGCACTAATTCTACGCACGTATACTTGAAACTATTTTTACTATTTAAAGTTTGAAAGACCAGTTAAATAACCATTAGAACTCTTTATTGTGGGAATTAAAATAAGTCTAAATCTATGTAGTCTGTCAACTCTTCCTTTGTCTGATTAATTTTGTCTTTCTATTTTAGTATTACCAACCTATTCTTGCTTGCCTAATCTTGCCTTTCTTTTATTACCCTTCTACTCTGGTTAGTCCAATACGTCTAGGGTTATCAGTTTAATATTGTTTATTTTTCTATAATCACTAGTATCCTTTGCTTCCTTTTGATTCTGTATTTTCGTCATATAAATCCATCCTACTAAAACATGTCTATCTAAATTTTATCTAGTTAATATTGGATCTTTAGTTTGAACCAATTAGTTATTATTATCATCTTTTTGTAGAATTTTTCTAGTGAAGCTGCCGTTTTCCCGGGAGCTTCAACAACATGGACAGAAAAACTAGAATTCTTAACGTCACAAACTTATCAACGAATTCCTGTTTATCGCGTTATGGACCGCAAGGGCAAGATTATTCAGGAATCAGAAGATCCTAAACTAAGTCCAGAGTTCATGCAGAAAATGTACAAAGATATGTCGCTGTTGAATGTAATGGATAAAATTCTATACGAATCTCAGCGACAAGGAAGAATTTCGTTTTATATGACTAATTACGGGGAAGAGGCGACGCATATTGGAAGTGCTGCCGCTTTGGATAAACAGGATTTAGTTTATGGACAGTATAGGGAGGCTGGAGTTTTGGTTTGGAGAGGATTTAAGTTAATTCAGTTTATGAACCAGTGTTATGGAAATGCTGATGATTTAGGTATTACAGTTTTTGTTCTTATTACTAAAGTCAATTTATTGTAATTAATTTGCAACATTTCCAAGATTTGTTTTATCATATTTGTCTATAATTTCTAATTTCAGATTTTCCTATAATTTCTAAATTGCAATATTTTTTTACTTTAATTTTCTAACGAATTTTCTTTTGTTAATTTTATTCTAGGTAAAGGAAGACAAATGCCGGTTCACTATGGCTCTAAAGACTTAAACTTCGTAACCATCTCAAGTACACTGAGTACACAAATGCCGCAGGCGGTTGGTGCAGCTTATGTCCTAAAGGGAAAAAACCGCGTAGTAATTTGTTACTTTGGCGAAGGCGCTTCCTCGGAGGGCGACGCGCACGCAGCTTTTAATTTCGCCGCAACACTTGAAGCTCCCGTAATTATGTTCTGCAGAAATAATGGCTATGCTATTTCAACACCGACTAGGGATCAGTATAGAGGAGATGGAATTGCTTCCAGAGGTCCAGGATATGGAATACACACGTTGAGAGTTGATGGAAATGATGTTTTTGCGGTGTATAATGCTACTAAAAAAGCGAAAGAGTACGCCTTGAAGGAGAATAAACCCGTCCTTATTGAAGCTTTAACATACAGGTAATATTTTGTAAGAAAACTTTTGTGCAAAAATATTCGCAATATTTTCAAGCAACAAAAATTGAATCAACTTCTGAAACAACATATCTATTTTAGAAGATAGATAATCGATAAAATTTGACTGATTTTTTTTGAGAATATTTTATTCAATTTTTAAAATGAGATGTCATGGTTTGAACCAAAACAAAGCTCACACCACGCTTCTTCAGCGGGGTGTGCCAAAGAGTAACAGAAGATTTCCGTGTAATTGTAGCTACTGACAGATTTGAAGATATCGTAGTGGTAATCTCCTACTTTCAATTCTATTTTATTCAATGATATTCTAATTGATCGATATCTGTACAGGTTTTGTTATTTTATTTCAAATGACTCTCTTTAGTGTCTTCTACTTTTCATTAGTTTATAATCTTAATACTTTCTTTATAAACTTTCTTGTCTGTAATTCCAGCTAAGCCTTTAAGCTAAATTTCAATCTAGGCCATCAAAACTTAAATTCGCTCTTGCCTCAATTAACAATAATGTCATTTAATGACAAAACACAAATTTCAGAGATATACTAATCAATTTCTCTGAAATTTGAGCAAACTAAACTCAAAAAAGCGTTAACATTCTTGTTTCTATTTCAAGGAAACTATTCAGTAAATTAAATCTCAACAATGTGAACTCAAACTCAAGTTTATTTAGGATTTATGTTCTAACGTCCTGTACATCGTTTGAAAGACAATCAAGAATGCGTATCGTTTATAGGCGTAGAACCGGTAAACAAAAACGAACTTATTTATGTGGTGGTTATAACGAAAATAACAAACTTGTGAAAAATCATAATTATTTCCTTTGCAATTGAAATTTGCACATTATTCGATTTTTCATAATTTGATTAGTTTTCAAGTGTTAGTTTATTGCATAGTACACCGTAAAAGTCGCCCAAGTTTTTATACTAATCGAAAATGGACTTAACACTTAACCAGCGAGATGCTGCTCGACAACTGGATATGATACGCCCCGCGGTTTGAATCGTGTTCCAACCTAGTGGGGTGACTAGATCCTTTCATAGACGACCTGGTACAGGCAGAAGGAGATTTACGGCTCGGGATGACCGCTTCATTGTGACAATATCATTAAGACATCAACACCTTATTGCCAACAACAACAGCAGCTCCGTGAAGTACGAAGAGGCTATTAATCAGTGGATTATAGTGTCTTATCATTATTAAAAGTGTCTTATCGTTAATATGACGAAGACTGCAGGAAAGTAACTTGACCATTAAACCACCTGCAGTTTATCAAAACTTATCCCAGCTCATCGTCAAGCACGCCTGCGTTTTGCAAGGGTCATTTTAATTGGACGTTGGAACAATGGGATCTGTTCTGTTTTCAGATGAGACCAGAATATGCCGCTATAGTAGCGACCGAAGAAGAAAATTGTACCGGAGACTAAGAGAGCGATTTACAGAATGCTGAATTGAAGAGGTGGTTCCTGCCTGATCTGGGGTGCAATTTCTTGGGAGCACAAGACCTCTGCCGTCACGGCAGAGGAGGTTTAACGGTTCCTAGGTACATCGAGGATATTTTAGCAGTTCATGTGATACCTTACGTTGACTACATTGGAGAAGAATTTATCTTTATGCATGACAATGGGAAGCCGCATACCACAAGAATCGTCAAAGATTACTTTACAGAAATCGGTTTTCGGCTCATGGAGTGGCTAGCAGGCAGTCCCGACCTAAATCCAATAAAACATGTATGGGATGAGCTTAAACGAGGAATTCTTAGCACATAGAGCAAAATGCGGTGGTGGCCTAGTAGTCAAAGTGTCAAACTTCGGAGCCGCAAGTCCCTGGTTCAAATCCTGTACATGGTAAAAATAAGCCATCTTTCTCCTGTAGATGCCTCTGGCAAAGTCATCACAGTAAAAATCTGCCTCGAAACCTCCCCTAAGGGCCGATTCTCATATACGCGACACTGAACTACGCGACGTCGCCTGTCAAATAATGATTACATTGTTTTAAATGGGCAAGTTCTCACTATGGCTACGCGACAGCTAGCAACGTGCCCATTCAAAACAAACTAATTATTATTTGACAGGCGAAGTCGCAAGACGTCGCGTAGCTGAGTGTCGTGCATATGGGAATCGACCTTAATAGTGGATCACCAACCACGTTAAAAACTGTAAGGGCTCCCTACACTTGTGTAAGATCAAGACACCAAGCACAAGTGTAGGCAGACCAGGTCCTACTTAGGACTGTAGCACCATGGAGAGACAGGGAGAGAGAGAGCAAAATGCTATCAATTGGGATACAGGTGGCCTGATGAAGGAATTCACAAGTGCTGGAGTGTTTGGTCCTTGTACCAAATACTTCGAGCAATCGAAAGATGTGCACAATTTAACCTACGATAGGAGCTAATTGAATTGAAGCGAAAACGAATTACTATCTTGTCAGACAGTGCGACCATCAAGGCTATTATCTCATACACTATCAAATCCAAACTTGTATGGGACTGTGTGGAAAGCTAAACAAGCTTGGCAGGGATAATAATTGGTGCTGTGTCAACTCTGTGACAATACCCTGTGACTTACCCTGACTCACTTACCATGACTGTCTTATGTGCAGGATATAACCGTATCCCCTTCCAGGTATGGTTTTAGAAGCCAACGTTTATCCCTAAGGGTTTAAGGTTCTTAATTTATACTCCATACCAGGAGGCGTTGACCTTAATTAGTTTACCTGTCATAAACATGACCGTTGAAACTATATTCATCTTTTCCAAAAAGGCTTATATCGACCACGGTTTTCAGCGACCCGCGGTCCTTACACTGGTATAGACATGAATAGATTAATATCGAAATGAGGAAGCCAACAACCTAGCAAAGATCTAGCTAGTAATGCCTTTAAGGCCGATTCTCATATACGCGACAACAGTTACACGACGTTTCAAAATTGCCTTGTTCGAAATTGCCTGTCAAATAATGATTACCTTGTTTTCAATGGGCACGTTCTCACTATGGCTACGCGACAGTTACTATAAGTCAGAATTCAGCGCGCTGTCGCTGGGATTATTTCGTGAGCATTCTTTTAGGTTTTGTCGCACATCGCATGACGTTTGGAAAGTTTGTTTCTGATTCGAATGACGGATTGTGTCAAAAACAGCGTGTTTTTGAAAATGAATGGAATGAACGACGAAAAAGCAGAGGAATTGATCGCTCTTGTGGCTGATTATGTTAAATTGCATGATTTACAAAATAAGAATTACAGTAATCAACACAGGTTAGTAGATCTAATTTGAAAAGAAATTTCTTTAAAATTAGATGAGACTCGTAAGTACAGACTCTTGTAATTGTTTGAAGAGAGTATGAAATTCTCCTTCCACTAGTTTTGTTCTTAAGATCCGATGCACCCAATATTTTCTTTTCCTTTTCTTTCCATTTAATTTCTCATTTTCAACACTTGGCTAAGACGAAAAAACCATCATCGGAACTTGACGAACATGATATTTTGAAAATATAACTTAACCTGAAATATAGAGAAACTACAGATTTGACATTTGCAGCAAATAATCGCTTAGCAGAGTGTCGCATATATGAGAATTGCGACGTGACGTGACGAGCAGCGACGTGATAATTCGCGACAGTTCATTGTGCAACGTTGCGTAGATAGTGTCGCGTATATGAGAATCGGCCTTTATACGTAATGAACCCTTTTGTGGTATGGGTATTAACAGCATCCACACAAGTTTAGCTGAAAAAACAAGGAAACAGAGGATGAAAACCTGAAAAAAAAACATGATTAAGGCAATTCAAAATAACACTGGGATCAATTAAGGCTGATTCTCATATACGGACACACAGCTACGCGACGTCACACGAAATCGCCTATCAAATAATGATTACATTGTTTTCCATGGGCACGTTCTCACTATGGCTACGCGACAGTTGCTAAAAGTGGGATTGTCGCTGGGATTATTTCGTGAGCATTCTTTTACGTTTTGTCGCACATCGCATGACGTTTGGAAAGTTTGTTTGTGATTCAAATGACGGATTGTGTCAAAAACGGCGTTTTTGAAAATCAATGGAATAAACAACGAAAAATCAGAGTAATTGATCGCTGATTATGTTTGATTGTGGCTGATTATGTTGAACTGTATGGCTTACAAAATAAAAATTACAGTAAGCAACACAAGTTAGTAGATCTAATTTGAAAAGAAATTTATTTAAAATTGGATGAGACTCGTAAGTACAGACTCTTGTAATAGACCTTTTTACAGTTAGTTAAGCGCATGCGCAGCTGTCAAGTTTAAAAGGCGGGAATTTGAAAGTTTCGGGCAAATATTAAAGTTATTCGTCAAAAAGTTCGGGCAATTTTGACGTACAGCATGGCAGAAATTGACGCATGCGCACAAAAAGAATGTCAAGTATGAAAAAGTCTATTTTTTTCAAGAGAGTATGGAATTCTCCTTCTACTAGTCTTGTTCTTAAGATCCGATGCACCCAATATTTTCTTTCCTTTTCTTTTCTTTTAATTTCTCATTTTCATAACACATGACTAAGACGAAAAAATCATCATCGGAAATGTATGCGTAGAGAACAAAATATATAATATATCATACTGTATGCGTCTAACGGTAACCCGCACGGACGCATATATCTCTTGAAAATGGCGAATGTCAGTTCGCCGAAACGTCGAGAATCCGGTTCTTTTCAGAACCAACCCTCAACATCAACGCGGAATCACCGAGAAAACAAACCAACACATTTTTCTATCTATTTATTATATTTATTAAACTATTGCTAGATTATGATTCGGATTATGTTGCTAGATTATGATTCGGAGATTAGGAGATATTTATAGATGAGCGATTATAGTATATATATATATATATATATATATATATATATATATATATATATATATCTATATATATATATATATATATATATATATATATATATACTATAATCGCTCATCTATAAATATCTCCTAATCTCCGAATCATAATCTAGCAATAGTTTAATAAATATAATAAATAGATAGAAACATGTGTTGGTTTGTTTTCTCGGTGTGTATATATATATATATATATATATATATATATATATATATATATATATATATATAAATATGCAATATGATGTTGTTCAATATGAATATTCTTCCGCTCTGTTGTTATCTATATCATCGCTTCAGGGGGTGGAAAATTTGGTTGGGTGCCACTTCTATAAGTCTCATTAATGTATATTTTCCACCAGCAAGCTGTATCGATAACTACGAGGTTATCTTCGATTCTATGGAAAACTCCTCTTCATTATCAGGGCCATGTATAATAGTGAGTGATTTTAACATAACAGAATTACAGGCATACATTGTATACGTCTTTTGTCTCCTTTTTGAGTTTTAAGAACCTCGCTCAGATCAACAATCTTTAAAACTCTAACCATAGAAGCCTGGAAGTAATCTTAACATTTGAACAAATAATAGTTTTGTTATAAAACTTATATATACTATATATATATATATATATATATATATATATATATATATATATATGCGACATACGATGAACGGGGGAAATAAAATGTTGGTTACTTTTGGCCACAGATGTGCTACATACTACGGAGTTACGAGCGTTTTCACGAGGTACATGCAAGTATAATTGAGAAAGTAGCTCACTATCCACAATAATGCCATTAAATAGCTTGTACAAAAACATTAAATAAGAAAAATCACGATTTAGTGCTAACGCCACTAAATTGCATTTGGCGAGCGATCTATCATGTGGGTAGTTACGCTCAGGATTGATACCATACTTTTTCAGGTGTAGATATTTGCAAAATTTTCGTTGGACGCTTTCGAACAGTTTAACATGAACTTCGTAGTGAGGGCACCAGACATCTGTGCAATATTCCAACACCGACTTTACATACGAACTATAGAGTTGCATCAAACAGTCAGTGTTATCAAATTCCCTGGTGTTCCTCATCACGAAGCCCAGCATACGTAAGGCCTATAAATGTGTGGCTAGATAATGTGGTACGAACGACAAAGATGAGTCCATTTTAAAGCCTAACTTCCTGAAAACTTCGCATCTCTTCAGTTGTTGATTGTGCTGATGTGAAGAACAGGCCTGCCTATATATTACAAAATATGACATAACGTAACACTTATCAGTGTTCAACTGTAGTTCGTTGTTATGACACCAATCTACTAATGCATCTACATCCTGCTGAAACATGTCACAACTATCAACCGTCACTATTACCTAACCTTCAGAATTTTTAGATCATCGCGTTTTTGTATGCCGATGCATCGGCATAAAAAAACACATGAGAAGTAGGACTGAAATTTGCTACAAAATCATTAATGAATATTAAAAAACAATAAGGGGTCTAGGTTGGATCCTTGAGAGACACCAGAATTCATATACGTCCGATCTAACTCCCTGATACTCCACAAATTGTTTTTGTCCCACTTATATCCAATAACTTTGACTTCATTAACAAAACCAAACTATAACAAAGACCATGGAAACCTAACTTACTCACTAAGATGTCATGGTTAACAGTGTTGAACACTTTGGAAAAATCGGTGTATACAAAATCTAATTGTTGCTTGCTGTCCAAAGCGTTCAACACAAATTGAGTAAATCCGGTCAGATTTGTACAAATTGACTTCACTTTTATGAAGCCATGGTGGCAATCTGTCAGATGTGGTATAACATTTTCGTACATAATAATTTGGAACAACTTAGCAAAGTTTGGAATAATTGCTACAGGGCGGTAATTCTTTATATCAGTTTTCGTTCCAGATTTGTATATAGCACACACTGTAGCAATTTTCCAACACTGGATACACAGAAGAACTCATTATTAACTTATACAAATGATGTAATCGACTACTTATACACGATATACAATTTCGAACAAAGAATGCCGGTATTAGAAAAGTTGTGGGGAAGAGGTATGTTGCTAAATATGTCATATAAGTTATCACATATTTGATTGGAATCGCAGATGTTGTTATCACAGTTAACGCTATCACGGGCATCACTGCTAGCAGGAACCGATGAATCAACGATGGAGCTGGTAGCAGAATTCTTTTTGAAGACACTACTAAAGTTGGATGCGAAACTATTGACAATTGCAAGTTGGTCCTTCAACATTACATCGCTTCACAAAACTTTGAAAGGCTTTACGAACCTCTGTTTTGATGATCAGTGACATTTTACATGCCTTTTCTTTATGCGAGAGAAGGCCATATTTTTTAAACATGCACCAATGATAGTTTTTGCATTCTATGGATTTAATGATTCCCCTCATAAACCAGCATGGATAATTACTTGTAAATTTCACTTTCCTGGGTACCTACATACTGATCAAACAAATACATGATGGTTATTTAAATTTTGTTGAGTTTGAAGATTTTGATAATATTAAATAGTAACATTTTTATCTCTTCTTCAAAGATTATAATTTCTAGGTAATTATTGTATACATATCGTCAACAATGTTGACATCATTTGTATAACTAATCTTTGTATAACAAACTTTCTTAAAACCAACTACTTCACTGGCAAACTCCACGACTGACATTAAATTACATTAAGAAAGTTCTTGGGTTCTACATAACCCTGTGGTTTTCCCAAAAAAAAACAAACATGATCAGGATGTTGTTTGTTTTCTTGGAAAAATCACAGGGTTATGTAGAACCCAAGAACTTTCTTAATGTAATTCAATGTCAGTCGTGGTTTTTGCCAGTGAAGTAGTTGTTTTTAAGAAAGTTTGTTATACAAAGAATAGTTATACAAATGATGTCAACTTTGTTGACGATATGTATACAATAATTTCCTAGAAATTATAATATTTGAAGAAAAGATAAAAATGTTATTATTTAATACATGATGGTGTTGTTCAAATAATTACAAGCATCGTCGATCGACATCTGGAAGGATTTAATATCTGTCCAATTCCAATCATTTAGAGCGTTATACAATCCTGGTAGATTAGCCTTATTAGAGTTAAAGGACACAGGATTCTCGGGTGACTCAAATTTTGTGACGGATTTTACGTTCAACGATAGATTTCATTTGATAGATCGATCTCTAAAGAAGGATGATGGTTGTCTTCTCTGACGAAGGGGTTCTGATTACGGCGTACGGAACCATATATTTGTTTAGATGTTAAGATTACACCCAGGCTTCTATGGTTAGAGTTTTGAACATTGTTAATCTGAGCGAGGTTGTTAAAACTCAAAAAGGAGACAAAAGACGTATACAATGTATGCCTGTAATTCTGTTATGTTAAAATCACCCACTATTATACATGGCCCTGATAATGAAGAGGAGTTTTCTATAGAATCGAAGATAACCTCGTAGTTATCGATACAGCTTGCTGGTGGAAAAAATACATTAATGAGACTTATAGAAGTGGCACCCAATAAAATTTGACTATAAGTAAATCTACCTCCTGAAGCGATGATTCAGATAACAACAAAGCGGAAGAATATTCATATTGAACAACCGCAGCTACTCCTCGACCACGCCTTCCATTTGATGATCTGTAAACGATGTACTTATCTGCAACTTCACTGATTGCACCGAGGAATTTAACCATGTCTCCGTTAGAAATATTATGTCATAATCACTATTACAATTTACAAAAAAAATCATGTTATTTAGCACTTATTTTTACTAGTTCGCTTGCTCGCTGGGCGTGTTCGAGAATTTTTTAATTTTTATCATTGGAATCTACTTATGTATCTGTAATAATTTTGGGCATACCTTTCTCATATTTCAACCTTATGTTTGCCCTTCCGTCATCACATCTTTGCATAAATTCTTTCCTCACAGCATAGGTCAATCTTCGTTGCTCGACGGTTAAGTCCCTGTTGATATACACGTTTCCCTTGATGCGATACTCTTTTAGAACCTTAAGGGTACTTGCAGGCGAGCTTAAGGTAATTAACAGGGGTTTTGTTCTTGCATCATTTTTCTTACCTAGTCGACGAGATTTAACCAACGAAACTTCATCGGGTAGGTTATATATTATTAAGTTGTTAGCCCGCTATCAGCGATTCATGTTTTCGGTGAATTTTAGAATTTAGAATAATTTTCTCTTATTATATCGCTCTTATTATGTCCCTCATTAATTTTACTCATGAGTTGTGGATTTGTATTTTCCTGGCCTTGAGGTCTTCAACCTTTTTTTATTTTCGGATAAGTTTTTTTTTTATTTTCGGCTATCATTTCGTCCATGACTCTTTTCATATATATGACCATGGTACAAGAGTTCATTGTAGCAATCAGGTTTTTACTATACCTTCATCTACGGTTTCCGTTGTTGGTGTTGCGGCATCTGCATCACTATCACAACATTTCTGCGGTCTTGCACAACTAATGTGCGAATACACATCACATTCGGTACAATAAATTCGCTTAAGAACCGCTACTTTCTTATAAACGACACAGTGCACTTTATCCTACCTTCCTCCATCTTACTTGTACTCATACTAGTATGCAGCGGTATGTCTACATTTCAAAAGCCTCCATCCTTTTATTACAGAATCGGTAGGATGTAGCATTTGACCAGCCTTGCCTGTTCAGGGGTCTTTGGTTAGTCTGGCTTCTTCTATTCGTGATCGTATTTCTCTGAGTGGTCCCAGTTAGAGTTGGCTACTGTGTCAAGGTTCTTCTTTTTTAAAGTTTCCACATGGTTTGGTTGTTTTCTGATATCTGTGTTTTGGTTTATGTTGCATTATGATGCTTATGATGCATTTGGTTTATGATGCATTTAGTTCGAGTCCTCGGTGCCTACTTAGATGTTTTGCATTATTCTCTGTAGTTCTTCATTGTCGTTTGCGATGATTACCGTGTCGTCGTCGTACCCCACGTTAATTATCTCTCGGTTAAGTTTTATTCCTTTAGATGCTTTCTCCAGCGCTTCCTCAAAGTTTTGTTCAGAGTACAAGTTGAAAAGAAGATGCGATAGGAGAGACAACCTTGCCCTATTTCCCTTTTGGTGTTTATTTCGTTGCTAATCTAATCCACGTTAACCTTGGCGGTTTGATTCCGGTATAACTTGGCTATTATTCGAATGTCTTTGTCATCAATGCTAGTTTTTCTGAGCACTTCCATGAGTTTGTTTATTCTAATGTTGTCGAAAGCCAGGGAAAAGTCTATAAAGCATAAGTACGTCTTTGTTCATGTCTCTGCATCGCTGGATGAGAACCTGTAAACAGAAGAAGTGCTTTACATAGGTAAGTACATCAACGACTACAGGAAGGTCGCTGTACAACAAGTCACCAATTAATTTGCCTAACGATTTCTCAAAATTCAACGCCAACATTTTTTATTTCGGTAAAAAAATCGAGACAATTTAGAAAATCTAGTAATAGATAGATTATAAAATACAAAAATATTAGCATTTTTCGTAAAGTTCGAAATTATTTTACAATTCAATTTCCCTATCTTATATATTTAAATTCTTATGTAAAAATCATCGTTTTCCTTAGGGTTGGTCATCATTCAACTTCTGATGATAGTACGGCTTATAGACCGAAAGAAGAAGCCGACCATTGGTCAGAAAACGACTCACCCATTAACAAATTAAGAATGTATTTAGAGAGCAAAGGCCTGTGGAACGAGGATAACGAGAAGGAATGGTTGAAGCAAGCCAGAAAAGACGTAATGACAACATTCGCTGCCGCTGAAAAGAGACCTAAACCACAATGGACTGAAATGTTCAAAGATGTTTACAATGACATGCCAAAAAATTTAGAGTAAGTGCATTAATATTTGTCAATAACGGAATAAATAACAAAAACACTAAAACTATACCAGAAATTAGTATGGTGAAGGCTAGACTGGCTATAACAATCAAAACAAAAACTATATTAATATTTGAAAGACTGTATATTTTTTTATTGTTTTTTTTTTGTTTTTAGAGAACAAATGGAGACTATGAAACAACATGTTCAAAAATACAAAGATAAATATCCACTCAAAAATTATGCAAATTAATGTCAACAGACAGATTTTTATACTTAGTATTTAGTCTAGTTTTTGTTTGTTTTCTCTCAAATAAATACACTAAATAAATTGGTACAAAGGAAAATTATTACCGGATATTTCTTGAAATAAAAGAAACGTTTTTTAGGATTAAACATTATAATATATAGGTATATAAATTACAAATTGTAAATTCGCATTAAAAAAAATTTGGTCATAGAAAAAGTTTGTATCTTATTTTTATCATATCACAAATTTTAAAAACTTAAAAATTATATAAGAGAAAAAAATGTAAAAGAACCTCATATAAATACTAATGATAGATTAAACATTTATAGACGAAAAAAGATTATGTTATTATTACGTAAGAAGACGAAAACTATTGCGTGTGATAACATACAGGGCGAACGACAAATACTGACATAATGAGAATTTTTGCACAAGACTATCATAATAAAATAATATGAAATATATTTATATAAAATATTGAAATACGGTGATTTAGTTGTTTATGAGTGTATTTCAATTATAAAAAATTGGCTAATTTGAATAACTATATTTGGTCATTTTTAAATGCTAAAAGGTTCATCAATTGTCATGAGATTTACAGACAAAAATATGAATCTTAAAAACTGTAAACTTTGTCACAGTTTTCTTTTGTACATTTCCACTTTTTATATCATAATCGCCCTGATTCTAATTGCAGTCGACAAATACTGACTAATTAAATTTAAAACTAAATCTTACTCACCACACGTAAATCATGCAGCTTCGTAAGCGCCAAAATCGCAACACAATATATTTTCTTTAAAAAATACTATATCAAATATCACTGGTTTTTACCTTATCAATTTTTTTGAGCTTTAAATTCCTGTATAAACTTAATAATAAAAGAAGAAAAATATATAGAGAATAAAATAAATCACAGATTGTGTAAGATTCATGAAATTCATTCGGAATCTTTCGGATTCGACATCGCTAGCACACAAGCTCCTGCTCTTCCTGTTTCTAGAGGAGCCAAGTAAGACCATTCATTTGTATTGGGATCAAATTGCTCCACAGATCGCAGGTACATATTTCCATCATATCCTCCTACAGCTATTAGTTTGTCTCCGAACAAACAAGTTCCAACACCATCACGCTTACTGGAAAGTGATGAAACTATGGTCCATGAATCAGTGGCTAGAGAAAAATATAAGAGATAAACGATTTTATTATAATCTATATAGTCGTATTTTCCTACCTGGATCATATCTTTCAACAGAATCAAATCTTGATGCTGCAGGATTATTAGCAGGAGCATCCTGTCCTCTAAGAGCATACAAAAAACCGTTAACGACAGCAACACCAACGCCACTGCGACGTTTTATCATCGGAGCGCATTCTGTCCACTTGTTTGTGTGAGGATCATAGCTTTCCACTGTGCGAAGACAGGAAGTGCTGTCGCGTCCACCGACGGCGTACAATTTACCATTTAGCACAGCGACGCCTGCTGAGCAACGTTGACAACGCATGGGCGCCACATAGTTCCATGAACGAGTATTTGGATCATATCTAAAAAGTAAATATTTTATCAAACTTTATATTATACAAGACAAATATTGTGTTAAATGTATGATTTTTTTCCAAATATTAGAAATGTTACTACCATGCATTTTTACCTTTCAACCGTATTTAGGTAACTCCATCCATCGTGGCCACCTACAGCATATATTGGCCCCCCTAAAACGGCTACACCAAGTCCATGCCTATGAGTATTCATTGGAGCCAACTGACTCCAAGAACTATTTTCCACATTCAAACATTCCATTGTACTCAAGGTTTTAAGTCCATCACGACCACCAACAACTAATAATCTACAGAGAAACCAATTAGTCTAACGAGTCATGTGTGTCTAATCATGTCTATCCAGTTGTGTCTGTCCATCCTCCTCGGTAGTATAGAGGTAGTCACGCGGGAGACGGGTTCGAATCCCCGCCGAGGAGGCATTTTCAACCAGAGCGGCACTAGCCGTCTGGGCTGCTCACCCTGAAGGAATGAGCAAAGTGCGATACCAGGGAGGCGCATACCAGGGATGTTATGGGGCTCCGTAACGGTAATCGAAACTATCGGATATCCGCAATAAAAATCTATCGGTAACCGTATCCGGTATCAAAGTTTCGAATAATTTCAGAACAATATCATCAGGGCGGAATCTAAATGAGACATATTATGACAGGTTTGCTTGCGTTTCTGCTCGGCCGAACCGACACACTAGCTGCGCGCGTCCTCTGCATTGTTTATTACCAATGGCGGATTATCCATAAGGCAAACTAGACACGTGAATTTGGACATTTTTTCATCAAGTTAATGCAGATTCTGCAGAAAAGAACTGTGTGGTAAAAACTTTCTATACTTAGATTACAGTAAATGTTTACAGCAAATTTTTAATTCCAATTTTAGTTTTTAATATGCTCTTTAATACACAATGACTCTTAAGAAGACTGATTAATATGTTAATATTTCTATTAGATATTTCAATATATAATAGAAATAATATAATAAAAAAAATGAATAATTTTTTGTTCATTATAATTTTGTTTTTGCATTTTTAAGTAGATATCACTTAAAAATAATTATTATTTATATGACTGATTGTAGTACCAAATAAAAACCTAGAAATAAATTCAAATCATTTATCTATTTGTATTCTACTCTTATATTCCTTAAAAACCCAATATCCGAAACCGAAACTAACCGGATAATCCGAAAAAAATTCATATCAGTAATCTGAAACCTGGTATATTATTCCTATATCCGTATGCAGATCCGAAATTCCATATCCATAACATCCCTGGTGCATACTAAAAGCCAAGTGGAAAAGGGGGTTTAGTGAGTGAGAGCCTTACACGCAGGCTGGTGTAGCTTCCACCAAACCACAAAAAAAGTTGTGTCTGTCCAATCTTGTCCAGTATACTTTATTTTAGAGTTGTCTACTGGAGTGCACACACTGCTTACTTCTTTGTCTAACTTGTTTGTCTAACTTTTTCAAATAATTTAGCCTAATTGCTTTTTACCTATCTCCTAATAATGCAATTCCAAATTGCAATCTCCTCCCACTCATATTATGTGCAAAAGTCCACTCATCAGTTCTTGGATCGTATGTCTCAATAGTTGTAGCTCCTTTATTTTTATCCATCCCACCAACGACTAAAAGCTTTCCCAAAGTAGCTTTTCTTGGCCTTGTTCTGGGTGAAACCAACTGCAATCTTCTTTCCGGCAGGAGATGCCACCTCATAGCTTCCATTATCAATTTTTGACAAGCTGGGTCATTTCCAATTGCAATCTCCACATGGTCCATAAGGAAGGCGGGGTCTAGTAAAGGCACTTTAATGAGAGCTAATAGCTTTGATAGGAATGGTCTACGCCCTATTGGATCATGGTTGATCCAACTCATTAGAGCGTGGAATATATGTTGTTCAGAGGTAACGTTCAAATCGTCATTGGCTAAGAGATTTTTCATTTGGTCCACTGAGAGTTGGAGGAATTCCTGATTTTTTATCACCTAATGGAAAGTGTTTTATATATTATGAATTTTTTGCTTATGTAAATACTACCTGCATAAAATAGCGACTAGTATATTTATTAGCCTCATGTAATAAACTATTGCAATTTTGATGTTCAGCAAAGAGAGCAATTCCCAAACAATTACTTGGGTGTAATTGATTAACAAGGAAGTGTGAACAAGCTTCAACCACCTCTGATAGTTGCATAAGACATGCTGTGGTTAACAATGTCTCAACATTATCTTCTCGGATTTCAACACTACCAGTATAACAGTAATTTACAATTGACTGTAATACATCCCCATTTATGTCTCCTAAGACCACTTCAGACTCTTCAGATTCGCGGAGGTTTCCAGTGAACATTGCAGCAAAATATTCGCTGGCTGCTGATAATACTAATCTAAAATTTACAAGATATTATAAAAAATATTCTTATATCTACAGATATCAGTCTAATCTAGTGTCAATCTCTTGTCTAGTTTATATCAATGTTTTTCTAAAGAATTCCAAAGAAAGAAAAGAATTTTCCCCATATTGCCATTTAAAACTTTGACCGTCGTAGGGGCCGGGTTAATATTAATAGCTATAACTTGGCAGCATTTTTTTAAATTTATTTGGAACCGATTTAGGACTATCGTGAAAGAAAATTCGAAAATTCCCCGAATAAGGACCACTCTAATATACATGTCCCAGTACAAATATATATTTTTCACATGACATTCATTCATTTTCACCAAAAAACATCACGTGATTAATGGACGACCCGACCCCATAGCCCTGTGCTATTTAATGAAAGAGATAGATTTAATGAAAGAAATAGAAGGATTAAAATATGTTAAAAAAAAAGGAAAAAGACTTTTCCAAAAATCTAAGTGGATGGTTTTTAGAAAGAACGTTGGTAAGAAAGAGGAAAGCTTCATATGGGGTAAAAGAGTTACAGAACAGGTTAGCAGCTTCAAACACTAGGAATTTATGTTCTGTAGTAATAGGTTCAATATGGAGCGCAGAAAGCATGGGTGGCTGCTAACTGGTTTTGCAATGCATGGAAAGACAAATTTGATGAGAGTTTCATTGCAAAAATGGTATTTTGAAAGACATGTGTTCAGGGCATTTTGATGTGTCGAGTAGAAATATGGGGTATGGATGAGATAGAACAAATAGGTATCGTACAGCTGCAGTTTATAAAGAGCACTGCAACTAGAGAGGAGTATGCCAGGGTACCCTATTACAAAAAGCTAATGTTTATAAATTTGCAGCAACAGTGAAAGTGGAAAGGTATGAAAGGAAAGTGTCTATGTTAGGGAATGAAAGATTAGTGGAAGAGGTTTTCAGAAGTTTAAAGAAGGAAGGAGGGTTCAGAGTACAATATCCAAATGGGGAAATGAATGGAAAAAAATGTATGAACGAATAGGGAATAAAAGGAGAATATGTGATGAATAGAAAGACTGGAGTGGGGAAAGACTTAATAATTAATGTTAGGTTAGGATTTAAGGACTAGGAAAACAGAGTTTCAGACAAGAAAATACCACATAGACGAAAGCAGGTACAATTGGCATTACAAGATACTAGAGAATTTGTGTACCATATGCGGAGAGGGTAATGCTGGTGGGCACAATTGGATGGAAGAGTGCAAGTAGCTGACATGCGAAGTACAAAAGAGCAAAAAGTTTAAATATTGAGAGTATTGCATGGACGAGTCAGGTAGCAGGTGACCCATAATGCTGAAAATTTGAGAATGGAAAGGGGTAATAGTGCAAAGAGTTTAGGGAGTGGGAAAAATTTAGTGAGGATGAATAATGTTTTTAGTTTTAATTTTAAGTGAGTATTTGGCGTATTTTGTGTTGGGAGTTCTTTTTTTGTTGTTCAAGTTTCGTTTATTTTCTTTTTGTTTTTGTTTATTTCTTTATGCTAGGGGTATACAGCGTGGGAAAGTAGAACCAAGCTGGCCTCTATGAGGAAACAGCTTGACGAGATTCGAAGACTGGAATGTGTCTGCATCACGGAGGTGATGGGGTCGTGCCCTGCAGCAGCAATGGAACTACTGCTGAATCTGACTCCGTTGCACCTTGTCGTGGAGAGGGCCGCCAGGTCGGCGATTGTAAGGTTCAGCAAGGAAGGAATAGGCAGAGGTAAAATAATCGGGAGCAGAGACTGAAACAGCCTCGCCGCCAAGATCCCCTAGCTGGAAGCACCAAAAGCCGAAATGGTATGCATACCATTTCGTCAAAAATTTTCGTCAATTTCGTCAATATTTCGTCAATACTACAATGTGTAGTAGTAAGGCCGATTGGAGCGACGAATCCTCAGCATACCACATAGAGCAAAATGCTATCAAGTGGTATACAGATGGTTCGAAGAAAAAGGAAGGTACTGGTGCAGGAGTGTTTGGACCTCGTACCCAATACTTCAAATACATCGGAACATTCTCAAGTATCTTCAAGTACCATCAAGGCCATTAGCTCATACACCATCAGATCCAAACTGGTATGGGACTGTGACGACACGTTAAACAAGCTTAGCAAAGAAAATAAAGTAACGCTATTCTGGGTACCAGGACACACTGGTATAGACGGAAACAAAGAAGCCAAAAACCTGGAAGGATTCCAGGGTTAAGACAATCCAAAGTAATGATGGGATCTTTTAACCAGAAAAGAACAAAAGCTTGCCTGATTCTAAACAGGAACAAGCTTAGAATTCTGACAGGAGTCCTGACGGGACACTGCAGACTTTGGAAACACCTCAAGACCATAGACCTAAAAGATGACAGATGCAGATTCTGTGGTTCAGCAGAGGAAACCCCCATACATTTGCTCAAAGATTGTGGAGCACTGCTCCGCAAGAGACAGATGTACCTTGGGGCCCACTGCTTAAATGCAAAAGAGTTGCAGTCCTTAAATCCCACCCAGATCCTGATATTCCTAAAGGAATCAGGACTAGAGGAGACGCTCTAAATGAGTAAGTATACCAACAATTAGAGGAAGAGTGTACAATAGATCTATAAAGGTCGCAGTACAAGTCGTCAACACCAAATCTACAATCTGCAAGAAGATAAATGTTTGATTCATCCAAAAACATAGTTATCAGCCAAATAAATGTAGTGGTTGTCCAGTGGATTTACAGTAATTGACCAATGCTTTATAATAAATAAAAATAATTAAAAAATATTTCGAACAGTCTTTTATAAAGTCCTAAGATATGTTTGTCTAGTCTTGTCTGTGTAGTCTTGTCTGCCTAGTATTGCATGTCTAGTCTTGTCTGTCTAGTCTTGTCTGTCTAGTCTTGTCTGTCTAGTCTTGTCTGTCTAGTCTTGTCTGTCTAGTCTTATCTGTCTAGTCTTGTCTGTCTAGTCTTGTCTGTCTAGTCTTGTCTGTCTAGTCTTGTCTGTCTAGTCTTGTCTGTCTAGTCTTGTCTGTCTAGTCTTGTCTGTCTAGTCTTGTCTGTCTAGTCTTGTCTGTCTAGTCTTGTCTGTCTAGTCTTGTCTGTCTAGTCTTGTCTGTCTAGTCTTGTCTGTCTAGTCTTGTCTGTCTAGTCTTGTCTGTCTAGTCTTGTCTGTCTAGTCTTGTCTGTCTAGTCTTGTCTGTCTAGTCTTGTCTGTCTAGTCTTGTCTGTCTAGTCTTGTCTGTCTAGTCTTGTCTGTCTAGTCTTGTCTGTCTAGTCTTGTCTGTCTAGTCTTGTCTGTCTAGTCTTGTCTGTCTAGTCTTGTCTGTCTAGTCTTGTCTGTCTAGTCTTGTCTGTCTAGTCTTGTCTGTCTAGTCTTGTCTGTCTAGTCTTGTCTGTCTAGTCTTGTCTGTCTAGTCTTGTCTGTCTAGTCTTGTCTGTCTAGTCTTGTCTGTCTAGTCTTGTCTGTCTAGTCTTGTCTGTCTATCAATTTTATTGAAACTGCTGAGACGGATAAAAAGATGGAAAGAGCAAACTGGTAACAGAGAAGGTGTATTATAAAGGAAATTGGAGTTTATTTTGTGTTTTGTGATATTTTTGTATTTTTATTTTTATTTTTAAATTTATATTTTTTTTGTGTATGTGGTTTCTATATGCCAGTAGGTTAATAAAAAAAAAAAAAAGTCTTGTCTGTCTAGTCTTGTCTGTGTAGTCTTGTCTGTCTAGTCTTGTCTGTCTGGTCTTGTCTGTCTAGTCTGTCTAGTCTTGTCTGTCTAGTCTTGTCTGTCTAGTCTTGTCTGTCTAGTCTTGTCTGTCTAGTCTTGTCTGTCTAGTCTTGTCTGTCTAGTCTTGTCTGTCTAGTCTTGTCTGTCTAGTCTTGTCTGTCTAGTCTTGTCTGTCTAGTCTTGTCTGTCTAGTCTTGTCTGTCTAGTCTTGTCTGTCTAGTCTTGTCTGTCTAGTCTTGTCTGTCTAGTCTTGTCTGTCTAGTCTTGTCTGTCTAGTCTGTCTAGTCTTGTCTGTCTAGTCTTGTCTGTCTAGTCTTGTCTGTCTAGTCTTGTCTGTCTAGTCTTGTCTGTATAGTCTTGTCTGTCTAGTCTTGTCTGTCTAGTCTTGTCTGTCTAGTCTTGTCTGTCTAGTCTTGTCTGTCTAGTCTTGTCTGTCTAGTCTTGTCTGTCTAGTCTTGTCTGTCTAGTCTTGTCTGTCTAGTCTTGTCTGTCTAGTCTTGTCTGTCTAGTCTTGTCTGTCTAGTCTTGTCTGTCTAGTCTTGTCTGTCTAGTCTTGTCTGTCTAGTCTTGTCTGTCTAGTCTTGTCTGTCTAGTCTTGTCTGTCTAGTCTTGTCTGTCTAGTCTTGTCTGTCTAGTCTTGTCTGTCTAGTCTTGTCTGTCTAGTCTTGTCTGTCTAGTCTTGTCTGTCTAGTCTTGTCTGTCTAGTCTTGTCTGTCTAGTCTTGTCTGTCTAGTCTTGTCTGTCTAGTCTTGTCTGTCTAGTCTTGTCTGTCTAGTCTTGTCTGTCTAGTCTTGTCTGTCTAGTCTTGTCTGTCTAGTCTTGTCTGTCTAGTCTTGTCTGTCTAGTCTTGTCTGTCTAGTCTTGTCTGTCTAGTCTTGTCTGTCTAGTCTTGTCTGTCTAGTCTTGTCTGTCTAGTCTTGTCTGTCTAGTCTTGTCTGTCTAGTCTTGTCTGTCTAGTCTTGTCTGTCTAGTCTTGTCTGTCTAGTCTTGTCTGTCTAGTCTTGTCTGTCTAGTCTTGTCTGTCTAGTCTTGTCTGTCTAGTCTTGTCTGTCTAGTCTTGTCTGTCTAGTCTTGTCTGTCTAGTCTTGTCTGTCTAGTCTTGTCTGTCTAGTCTTGTCTGTCTAGTCTTGTCTGTCTAGTCTTGTCTGTCTAGTCTTGTCTGTCTAGTCTTGTCTGTCTAGTCTTGTCTGTCTAGTCTTGTCTGTCTAGTCTTGTCTGTCTAGTCTTGTCTGTCTAGTCTTGTCTGTCTAGTCTTGTCTGTCTAGTCTTGTCTGTCTAGTCTTGTCTGTCTAGTCTTGTCTGTCTAGTCTTGTCTGTCTAGTCTTGTCTGTCTAGTCTTGTCTGTCTAGTCTTGTCTGTCTAGTCTTGTCTGTCTAGTCTTGTCTGTCTAGTCTTGTCTGTCTAGTCTTGTCTGTCTAGTCTTGTCTGTCTAGTCTTGTCTGTCTAGTCTTGTCTGTCTAGTCTTGTCTGTCTAGTCTTGTCTGTCTAGTCTTGTCTGTCTAGTCTTGTCTGTCTAGTCTTGTCTGTCTAGTCTTGTCTGTCTAGTCTTGTCTGTCTAGTCTTGTCTGTCTAGTCTTGTCTGTCTAGTCTTGTCTGTCTAGTCTTGTCTGTCTAGTCTTGTCTGTCTAGTCTTGTCTGTCTAGTCTTGTCTGTCTAGTCTTGTCTGTCTAGTCTTGTCTGTCTAGTCTTGTCTGTCTAGTCTTGTCTGTCTAGTCTTGTCTGTCTAGTCTTGTCTGTCTAGTCTTGTCTGTCTAGTCTTGTCTGTCTAGTCTTGTCTGTCTAGTCTTGTCTGTCTAGTCTTGTCTGTCTAGTCTTGTCTGTCTAGTCTTGTCTGTCTAGTCTTGTCTGTCTAGTCTTGTCTGTCTAGTCTTGTCTGTCTAGTCTTGTCTGTCTAGTCTTGTCTGTCTAGTCTTGTCTGTCTAGTCTTGTCTGTCTAGTCTTGTCTGTCTAGTCTTGTCTGTCTAGTCTTGTCTGTCTAGTCTTGTCTGTCTAGTCTTGTCTGTCTAGTCTTGTCTGTCTAGTCTTGTCTGTCTAGTCTTGTCTGTCTAGTCTTGTCTGTCTAGTCTTGTCTGTCTAGTCTTGTCTGTCTAGTCTTGTCTGTCTAGTCTTGTCTGTCTAGTCTTGTCTGTCTAGTCTTGTCTGTCTAGTCTTGTCTGTCTAGTCTTGTCTGTCTAGTCTTGTCTGTCTAGTCTTGTCTGTCTAGTCTTGTCTGTCTAGTCTTGTCTGTCTAGTCTTGTCTGTCTAGTCTTGTCTGTCTAGTCTTGTCTGTCTAGTCTTGTCTGTCTAGTCTTGTCTGTCTAGTCTTGTCTGTCTAGTCTTGTCTGTCTAGTCTTGTCTGTCTAGTCTTGTCTGTCTAGTCTTGTCTGTCTAGTCTTGTCTGTCTAGTCTTGTCTGTCTAGTCTTGTCTGTCTAGTCTTATCTGTCTAGTCTTGTCTGTCTAGTCTTGTCTGTCTAGTCTTGTCTGTCTAGTCTTGTCTGTCTAGTCTTGTCTGTCTAGTCTTGTCTGTCTAGTCTTGTCTGTCTAGTCTTGTCTGTCTAGTCTTGTCTGTCTAGTCTTGTCTGTCTAGTCTTGTCTTTCTAGTCTTGTCTTTCTAGTCTTGTCTACCTTGTTTTGTTGGGTGAGAAGTAGCAACTGAATATTGTGAGTTAACTCTATTTAACTATTGTTAAAGCTAACTCTACCCACACAAAACCTTGTCCGAAGCCGGTATATACTATTGATGTTGTTCGGTTTTTTATCCATATCGCTGAGTCCTTTTCTTCGTCTGTGAACCATTTAGCACTAGTGGCCAGTTTTTTGTTTGGTTCACAACCAACTGTTCAAATCTTTAGAACTGCTAAGTCAGTGTATCAAGCTCCAAAGCAAAAGAGGGGCTGGTGACCTTAACGCAAAATCCCCCTACTGGGGATCCCCATACTTGGACAAAAGGGGAAACATCGTGACAGACTGGGCAGTGGATCTTGATTTGGTCATCCAGAATAAAGAAGATAGCTACACTTTTGTGAGGAGAAACTCGGACTCCACCATAGATCTTACCTTTTCTACCAACTCCATAAACGACAGGTTCCTAGGATGGAGGGTACTCGAAGAATAAAAGAATCTCTGAGTGAACACCAATACATCTTGTACACCATAAGACAACATGTAAGACCACAAAAAATGTCAAAGTCACCAACAAGTGGCTGGAACTCACAACAACTGCAGGAGGAGAAAATTCGAGAATGCTTGACAGAGCAGCTACAAAATAAAATTACCGAAAACGCTGAGACACTGACTCACGTGATGAGCAGAGCGTGTAACGTCACACTGCGAAAGTTGGGAAATAAAAAACCCCAGAGGCCAGTATACTGGTGGACCGATGAAATTGCTGACACGAGATTTAAATGCATAGTCGCCAGAAGAAAATACCAGCGCCAAAGAACCAAAAAAACTAACGAAGAAAATATTAAATTGTTTAAACACGAATATAAACACTTACGCCAGCTAATAAGGAATTACGCCAGCTAATATACAATTCCAAACAAAGCCACTGGAAGAAACTGTGCATGGAATTGGACAAGGACACATGGGGGGGCGCGTTCCAAATAATAAGAAGGAACTTAAAGATTCGTCCTCAAAATCTCCCAATGTCGCTGGAAAGAGCGCGTCAAGTCGCGGACGTATTATTCCCAGAGCATGCTCCCTTTGACTGGCTACAACCAGAAGTCGTAAATACGCCCCACTTCACGAAAGAGGAACTTTCTATTGCGAGGAAGCGCATTAGAAACGGTATAACACCAGGCCCCGACGTTGCATCACCTGAGGTAGTGACGATAACAGCTGCACATCAACACGACCTCGTCCTGAAAGTCATGAATAACTTGCTAACCGCCGGAAACTTTCCAACTAGATGGAAGCGTGCGAAGCTCGCCCTCATCAGGAAGGGGGATAAACCAATAGATGATCCCACATCCTACAGGCCTATCTGCTTACTCGAAGTATATGGGAAACTGCTAAAACAACTTTTACTAGCGAGATTGAAGGAAGAGCTCCAGACAGGAGTTGGATTGTCAAAGCACCAGTATGGGTTCAGGGAAGGACGATCCACCATCATGGCCCTAAAAGAAAAATTAGTAGTGGTGTTCCCCAGGGTTCGATATTGGGACCCACTTTGTGGAACGTACTATACGATGGAATTCTGACAATGAGGCTTCCAGTGGGGGCTACTATAATCGGCTTCGCAGATGATATAGCACTGGTCTCCAGAGCGAAGACAAAACAAGAGTTGATGCAAAAAGCAAACCATGTAACATCCCTAATCAGTGCTTGGTTGAAAGAAAAAACCTGAGTCTAGCACCAGAAAAAACTGAAGCTGTCCTCCTCACGGGACTGAGACAACTTTGCCCCATATTATTTAAAGTGGAAGAGGCAATAATAAGACCAAAAGAGACCATCAAGTACCTTGGAATAACCATCGACAAAAGGCTTTCGTTCGCTGCACACATAACCAAAGCTTCGCTGCACACATAACAGCAGCAAGGGGTTTAAGAACACTGGCAGGCATACAACAACTCATGCCAAATCTGGGGGGGCCAAAAAGTAGTTTCGCGCAGAATTCTCAGCTCTGTAGTTCAGGCTACCATGCTGTACAGCGCCCCTATATGGGCCTCTGATCTAAAAAAAGAAATTAACCTGCAGAAGCTCGCACAAGTTCAGCGAAAAATGGGACTACCTGTAAGCAGAGCTTACAGAACAGTTTCAGCAGTGGCCGCGCAGGTTATTTCAGGTATCCCCCCAATAGACCTGATCGCAAACAAGAGGAAAAGAGTGTATGACTCAGAGGGCGACAAACAAAGTAAACGACTGGCCAGACAAGAACTCCTCGAGAAGTGGCAAGAAAAGTGGCAGTTAAGCGAAAGAGGAGAGTGGACGAGACTGTTAATCCCGGACATACATCCCTGGATCACTAGAAAACATGGCATTAGCTACCATCTAGCCCAGTTCCTCTCCGGCCACGGATGTTCCCAGGACTATATGCACAATATTGGCACGGCAGCTGACGACCTGTTTGTATACTGCGGGGAGACGGACAGCGTGATCCACACGATATTCGATTGCTGGAGGTGGGAAACAGACAGAGAAGAAGCGGAAAAAAAACTGGGAGAATCAATCCATCTGAGAACTATAATCGAAAGTATGTTGAAAGATGAGTTACGATGGAGGAACATCCAAGGGCTGATTCATAAGATAATGATAATGTGAGAAGGAGGCCGATGAGATCAAATCGAGGAACAAAATAAAGTAGATTAAATTTTAGCCATCCGTCACTCTTAGGTTATGCAACAAGCGGGTCCAGAATGTACGGATGCGTTCCAGGGGGGCCACTTGCCTGGTTAGGTTAAGTTACCGCCAGCTACGCCCGCCCCCCAAAAAAACAAAAAGTCTTGTCTGTCTATTCTTGTCTCTCTAGTCTTATCTGTCTAGTCTTGCCTTTTATAAATTCTTAGGATATAAATATAAATCCACATTTTAATCAAAACCATTATATTTAGCTGCTTATGCACTTATTTATAAGTTAAAACTTACTGGCAATAACTGTCACATAGTTACTCTAACCTTAGAATACTATTTTTTCCGTTATTTGTGCGATATTTATTGGCCTGTCAAATTTTTCACAATCAGTACTTTATTTTTATTAAAATACTTTTTTTTATAATTTAAATCTTGTATTGATTTACAAATGTTAAACATCCACACAGAAATCATGTTTTAATCATGAAAATATCTATATATATTAGGGTCACTTTTTGTAGATTTCTGTCTAAAACACTGTTAATTTGCAATAATCTCGGTCTTATCATTTTATCAATTAAATAAACACACGAAAGTATCAATTATAAAAAAGTTATGGGTTGTATTCAGTGCAGAAAAGAATATAGAAGTTTCTTCTGTTAATAAACAATTATATCACCAAAAGATTGTCTTATAGTTATATAGTTTTCAAAATATGGTCAACATTCTCGACTGGCCAACAACTGTACTATTTACCCCTATTCATGTATGTTTTTGTGTGAAGTGAGGAAAGATTTGTATTGTTTGGTTAATAATGCCAAAAAAGGTAATAATAATATACAAAACATAGTTTTGGTCTCTTATAAAACCATGTTCTATAAATACAATTAATTGGCTAACATATATTTCCCTTTACATAACGTATAAAAAGAATTTAATATTACAGTAACAATTATTTGATAATTAAATATAAAAACTCAAAAGGTCACCAGAAAACTTGGAGTTTGACACTTACTAGCAATGTGAACTCAGTAACTCAACATAATTTTTCTATTTTTGAAAATATACAGTTTTAAGTAGGTATACTACTTAAAACTGTTAACTCAAATGTTCACAAACTTAAAAATTATGTTATATATATTATGTTATATTAAAAAATGATGTAACTTGAAGTAAAATAAATGTCTCTTCAACTTTGAATTGTTAACTACATATAACTCTTATTTTATTACTTTATGACATTGAAGGAAATGGAAATATTATGAATGTTTCAATATGTATTGTCAGTGGTGTGTTTGGAAAATGTTAACAATGGGATCACTTTCGATGACCGGTACCTGGGGGAGGGGAGCCAATTTTTTAACCATTTAACCTTTCAAACGCTTTAGACTTAAGCATATCCTCGATTTTAGCGTCATAGCAACCAGCAGAATCCTTCAAATAAGTTACAACTTTGTAAGGTTTCTGAAAGGTAAGCGAATTCCTGTAAGACGTCGATCATTAAAGCTAAATCTTAAGAAATTCCAAATTGATTTAATAGAAGTTTTGTCATTAAATTCGAAATGTTTGCATAAAGTGGGATAATTTTTTCAAACTGCCAAGTGCATACCCTATAAGCTGCACATCCAGGTCCTGCATGTGACCGATTTCTATAATTTCCACGTCTATATTCATGCATATATGTACATTCGTGCCAGTAAATGAGATCCAGATAAATAACATTGTTTTTAAGATCATTTCTTTCTATTTAGATTGTTATAACTATATATTTAAGTGAATAAATAGCCTATTAATAGCATTACTATCTATTTAAGTGAATAGCCATCTATTCACTTAATCTAAATAGAAAGAAAAGATCTTAAAAACAATGTTATTTATCTGGTTCTCATTTAGTGACACAAATGTGTACTGGGGCTAGTAATAACTTACAAATTTCTGTTGTATAATTCAATACCCTGCGTAGTTTTACCATGGGAAATAGTTGTTTTAGCATGGGATTTGTTTGATAGTCTCAATGAGACTTCATATTATAGAGCTACGAACCAGTTGAATATATTTATGTATTCAGGCTGCATCTCATCTTTAATATCTAATCTTATAAGTTCTATTTTGTTTTTTTTATGAGAAACGATGGTAAATTATTCTTAGTTTATGTGAAACACAAAATATAAATTCTTAAATGAAAATGATATCAAAGCTTGGTCTATCTTTCTAGTATAGATTGGGATAGTGGAAACTGTGAAAAGTTAATTTTCAAAAAACTAACAATGGGCTAGCGAGTTTATAAAAAAGTTAACAATGGGCTCGCCAATTTATACTAAATTTAACAAAGGCACACCACTGTGTACTGTCAATATTGTCAATGTAGTTATTATTGAAAATAAACCCGTCTAATTTTGAGAATAAAAATATAGATACACTGTTGTTAGTTTGTATATGTTTGACACTTTAATGAGTCAAAACATATTCACCAATATTTGATATTCAATGATTCTGAGAGCAAATTTATATTAATAAATTAATATAAATTAATTAAAAAAAAGAATGACAATTAAACTTCTTTCACATTGACACTTTTCATTGTTAATTGTCAAAGCATTGCACTAACAAAAAGAAATATATTTGAAAATTAAATATTTGTAGGCTGAGTTATTCAGAGAAAAATAAAACTATTTTCAATGAAAAATGTGCAAATGGAATATCATTATTTGACCACTTTTAAACATTTTAAAAATTGAAAGAATGCTTGATATATAGAATGTACATATTCCACTCTTTCAATTTTGATAACATTTGACTTTTAATATTTGAATCAATTTTTTTTATGTCAATTCATTGTATGATAAAAAGAGATATTTGAACAAAATTAAAAAATAAATTTACTTGTGAGCTGCGACTTTTGGTCCATTGTTTCCAGCAACAAGAACAACATCGCAAAGTTTCTCGTTTTCCAAGAACTGTTTCATACAGGTAAGACTATTTTCAGCATGTCCCTCACTGTGGTACTGTTCATCTTGGGATGTGGAAGAGGCCGAAGAAAATAGAGATAAATGGCTGAAGTCCCGTGGAAGGCTATCGGCCGTGGATTGACTGGTGGTATCAGTTGCAGTGATAGTGGTTTCTTTTGTTACACTAATGTTGGCAGTCGACATAATTGATTGTTTCTTGATTAGAACTTGCACTTGTGGAAAACGAATCACAAAGGATGCTTAAAACAAAGGAACATTGGTTAAAATGAGATTATTTTTTTCATTATTTTTTTTATTTGGTAAATACAAAGAACTGTCAAAAAAAACACCTAACGGATATTACTCTCTAGGGATATTTCACAAACTTGTTTATATTTCTGGATAATTATTATCAGCTAACTTCATTTACGGTATTAAATTTCAGAAAATCTAAATGATTTGTTTTAAATACATTTAGGTATTCCTAATAGAAATACTTGAGATTAGTAGTATGTATTTTCGAAGTAATTAAATTTTTCAAAACAATTACATTAGGTTTTGAATTTTACGCTTATATAAAAATAACTGTTTCGTCTTTCCGTGTCAAGATGAGATATATTCTTTTAACTATAAAAAAAAATAATAAACATTTTAAATAAAAATGTATAATATCCGTTATTTATTATACAAGTGGATAACATTAAGGTATAACGAGCGGATCGTTATCGTAAATTTAAAATATCGGATTTAAATTCACGAGTTAGGCCCAGGCCGCACGACGGCTAAACCGCCGCTGTTTTTAATCGCGTGATTTTATGACTCAAGTAAGTTAATACAAGCGGCCTCACTTGCGTTTTTTTACGGTGACTGATTTTTCCCATTCGATAGACCGAGGCCGCACTACGGTTTTTTACCCGCGAGCGGTAACCGCTATAACCGCGACACCGCTCGAGAAACACACACTACGATTAAAAATCGCGAAACCGCCCGCAATTTGCACAGTTTAAAATGGATTTCAAACGAGCAGTATGTATTGTTGCTCTAATACTAAGAAATAGAAAAAGAAGACGTCAGCGCAAATTTCGCAAATATTGGATTCATCCACTCACTAGCCGTAGATTTATGAAAGGTTTCTTTAATAATAAATATCAAGATTTAAGAAAACATCCTGAGAAATTTTGTAATTATTATCGCATGTCAGCTGACAGCTTCGATAAAATTTTGCAAATTGTGCGTCCTCACATTACTTTCATGAATACAACCTTTCGCAAATGTATTTGACCAGAGGAGCGCCTGTCTGTTTATTTTTCTCGTTTCGATCACTATACTGACGTAAAGTGGTGTCGTATAAAGCTGCTCTTTTGTGTACTTCCATTATGATTTTTTCTGACAAACTTTCATATCTCTCGTTTGATACACAGTCTGACTCGGTCGACGACATGTTTTCAATCAGAGACAAGTATCTGAACCTAAAAAAAGTAAGAATTTCCACTCTTCACCAGCTCTTCACGGCTGCCTGTCAAAAAACCGCTCGCGGTTAAACAGAAGTGCGTGCGCGCCAACTATTTTCTATGCACTACAAATTTTAGCGCGGTTTTTACCCGGGAGCCATTTTATAACAATACGCGGTTTTAAAATCAGTCGCAGGAAAAAACCGCAAGTGCGGCCGCTTGTATTAATTTACTAGAGTCATAAAATCACGCGATCAAAAACCGCGGCGGTTTAGCCGTAGTGCGGCCTAGGCCATACTGTGTGTTTTTCATACGGTTTCGCGGTTATAGCGGTATTAAAGGCCAAGGCCACACTACGGTTTTTTCCCGCGAGCGGTAACCGCTATAACCGCTCGAGAAACACACAGTACGCTATGGGAAAAATCAGTCGCGGGAAAAAACCGCAAGTGAGGTCGCTTGTATAAGGCCGAGGCCGTACTACGGTTTTTTCCCGCGAGCGGTAACCGCTATAACCGCGAAACCGCTCGAGAAACACAAAGTAGGCTATGGGAAAAATCAGTCGCCGGAAAAAACCGCAAGTGAGGCCGCTTGTATTAGCTTAGGCCTAGGCTCTAGGCCCGCCTTAGGCCTAGACCGTACTACGGCTAAACCGCCGTGAGTTTTAAAGTAAATTTGTAACTCAAGTAAGCTAATACAAGCGGCCTCACTTGCGAATTTTTTTCCCGCGACTGATTTTTCCCATAGCGTACTGTGTGTTTCTCGAGCGGTTTCGCGATTATAGCGGGAAAAAAACGTATTGCGGCCTCGGCCTTAAACCTTAATTTTATCCGCGAGTGTAATACAAACTTTTATTCAATTTTATTTATGATTTCATAAATTAAATTCAAGGAAAAGTTCCATTTTCCGTGGGTTTTTTTACGAGGGGACTTGTCTCCGGCCATGATTCTGTTGTGGCCATGACAACGATAAAATTGTTGAATCTTACGTCAAAATGTTGTTTAGAAGTTGTGTTTAATTAATTTGTGTGTTATTATTTAAAAATGGGTATATCTAAAGAGTTTTTATTAGATGGTGACGCAATTGTGGAAATATTACTCCCGCATAAGGCCGAGGCCGCACTACGGTTTTTTCCAGTGAGCGGTAACCGCTATAACCGCGAAACCGCTCGAGAAACACACAGTACGCCAAGCGAAAAATCAGTAGCGGGAAAAAACCGCAAGTGAGGCCGCTTTTATTAGCTTACTTGAGTTACAAAATCACGCGATTAAAAACCGCGGCGGCTAAGCCGTAGTGCGGCCTAGGCCTTAATCAAGAGAATTATATACAACAATTTATAACAATTTTTGTGATTGGCGATTAAAGAAGAATATCAGCGAAGTTACCAAGACTCCTAATGTTATAATTGCCAACATTTGAAGTTTACGGAGCCCGTAACTGAGTTATTTTGATGCGTTGCCATGAATACTTTTAATGCACCAGTGCAGTGGTGCGCAAATCATGGGTCGCGACCCCCAGAGGGGTCAATAGAGAATCTTTTTGAGTCGTCGAATTCCTAAAAAATTCAAAGCATTTCGTGTGTAAGTTTTGGTTAGCAGTAAATAGTGAAATGTGAATATAAAGGAATTTGAAAAACAGTGTTATTTTCAAACATAATTTTTTCAAAAATTAATTTGAGGATTTCTTTCAAATTTCGTGGAGATGTTGGCAGAACTGTTCCAGAATGTTTACCAAATTTTCCCAATTTTTTAATATTTATTTCAGCAAATATTGCAGTTTTTTGTAAATTCAACCATGAAATCAAATTTGTAAATATTGAAATTTTCAAACTTAATTTTCTAAAAAACTAATTTTAGGATTTGTTTAAAATTTGGTGAAGATGTAGATGTATGAGATGAACTGTTCCGTAATATTTAGCAAATTTTCCCAGTTTTTTAATATTTACTTCAGCAAATATTGCAGTTTTTTGTAGATTCCACCTTAAAAATCAAATTTTTAAACATTGAAATTTTCAAACCTGTGGGATGCGTGAGTGGCTAGCTAGCAGTAAAATAGGCGTTGGGGGTTTTCCCAGAGAGGATAATTATATTTACACAAATTTACAAGGGGTGAACGCCGTTGGCGTTGTCTGTGTGGAATCTGCACGGCGACAGAGCTGGGTCCTGGTAGTTAGTGGAGCGACGTCCTCCTGGGTCGGCGATATTCGGCTGTGGCCCAGTGTACAGGGCTGCGGGTGAGCGGAGTCGATTCGACTGGCGAACTTTTCGTCCTCACACGGGTGCGATTGTGGTTCACGTCTAAGAGTCGTTAAGGCTCTGGGGCTTGCAAACCTTCTGTCCTCACACGGGTGCAGAAAGCTTCAAGAATTGAGAGTGGTCACTGATCTTTCGCTTGCCAATCTTCGCTTCTGTCCGCTCAAGGGTGCAGAAGTTTCAAGGTATAGAGATAGCACTGCTATCCCTTCTGGTCATGTGTCCTATGCTGGTTTGGCGGTCTTGAGCTCTCGCCCAGCTGTGCCGCCGTCTTGTGGTTTGTTTTTCGTTGTGTTTTGTTTTTTAGTCTGTTGTTGTCGTCTGTTGTTTGTCTTTATTTTTTTTAATTTTTTTTCCCTCCTTGGTTATCTTCGGTGGCTTTACTTGACTACAGCTGGGTCCTGTTGTCTAGGTGGAGTTGTCGGCTTTCTTGGTTGGTTCGTCTGTGTTTGATCTTCTGCGGTTGTTCTCCAGTGGCCTGCGGTCCTGATGTGCTTGGTCTTCTCCAGTTTGGCTCTTTTTCTTGGTTTGATGGTTTCCTCTTCCTCTTGGTCGGGTTTACGCTTGGGGGCGGCTTCGGTGGGGCTGTGTGTGTCCATCGGTGTGACTCTTCTCCATGGGGCGGCTTCAGTTGCTCTTTTGGGGTCTGCTTCATTTGTTCTCTCGGGGCTTCAGTTGTTCTCTTGGTGGCGATTTCAGTTGTTCTCTTTTGGGCGGCTTCAGTTGTACTTTTGGGAGCGGCATTGGTAGCTTTTCGGCGGCGAGTTCGTTTGTCTTCTAGGGGGCCGCTTCAGTTGTCTTGTCGGGGGCGGCTTCGGTTGTCTTTTCGGCGGCGGTTTCCTGGGGTTTCTCGTTGACAATTTGGGTCTTTCTCCTTTTCATTAAGTAATTTATCATTTGGACGAGGACGCTGTCGTCCAGGGTGTCCAGGTAGTCGGGGTCGAGATACTTGGCTGCTGCGGCTTCGTTGGGGGTTGTCGGAATAAACGTGTTCATGTTGCGGCTGCGGAGGAACATATTGTCCTCCCTTCTGGTGGCGATGGGGCTGCTTTTATATTATTTCGTGAGGGTATGGCTCCCCCCTATGCTGCTGTGGGGTGCGTTGGTTGGTGCGACGGTGGCGCATACGGTAAGGGTTGTACGGAGCGCTCTGGTACCACTGAAGCTACATACGTACCCCTTACAATCTCCCCCTCAGGACCCTTAAGACGTCCCGGCAGAGAGTCCTGGACTTTTCTGGGGTCTGCTTCTCTTTCGTATTGGGTAGGTTTTTATGGAAATCCTTCTTTCTCGTTGCATTTTCGTAATACAGACACGTGGTATGTGGCCAATTGAGTGGATGGTGCCTCTCTGGCTGCGATCCCGTAGAAGCAGGGTCCTTTGGCTGTCACGATTACGTATGGTCGGTCCGTCCCGTTCGGTAGTGCTGTAGTTGATTTCTGCTTTGGTTAGGAGTCGACTCGCATATTCTATCAGGCGTTCGTCATTACTCTCCCGCTGCATTAGGGCTGCTCCTAATGCGTAGGCACCGGCATCCGTACGTAAGGTATACGGATCTTCGGGCTTAGCTTGTTGAGGATCGGTGCTGTGACGAGTGCCTCTTTGAGGGACTGAAAAGCTGCATGTTGCTGTGGTCCACAGGTCCAAGGTCCAGGTCCTTTCTTGTCAGATCGCTTAGAGGTTTGGCGATTTTCGAAAAATTCCTTCATGAATTTTCAATTCTCTGTAGCTGTTTCAGGTTCCTTGGCGCTGGTCTCAGCAGGATGGCAGACACTTTGTCTGGGCTGGGCTGGAGCCCGTCGGGACTGGTTATATGGCCGAAATATTTATCCGTGGGGCTGTCAAATTTGCCTTTTCTTCGATTTATTCGGAGGTTGAAGTCATCCAGTCTATTGAATACCTCCAGGTCTACGAGGTGGTCTTGGAATGTTTCCGATAGGAAGTTTATGTCATTCAGGTAGACTAGGATCCTTGTGGGTTCTAGTTCTGTTTTCACGCGGTCCATCAGTTGCGTTCTGAACTCCGAACGGCATTCTGGTATATCTGAAGAGGCCCAAAGGTGTGATAAAAACCGTCTCGCCCTGGTCTTTCTTCCGGACTCTCATGGTTGATGGTACCGGTTGATGGTAGCCGGATGTAAACCCAGTGTGGAAATCAGGGCTACTTTCGTGGTGGCGTGTAGAATGTCGTCGATTCTCGGCAGCGGATAGTCTGGCAATTTATCTGGCTTAGTGATGGCATTTAACTTTCGATAGTCGGAGGGCCGGTCTTAGCGAATCTTTTGCTGTGTTTGATTAACAGGTGGTTTAGCTGAATCTTCTCGGTGCGGCCCAGTTCCGTTGCCTCGTCCTTGGGTCGTAGTTGAATCTCCTCTAGTTCCAGGGAGGATAAATGTAAATCCCATTCCATATCTATTTGTGTGATGGCGTCTTGCAACATGAAGCTCACAGAATCTTCGAAAGGGATTTCGAAAAGAAAATGTTGCGGTTGTGCAGCCGGTCTTGGTGATTCTGGCAGAGGCGTGATAAAGGGTTCGTGGCTGGCGAGTTCCATCGACCACTCGTGCGCCATGAAGCTGTAGATTTATTCGTCCCTTGCTAGTTCCTTTCCGTGGGGTTCTCGCGAGATGATTGGTCTGTCTTCCTTCTGGATGAAAGGGTATTCCTTCCTCTCGTTCCAGAACGATATGGTCCGGCGTTTTAAGTTTAACATTAAACCTGCGTCTTCCAGGAAGTCGATCCCCAGTGGTACCACTGACGCTACGTACGTAGCCGTTACAAACCTAATTTTCTCAAAATAAAATTTGTGGATTTGTTTCAAATTTTGTGGAGATGTTGGTAGAACTGTTCCGGAATATTTAGCAAATTTCCCCATTTTTTAATACTTACTTCAGCAAATATTGCAGTTTTGGGTAAATTCCACCTTGAAAACCAAATTTGTAAACATTGAAATTTTCAAACTTAATTTTCTTAAAAACTAATAAGGGGATTTCTTAAACATTGTGGAGATGTAAGTATAATTTTGTTGAGATGTTGGTAGAACTGTTCCGGAATAAAGTTTTGGTTCGATGTGAATGCCGTGTTTGCCGACCCTTCGAACACTGCGGCCTATTGGTAGTCTATTGTATTCTACATTCACATTCACTTAGGCCCAGAAACCTGTTGTTATTGTAAATTGCGCTAATTACCATTTTTCACATTTGTCTTCTGGAACAAATGCGGCCGGCACTGGGGATAGAACTCGGGACCTCTATACTTGTCAGTTAGCGCTCTAATGAGGCCACGAGCGTCACCACTCGCGCCGCCATTAAATATTAATATCTAATACTTACTTCAGCAAATATTGCAGTTTTTTTTAAATTCCATCTTAAAAATCAAGTTTGTAAACATTTAAACTTTCAAACTTAATTTTCTCTTAAACTAATTTGGGGATTTGTTTCAAATTTCGTGGAGATGTTGGTAAAATTGTTCCGGGATATTTAGCAAATTTTGCCACTTTTTTTAATATTTACTTCAGCAAATATTGCAGTTTTTTTTAAATCCCACCTTAAAAATCAAATTTGTAAACATTGAAATTTTCAAACTTAATTTTCTCAAAAACTAATTTTGGGATGTGTTTCAAATTTCGTGGAGATGTTGGTAGAACTATTCCGGAATATTTAGCAAATTATCTCATTTTTTTAAATATTTTATTCAGCAAATATTGCAGTTTTTTGTAAATTCTACCCTGAAAATCAAATTTGTAAACATTGAAATTTTCAAACTTAATTTTCTCAAAAACTAACTTGTGGATTTGTTTCAAATTTTGTGGAGATGTTGGCACAACTGTTTCTGAATATTGAGCAAATTTTCCCAATTTTTTATAATTTACTTCAGCAAATATTGCAGTTTTTGTAAATTCCACCTTTAAAATCAAATTTGTAAACATTGAAATTTTCAAACTTAATTTTCTTAAAAACTAATAAGGGGATTTCTTTCAAATTTCGTGGAAATGTTGGTAGAACTATTCCGAAATATATAGAAAATTTTCCAAACGTTTTAATATTTTTTTCAGCAAATATTGCAGTTTTTTGTAAATTCCACCTTGAAAATCAAATTTTTAAACATTGAAATTTTCAAACCTAAACCTAGAACTGTTCCGGAATATTTAGCAAATTTTCCCAATATTTTAATATTTACTTCAGTAAATATTGCAGTTTTTTGTAAATTTCACATTTGAAAATCAAATTTGTAAACATAGAAATTTTCAAACTTAATTTTCTCAAAAACTAATTTGAGAATTTGTTTTCAATTTTGTGGAGATATTGATAGAACTGTTTAATACTTTCCCAATATTTGAATGTTTATTACAGAAAATATTGCTAAAACTGTTTGGGAATTACAATGTTCTTCTATCTAGGGGTCGCGATAAAATTTTACAGAAAATTTTGGGTCGCAAATGAAAATTGTGCCATCAAATTTTTATTGCACTTTTGAATAAACCTCTGTTTTTTTATCCGTATCCAAGGAATAAAACATGACAATATATGTCAAATTTGAATAAAACAAATTATTCATTTTTAAACAAATTTGAGCGCATATAAAAATCACAAAATATGTCAAATTATTTTGAGTTCCTAAAATGGGTTAAAATATAGGGAAAATCAAATAAAAAAGTTTAGGAATATAAATTTATATAAATATTAAGTATATTATTATAAATAAAATGTATATATCAAATATTAAAATAGGCGTGGAAGGTGTATAACACTGAAATATATATATACTAACTGAAACGAGCGCTGGATTCTAAGCTTGTACGGGCAGACAGAGAGGTCGCAACGGAAGTCCTCTCTCCTTGTCTAGCCAACAGTGAATTCGAGAGTGGGAGGATGCGATACAGTCAGAGCGAAAAGCTAGTTGTATCAAACCAAATCAAGTATTTATCCACACTATGTAAATACAAAATATTAAAACTAATAATATTTTGTCATGTGCTACTAGTATTAGATATATAATAATTTTCGTTTTGTATTATATATTACATGTATAAAATAATATAGATATATTTATACTATACACTAGATTTTTTACTAGGACTGTACTAGACGAAGACAAAGCGATACGAGAGACACCTGTGATGCTCTCTTTACACCCGCACAAGCGACAAGGTAGCGCTCGTTCCAGTTAGTACATATTTCAGTGGTGTATAATCGCATTATCGCATCGTACATTATTATTCCACTATTGGCAACCCTTATTTTGAGAAATTATTAAATACATTTGACGTTTCTGTAAATATAACCTTACACATCAGCTGATTTGCTTCAATTTGTTTTTGGATCAAGTTTTTGCAAGCAAAATGAGTTTATCCAGCAAACCAAAAATAAGCATTCTAGACAAACCATTGAGCAGAGGCAAAAATGAATTATCCCTCAGCTGCTTTGCACTCTTGTTCTCCGAAGTTGTACAGTATTCACAGAATAAATCTAGCACAGTTCCTGAACTACAAAACAGGTAATATTTACTAATTTAAATATGTTTGCAAAGAGTTAAGATTCATTATTACATCTGTGAGAGTTTTTTTCCCTTGATTATAATATCTGTTTTAACTGTTAACATGATTTAATTGAATAGCAAAAATATTCTTTACATAAAACTAGATGAACACAATAATTAATATAGCAACTAACACAGGTAAAAACATCATACATATGCAAACTAGATTTGTAAATTTTGAATTCCTTTGAATACAATTTGATTTGCATTCTCTATTGAATTATAAAAATGAAATTTAATATAAATCATTTTTGTTTTTACAAAATGTTTAGTTTACATGCATTTTTAACCCCTTACCCAAAAAGAGGGGTGTTATAAGTTTGACGTGGCTGTCTCTCTATGTGTCAGTCTGTCTTTATATGTGGCTGCTTGTGGAATTGTAGCTCCTAAACCAATTTTGATGCAGTTTTTTTTTTAACCTTTAAGGTCATTCTACTTTGCCCATGATGGTCTGAGAACAACTGTTTATCTGCCAGCTTTCCTTGAAAATCTGCTTAGCTGAAATATATATTTCTGCTTTCTGGCAGACAATAATTTAATTAAACCAAAATCGATGGTGATTTCGCACATGTGTCTCTTTTCTGTTGAAGGTGCGATATGTAATAAATATTTAAAAGTGCGGCCGGGTGCACTATTTATTAGGCGACGTATTTCATCATTTCGTATAAACTTCAAACTGCAATTTTTGGGAAATCAGTAATTCGCACTTCTGTCATTTTTCTGTTGGATATGCAATATAGGGAGAATAATATTTCGAGCAAAAGCCTTTTAATAATCTCATACTGCCATGGAAAGATATGAAATTAGTTTTTAAAAAATCATTGTTTTAAAAATTTCACTCCTTCTACTGGCCGCAGCGGCCTGGAGTGACAGCGTGTCATCAGACCACGGATTAAGTTTAAAAATAAGACAAGCCTTTAGAATAAGTAAATCACCTACTAATAAAGACGTATTTTTTATGATAAAGATTATTGGGATATTGTTTACTGCTGGGCATCTGAAATCTTCCAATGTGAGTATTGACCGTCTATATAGCAATAACCATGTACCACCAATTTTTCGAGCAACTTTCTCTAAGAACAGATACTACGAAATTTGTAAATTTATTAGATTTCATATTATTTCACATTTCTATTAGAGAGTTGTGTGATCGAAAGAATAATAATTTTGGAGAATTCTACATGCAATCAAATAATCTGACTGGAGATGAGCAATTGTCTGGTTTTGATGGAAAATTTCCATTCAAGCAATACATGCCGTCAAAACAGAAAAATATTGAATAAAAATATTTTGGCTAAACCATCTAAAACCACTAAAAATAATTCCATATTTACGAAAAGACGGAAATCAACATGCCACTAACCTGGGTGAAAATATCGTACCAGATTTATGCACTCCATATTGCGGTACAAATAGAAACATAACGAGTACGGTATGAAAAAATATGTTATTTATCCCCCAAAATTTTCAGGCGAAACGTTCTCAAGAACAATTTTCAACAATTTTTGGATTTCCAAAGAAGGGAAAATCTGTTATTTTATTATCAATAATCCATCATGGTGATGCGATTATTGATTACTACAAAACGAAAGACGGAAACTAAAAACAGATCTTATGGACAATATGATCAAAACTTATACATGTAAAAGAAAGACAAATAGGTCTGTTGCATTTTTTTATGAACGTTTTGTAGATTGTAGATTTGTTGGTGACGACTTGTACTGCGACCTTTATAGATCTATTGTACCCCACTCTCCTCCTCCAAGCATTGGTGTACTTACCCATTTAGAGCGCCTCCTCTAATCCTGATTCCTTTAGGAATTCCAGGATCACATCTGTCTCTTGCGGAGTAATGCTCCGCAGTCTTTGAGCAGATGTATGGGAGTTTCCTCCTCTAGGCCTAGGGCCTCGAGATGTTTCCTAAGTCTACAGTGTCCCGTCATGAGTCCTGTTAGAATTCTAAGCTTATTCCTGCTTAATTTCAGGCAAGCTTTTGTTCTCTTCTGCTTAAAAGATCCCAGCATCACTTTGGACTGCCTTAGCCCTGGAAGTTCTTTCCAGGTTTTCATCCATTGTTCTTTTGTTTCTTCATCTAAAATTTTGTGGATGGTGTTCACACTCATGCCGCAAAAGGGTTCCGGACCTATAAAGCGGCTACTGGATCCCTTGTTTGCTGGGTGATCGGCTTCTTCGTTTCCGTCTATACCAGTGTGTCCTGGAACCCAGTATAGCGTTGCTTTATTATCTTTGCCAAGCTTGTTTAGCTTCCCCACACAGTCCCATACCAGTTTGGATCTGATGGTGTATGAGCTAATGGCTGCTTGGCTGTCTGACAGGATAGCAATTCGTTTTTTGCGATAATTCCTGTCGAGGTTAAACTGTGCACATCTTTCGATTGCGTGTACCTCTGCTTAGAAGATACTTGGGGATGTTCCCATGGGTTCGAAGTACTTGGTATGAGGTCCAAACACTCCTGCACCAGTACATTCCTTTGTCTTCGAACCATCTGTATACCACTTGATAGCATTTTGCTCTATGTGGTATGCTGAGGATTCGTCGCTCTAATCGGCTTTACTACTACATACTGCTATGTAGTTTTTCTCGATGTGGTAATTGCATACCATTTGTCTTTTGGTACTTCCAGCCAGGAGATCTTGGCAGCGAGGCTGTTTTAGTCTATGCTCCCGATTATTTTACCTCTGCCCATTCCTTCCTTGTTGAACCTTACAATCGCCGATCTGGCGGCCCTTTCTACCACAAGGTGCAGCGGAGTCAGATCCAGCAGCAGATCCATTGCTGCTGTTGGACACAACCCCATCGTCCCCGTGATGCAGACACACGTCAGTCTTTGAATCTTCTCAAGCTGTTTCCTCATAGAGGCCAGCTTGGTTCTACTTCCCCACGCAACTGCCCCATAAGTGATTGCAGGTCTCACTATCATGGTGTACATCCATCGCAGGATTGTGGGGTTACAACCCCACGTTTTTCCTGCCAGATTTCTGCACTCCATTAGGGCGCGTTTGGCTTTACCTACCGCTGCCTCAGCGTGTCTATAGGAGTTTGCTATCTAGTGTGATACCCAGATACCTTATCTCCTATTTGTATTCTACTGCCTTCCCATCTAAGAGTATGGGCTGTAGGCAGTTTAGTTTTCTCCTTCTAGTAATGATATCACCGTGGTGGTAATGGTATCACCGTGGTTTTGCTCGGGTTGAGTCTCAGTCCCACTGTTTAACATCATCTACTAGTTACTTTGAGGCCTCTCTGAACAATTTCACAGAGCGTTCCCTCAAACTTCCCTCTGGCCATTATGACTATGTCATCGGCGTAACCTTGACATTTGATTTCTAGCCTAACCAGTAATTCATCAACTATCAGGCTCCACATTAGCGATGATAGTACACCTCTCTGTGGGCACCCTTGAGTTGTGGAGATGTTAATGGTGTCTTCCCACTTGTGTTTCTGCTGTTCTAGTTCTCAGCATTTCTCCCATCCACCTTGAGATAGTGCTGTCGATACTCCTTTTCTCGAGGGCCGCTTTGACAGCCTTGTGTGAGGTGTCGCAAAAGCTCCCTCTATATCCAAGAAGCTACTTCCTTTGTCTCTAGTGCTACCTCTACTTCATTTGTCAGCTGATACAGGGCGGTTTCTGTGGATTTCCCTGCTCTGTATGCATGCTGACTACTGTGTAGTGGTGTACCTACCAGCAATATTGTCCTAAGGTAATTATCAATTACCTTCTCCATTGTCTTTAACATTAAAGATGTTAGACTAATGGGTCTAAATGACTTAAGTAGAGTGGTGTCTTTCTTCCCCACCTTCGGTATGAATACGAGCTTAGCCTTACTCCATAGCTCTGGTATATATTCGAGCGCTAAACTACTAAAGATATTTAGAAGATACAGAATTAGTTCTCTCCCTCCCTTTTGTAGGAAGGCAGGAACTAGTCCGTCCACACCTGGGGCCTTAACAGGCTGGAAAGTGCCGATAGCCCATCTGATTCGGTTTTCCGTACAGATGGACGCTGCCCTCCTCCAGTCAGCCTGACTTGGTTTCTGTGGTTGCATCAAGCCCTCGGTCTCCCTGTATCCTCTACATCCCGGAAAATGGATTTCTAGTAGGAGGAGAGCTCTTTGCTCTTCATCTTCTGTGAAGGTCCCATCCAGTCTCTTGAGAGTGGTTGTCATTTCCACTCTATCCTTCACTAGTGCTTTGTGCCGTCTAGCTGCCACCAGGGTGGATTCTATGTTTTCACAGAAGGTCCTAAAGTTTTTCCTTTTTGCCCTTCTGATCTCTTTGTTGTAGGTGGTCAGCAGCTCGGAGTATTCTAGTCAATTTCCATATTGCTTGGCTTTGTTGAAAAGCCTATGAACTTTGGTCTTAATGTAGACAAATTTTTGTTCCACCATTTTTCATCCTTATGCTCCTTTATGGTTTTTACCGGGAGCTGGATTCAAATGCCGTGGTGATTGCTACATTTATTTTTCCTACAGCCTGCTCCAGCATCGTGTAGTGTTTGATACTAGCCTGCACTGTCACCTGCTCTAGGTTCTCCTTTAGTTGGGAACTAAACATAGGCCACACAGTTTGTCTGGGGTTTCGAATGGGAGTGTTTTCCTCACTCGCTCCATCCAGCTCAAACTGTATGATCCTATGATCTGACATTGAGGGTTCACATGAAACTCTCCATATCTTTTTAATTAGTTTACTTACGTTAGCGCTAAGGCCTCAAGGCCCTAGGCCTTTTTTTATGGGGGACGTAGCAAGCATGTTCAGTTGACTTGACAAGTGGCCCCCCTAGAAACTCACGGGCATCTTGGAACCGCTTTTCGCATATCTTCAAGATGGCGTTGGCTTTGACCTTACTTGATGTCCTTACATCCCCCATCCACGGAAGGTGATTAAAGGTTCAGGTTGTTTTCAGTTTTTGTTGTCTATGTTGTTTTGTCCGTTCATCCTGTTCTTTCATGCTTAGTATGTGCCTTATCATCATTTCTGTTGCAAACCAGTCTTCTTCACTCCTAAGCATTGTTTCCGTGAGTGTGCTAGTTTCTAAAATTCTTTGTTTTCTAAATTTTTGTTTTTGAAGTGTATATGTCCCTCTCTAAAGACCACCTGGGGCATTCGAAGATTGTGTGATACACACTATCTGTCTTATCACAATAAACGCACTGGTTGTCTGCTTCGCGCCCAATACTGTGCAGGTAGTCTTTGAAGCACCCGTGGCCACTAAGTGCCTGCGTCAGGTAGTAAGTAATTTGTCCGTGCCTTCTCGTGACCCAATTTTGGAATCAGGAGTCTCGTCCACTCACCCCTCTCTGAGGCTTCCCAGTACTCTTGCCAACTTTCGAGCATTTGGATCCTTGCCTTTTTTCTCAATTCATTTTTGTTTTCACAGCTCCTTTCTTTATAAAGCGTGTCTCTCTCTTCAACAAGAAGTTTTATAGGAGCTATTCCCGCAATAACAAGAATAGCGTCACCTGAGACGGTCCTATATGCGCTGGATGGTAGCGCCATTTTTCGTTGAATGGATTGCAGTTTTTGCCTTAGATTTGCTCTCTCCATGGCTCGCTTCCAGACTGGTGCTGCGTAGAGCATGGCAGACTCGACAACTGAACACAAGATCCTTCATTTGGTGCTCTTAGGACCACCTACAGTTGCCATAAGTTTTCCAAGTGCCGCTGAGGCTTTTAATGCCTGCCCAGCTGCAAGAACAATGTGCTGTCGAAAGGAAAGATTTTTATCTATAGTTACGCCTAAGTATTTAATGGCCTCCTTTGGTACTATTGTTTCGATTTTATTTTAAATGTGACTGGTCCTACTTTCATTCTTCCAGTCAATAAAACCGCTTCTGTCTTTTATGGAGCGAGTTTTAACTGTTTTTTCTCCAACCAGTTGTCTATTAGTGCTATGGCTTTGTTCGCCATATTTATACCACAGTTTTCTGTTAATCCGGTGACGATGAGGGCCAAGTCGTCGGCGAAACCGACAGCTTCCACTCCCTCTGGCAACTTCAGTCTAAGGACTCCATCATACAGGATATTCCACAAAGTTGGTCCCATTACTGAGCCTTGAGGAACACCACTGTAGATTTGTCTTTCTACGCTTTCACCCTCTGCTTCTATAATAATTTTTCGGTTGCAGAGGTAGCTGATTACGAGTTTCAGGAGATACGGAGGGAAGTCTCTTGATATTAATTCTTCAACAATATTTTTCCAAGCAACGGCGTTCTTAACGTCAAACGTTATGAGTGTGCAAATTCTTCTTTTCCCCCGCAATCCTTCTGCAGCCACTTCTGCCAGCTTTAGTACTCTCATTATTGCGTCTATAGTTGAGAGTCCCTCCCTGAAGCCGAATTGCTTTCTGGATAGATCTTTACCTTTTCTAAGTTGCTGTTTTATCCTCCCTACTACCATTTGTTCTAGCAATTTCCCTGTTACATCTAGCAGGCAAATTGGCCTGTACGATGATGGATCCTGTAAAGGTTTGTCTCCTTTTCTTAACAGGACCAGTCTTGATTTTTTCCATATTTCAGGGAAGTTACCGTTTTTTAATATATTGTTGAAGATGTCTAACAAGAAGTCTGGGCAACTGTTTGCGGCAATCTTTATTGCTTCAGCTGGTATCCCGTCGGGTCCAGCTTTATTGTTTCGGAGGCGCATACTTGCTCTTTTTAGTTCTTCCAAGGAAAATTTTTCGTTTGCCAGTTCTTCGGGCAAATACCACATTGGGGCCTCGTGAATTGGGAATAGAGCATCAACGGCTTCTTGCACTCTCTTCATAGGTAGGTTGGCATTTGTGTGCCTTACCTTGAGTTCCCGTGTAGCGATTTCGTATGCGTTTCCCCAGACGTTTTGATCTAGCTTGTGGCAGAGTTCAAGCCAGTGGTTTTGGACCTATTTATTTCAATCTTTAGAGACCGTTTGATTTCCTTATACAGGTTTCTACAGTGTTGTGTGCTCTGCGCGTTTTTGTCTCGTTTGACTTTTCGTTGATAGCATCTTCTTGCTGCAATGCATGAAGCTCTTAATTTGGAAATCTCATCGCTCCACCAGTATACTAGCTTCCTCCGTGTTTGTTTTTTGTTTCTGTTTAGTGTGGCATCACAGGTTCGTGTTAGAAATTTTATTAGCATCTCTGGAGTACGCTCTGTCGTCTGGCTAATTTCTTTTCGCAGTTTTTCTGTGAACTTTGTTTCATCCAGATGTTTGGTTCCCCATCTTTTATACTTTATCCCTTGAATAGGAAAGTCAATCACGTTTCCTTCTATCCGGTAGCAGAGGTAGTTGTGATCGCTTAGTGTCTCCCTGTTTAGCACCTTCTTTTTTACCCCACTTTTTTATTTTGTTTGCCAGGCCAGATGTCGTTATTGTGAAGTCTATTATGGATGTTGATTCCCTCCTTTCAAACGTCGGGGTGTTCCCTTCATTTATTATGACTAGATCCAGTTCGGATAGCCAATCCATGATTATATCTCCCCTTACATCCATTACTCGGCTTCCCCAGTAGGGGGATTTGGCATTAAAATCACCCGCTATCAGTTTTTGCTTATTTGAGACTCTTAAATGTTGTTTTAAGTTTTCCAGTGAGGCTTCCAACTGTTTGAGGGTATCATTTAGTGAGAAGTAGTAACTGTAAATGAATGCTTCCTTCAACTCAACCCACACAAAACCTATCCCACTCCCATGATTAAGCACAATTATTTCCTTATTGACAACTCTAATTGCAGCGTCAAGTTTTATTTCTTTAAACCAGTCTCCCGTGTTAATTATCTTTTTGTTAGGCTCACTCATGATAATTATGTCGCTGTTGAGATCTGCTACTGTGGCGTTGAGTAGGTCATGTGCAGCCCGGCACCACATGCTATTTATTTGGATTATACTGGGCATTGCGATTTTTGATAATTTCGCCTTGCCTCTGATAAGGCTTTGCGGAAGATAGGACACATTCCCGAGTCGCTCTGTGTCCCTTAGCCTTGCAGATTGGACAATATTCTTCCTTCTTACAATCCTGTGCCTTATGGCCCTCTTCTCCGCATCTAAGGCATAGATTTCGCCTGTCTGGTCCTCTACAATCTTTTTCAAGGTGGCCTGTTTCCCAACATTTATAGCATTTTACTATATTTATTCTTTCGTGGATCCTGCATTCTACCATCCCTATCTTTATTCTCCCGCTGTTGACTACTTTAGCTGCTATTTCCTGGGGGATGGAGAGAGTTGCAGCTTGGCTCTCTCCATAGGCCGGTCTAAGATTTAGGACCCTGATGTCATCATTTTCTACTCCAGTGTTTTTTTAATGGCCTCGATAATTTCCAACTCAGTTGTGACCGCATCCAGATCTTTGATATGTATAATTTTTTGCTCCGTCTTGAGTCGAACCTCGGCGGTTGGACATTTTTTCCTAATCTCTTCCCCTAGTCCCTGGGCCTTGCCACCTGTGACTTCCAGAAGAAGTTCGCCAGTCTTAGCCTTCCTGGCTCCCGTGATAGTGGCGCCGATTATCTTCGCATCTACATTTGCTCTGACCATTTTTAGCAGGTCAGGGAAAGAGCTTCCCTCTGATTTTATTATTACGGCTTCTGTTTGTTTGTGTTTTTCTTTTCCTTGGCTTCCTTGGTTCGATTCTCTTCGTCCTGTAGATGGTTTTGCTTTTTTAATGATTTCCGTCCATTTGTAGTCTGATCCTGGTTTCTTGCCGGTCTCTGCAGATGGTTCGTATGGGCAATAGACTCTGATTGCTTGGTTGGTTTTTGCAAACACAAACTCGACTAGTTTTTTTGTCATAGGCCAATCGGTTTTTGGGTCTAAGGATAGCCAGATTTTTTCTGCCATTTTTTTCAGAATTGTGTTTCAGTTTCTCTAAGCAAGCATAGAGGTCCTTGAAATCAACATCATCGGTCGTCGATTTTCTGCTCACCATTTGGTGGACATATCTGTCCGTTACTGTAATATTCCCGTTTTCATCTGGGGTACCGATTGTATGCTTTAGGTAGACAATTTTTCCCACCTTTGGGACTTGCTTCGGCATCTCCTCAGGTCTTGCATAGGCCTCTGTCAATGCCCTTGGTACTCCTTGCTCAGGCTGTAGGAGTTCGTCGACGCACCAGGCAATATCCCAGTCTGGGGTTGTGGCTAGTGCGTTTCCCTGGCCAACTTGTACTCTCTTGTAGGCATCCCTTGGCCAATCCTTTGCAGCTATTTTCTCGAAATCTTCGAAGGTTTTGCCATCTTCTATCTCGGAGCATAGTTCTGCTAGCTCTTTTTCCTCATCACTGGTGGTAGTTTGTGTAGCTATGCTGCATGTTTTAACGCAACGTTTACTCTCTTCTATATTTGTGTTATGGGTCAATTGGCCGCTGATCCATATCCTCTCAAGAGATCCTGTTAATGCCCAAATCTCTTCTGTCACCTTTTTAATTTCGTTTTTAGTGCTGGGAGTTGCCTTAACTAACGTCCTGAGATTAAGAGATCTCGCAATCAGTTTTCTGGTAATTTCCTCTAGGTCATTTCCTGTTACAAACGGAGGATTTGCGATGTTTTGGCGTTTGGCCTGCTGTTCCTCCGTATGGGAGGTTGGGATTTCCAGTGAGTGAGATTGACCTCTCCCTATATGCCAGTTTGGAAGGAGGTGTCCTTTGAACCCCGTCCCCCCTCGCAAAAGGATTTTTTCCCCCGGCTTCTTCGCTCTTTTCTGCCATTTCTGGGTGTGCCAGGAAGAGAGAAAGAGTAAAATCAACCAAAAAGAGGGTTTATCTGTTTATTTTTCCTTCAGTATGTGTGTGTATTGTGGAGGAATATATTCATGGTAATATTTATAGTAATATTCAAAGTAAACTTTAATACAAAATTTCGATATTAAATTTTAACACTGAATTTTTATGAAAAGTGTAAATGCACAGCCGGGATCGAACCCTGGCAGTCCGAATACGAAATCCGGCGCTTTACAACTTGCGCTACTTAAGACTTTGAACTATAATAAACTGACAAAACTGACATAAAAAACTGACATATAAACTGACAATTTCACATTTAACTAATGTCAGGTTGAATTTTCAACACGTGCTTAGAAAAGAGTTTTTAGATTAAGGTTAGTTTTTAATTAATTAATAACTAAGGTGTATACTTAGCTAAGTTTGCTGTATGCGAGCATATGTCCAGGATATATAGTACAACACAGAAAATATATAGAGTTTACGAGGAAATATGTATAAAAGCAAGATATAGAACATAGAACAGTATAAATACGGCGAGTCTTTGTCTCTAGATTAATTACACAATATTGAGTCTTCTCTCACACTACAGTTTATTGTTTTTATAAACACTGGCAAATTCTGCACACTATAATGAATAGTGTAGAATTTTTTGGTCTATTTCCACTTAGATAATTTCGATTTAACTTCGAGATGTTTGTCACGCACCCAAACACACGTCCGTCTCCGTCAACGACTCGGACGAGACCAGGGCTTGGGCCTAGAGGATGACGGATGTAGATTCTGTGGCTCAACAGAGGAAACCCCCATACATCTGCTCTAAGACTGCAGAGCATTACTCCGCAAGAGACTCCAGGGTTTGGTCCCCGGTCCTAGGGTGGAACATGGTGATGACGTGTGGCTTGTGGATAGCATCACCCAATTTCGCCACCTTCCCAATGTCTTAGGATAGGCGCTTTCGTCATCAACCATTTTGCCGTCTGTTCGTTTGCACAGTCGACAATGACTAGTCCCGGTTTGAAGTGTATTCCTTCAAACTGTATCTCGTGGGACCAGTCCGACTGTCTCCTTCAAAATTGCTTGCTCAAGAGCAGGCATGTCCTTCTTACTCAGGGGATTCCTTGGGTAGTCTCTAGACATCACACCAACCCTCACCACCTTGACGGTGGTGGCGTAGCTGGTGCTCGGTTCAGAAGCCTTGGGAGGGCAGCTGGGGTGGCTGACCACTCCCATTGCCCCAGTTTGGATGTTCCCCTTCTGTCTCTTAGCTGCCTTGTCTTGGGTTCACAGAAATGGGGGTGACAGAATCGGCCTCTCTTTTGGCAGCTCCTTGTGTAGGTCGCACCTTTCTCTCTAATGAACGTTTTAGACATAAGTTTATTGGCTGCATATATTACATACACTAACGTTTATAAAAATTGGAATTCGAAAAAAAGACAAAAGAAACACTTTTTTTAGAGGAAGTTTGTGAGGCCCTGATTTCACCGCATTTACAGCGACGACAATAAAAATTTGCAAAGTTGTCGAAATTTGCGAAGGGTTTGGAAAGTATTTATTCTGTGCTAGAAAATCCCGCTCATTTTTCAGCATCTCCTACAGGAAATAAACTGTGGAAGTGAAAGGAGAGTATTTCAATATTGTATACATTGTAAAACGAATATTTGTAATAGTCATTCAAATATTATTTGTGTATTTGATGATCTTGAAGTTTGATATTTTTGTTTTGTAGTTTTATACTTTATTTACTTCAAGAATAATATCTATTATTTCATTCAAATATATTATATTCTTGTTTCGAATGGGCCTACTTTGGACCACGCTTGTTCAACTGTTGCCCTTTGATCTTTGCCCAGTATTGTCGCATCTTCTGCCGGTGTAACTCCTTTCTCTCTTCTGTCCATTACCTTTCCTACTGGGGTTTTCCTGAATTCCACGGACTTCCTTCAGGGTGCGTCTCACAGACTGTCTGTTTTGAAGATCTGTTATTCCCAGTTCTTTAATATCCTTCTCGGTTTCTGTCAACCAAGTGGTATGAACCTTCTTGTTTTGCTAGAAGGTGAACCGACGGTTGGTTAGTCGATTGGAGGCAGTCTTGCAACGTGGCCATAGAAAGCTACCCTTCTTTTCCTTGCACAGTCAGAGAGCATCGCAATATGTTAGTAGAGCTCAGAGTTATGCCTCCTTCGGCATTCCCCATCTTCCTTTACCGGGCCTAGGATCTTCCTGAGGATTCTCCTCTCTCTGATTTCCAATTTCTCTACCAGACCTCTTCGGTTCAAGGAAAGACACTCCTTAGCATATAGGGCTTCTGGTTGTAACACTGATGTGTAGTGCTTAAGTTTCAGGTTGCATGACAGGCATTTCTTGTTGTAAGTGTTGTTCAATGTGTCAGTCGATCGGCTAGTTCTAACTTGTTGACCCTCTTGGATAATGATGCTCTTTCTGATAAGTTGAGTTCAATCCATTCGCCGAGATACTTAAATTTCTCAGTTCTCTTGATGTTTCCCTGCTCTATTAACATCTCTCTGTTTGCTTCTCTGATGTTGGTGAAGAATTTTGTTTTCTCCAGTGACACTTGAAGACCCACTTTGGCAGCCTGTTTTCTGAGGCAATTTACCTGCATTGTTGCCATTTCAAGAGAATCAGCAAACAGTGCCATCTGCAAAGGCCAGGCAATCTACAACCAGTCCATCGTTCTTACGTCCCAGGTAGATAGCACTCTGAGCACCCAAATTGATCAGTTTCTTGCGCCATTCTCTCATAACCTTTTCAAAGACATAGTTTATGAGAAGTGGGGAAAGTCCTTGTTTAAGTCCAGTTTTTATTTCGAAGCTTTCTGAAATCTCGCCTCTAAATTTTCGCGGGTTGATCGCGTCAAAACAAACTGGTTTCTCCTCGAACAGTATTCGAAACTTCGAGAAAAATTCTCGTGGCAGCCCATTTTGCCCAGTGTTTTCGACAATTAGTGTCTTTTGATTGTCAAGTGGTTTGTTCGCACCATCATGGCTTTCGAGTGCTTGGAATGCAAACAGGAAATCGTGTTTAGGAACAAATCAGGTGAGGCGGATGTAGTTGACTGCGACTGCTGCAAAGGTAAATTACACCCAACCTGCTCATACCTGACGGCAACTGAGCTGAAGGTCTTCGCACTGAAGACGTCGAAACGCACAGTCATCTTCTACACTGTTTGGCCGCCGAAAACCCGGAAAACATCATGCAAATCTTAGCGAAGATGAACGCACAGATACAGCTCCTCCAGGACTCCAACGCCAAACTGCAGTCCGAGATTCACGATCTCAAGGCAAAGGCGAACTCTGGTCAACTTGGATCCTCTTCCTCTTCCCAGCCGTCCACGGGCGACTTCGAAGAGTGGTGAAAGAGTGGCGAAATTGTGGATCGGAACCGGCGTTCCAAGAACATCATCCTCCACAACATTCCTGAATCAGCTCCCACATCTGCTGGCAAACGCCAGAACACCGACAAGAGTGCAGCCCTGGACATCTTGACACAGATCGGCGGCCAGCAAATTGGTAACTACTCTGTGTCTAGATTGGGCAAGCCCCCGGTCGCTAACCCATCTGCCCAGGACAAACCAAGACCCCTGCTCTTCACTCTCTCGGATCCCGCCATCGCTCTTGATATCCTTAGGAACAAGAAGAAAGTCGGTGGAGCGACTAAAATCACGCCCGACCGCACCCCCAGGCGCTGTCTGGGGGTGCGGTCGGGCGTGAACATCTTAAGTTTTTGTATTCTCAAATCAAAGCTGATGAAGAGAAAGGTATATTTGATAAAGTGATAAAGTACATCAACGGGGTTCAGAAGATCGTTGAGGCGTCGCCCCTGGACCGTAGGGCCCGCCAGTCGCAGGGAAACTTGTAACTCGGCAATCCCAAAAATTATCGCTGTATTATCAAAATGTAAGAGGACTTCGAACTAAACTCCCAGAGTTTGTAAAAGCGACCCCATCGTTTGACCATCTCGACCTCATCATCTTAACTGAAACCTGGCTTCACCAAGGTATTTTCGACGCGGAGATCGACATGAAATCGCACGATATTCACCGACTCGATAGAAGCTTAGCAACCAGTACCAGTTTGCGCGGCGGCGGTGTTTTGATCGCGCTGAAACGCAAACACCTCAATCAATTGCTACCTGTCGCGACTGGAAATCTCGAGGTCATATTTGTATTGATGCGTATTGGATCCGTCGATTACATTGTGAGCGTTGTATATTTCCCCCCAAAATCACCACTCACAGATTATATAAAATTTGCAGAAACTCTTGAACTCGTTTCAGATAGGTACCCTGTAGCTACATTTATTATTTGTGGTGATTTTAATCTCCCGGGAACCGTATCCAAAACGATCCGGACCGCATTTTCACTCAACATGATAATGCTACCCCTACGACAATTCAAATTTGTACATGCTTAGTAGACACATTTAACTTCCTAAATTTACATCAGCTAAATTCAGCCAGAAATAGTCATGGGAACACACTCGACCTTATATTTGTGTCAAACTCACTTCTATGTTCTACCTCCATCTCGGATTTTCCTTTAATAGCACCTGATACATTTCACCCCCCAATTGATGCGTTGATCTCAATACCGGAAAATTTAACTCCTTCATTTTGCGGCGAAACGAGATATAAATTCGAACGTGCTGATTATGAGGCGATACACAACGACTTGCTTAATTTTAATTGGTTTACTACTTTTACGTATTATTCCCTTGATCACTGCGTCGAGGCACTCTATGACGCGCTTTACGATACGATAGATAAACATGTTCCGAAAATGCAAATCACTGCCTCAACGTATCCAATATGATACTCCAGCAGACTTAAGGTACTTCTTAGAGAAAAATATAAAGCACACGCAAATTACAAACAATCTCTGAATGACGCGGACTACAAACTCTTCTCAGATCTACGAAGAAATTGTAAATTAGTTACGATTGAAGACTATTTTAGTTATCTGCGCACTGTTCAAGAGTCTATTAACCACGATATCAAACCCTTTTGGAAATTCGCGAATGCCAAAAAGGGCACGTCTGGTCTACCAGCTCTATGTTTTACGCGCAAAATACCGCACAAAATCCCCAAGACATTGTGGATTTATTTGCAAGCTTTTTCGAATCAGTATACTCAACCGAAGTAGAAAAATCTGCCCCGCTTGGTGAGTTGACAGACTTGCCTCTTGATATTAACAACATTGTCCTGACACAACCTTCATGTCTTCAAAGCCATTGGCAGTATGAGGGACTGTAATGCCCCCGGATCGGATGGCATACCATCATCCCTTATCAAGCAATGCAACGCAACATTGACACCCGTTCTACACTACCTGTTCTCTCGTTCACTCCGGGAGGGCTACTTCCCGCCAAAATTCAAAATTAGCTATATCATCCCAATCTTCAAAAACGGCAATAGATCAAATATCGAAAACTATAGACCTATCTCGAAAATAAGCACTATACCGAAACTCATGGAAGCCATAATTACTGAAAAACTCACCACCATTTTGAACCCACATATAATTACTGAACAGCACAGCACGGTTTCATGAAAAATCGTTCCACAACAACAAATCTTCTAACTTTTCAGCAACATATATTGGAGAATCTTGAAAATGGTACCCAAGTGGATACCATTTTCACAGATTTTTCCAAGGCTTTCGACTCGGTAAACCATACCCTTCTTATTGATGACCTCAGTCGCTTAGGATTAAAAGGGACCCTACTGGAGTGGATGAGAAGTTACCTGACAGTTAGAACACAGAGGGTGAAATATAAGTCCTGCGTGTCGAGGGAAGTGAACGTGTCATCGGGTGTCCCCCAGGGCTCCCATTTGGGCCCAGCTCTGTTCCTCGTATTTGTCAATGATTTGAAGATTCACTTGCCAAATTGTAACTTTCTTCTATTTGCCGATGACTTAAAGCTTTTTCACCCAATCAAGACACCCCAAGATTGTTGAGATCTCCAATCTTATCTAGATGCATTACTATCCTGGTGTACTCGAAAACGTCTCCGGCTAAACATCGCACAATGTAAATCAATGAGTTTTTACCGGACTAGGTCAAGAATGGATAATAATTACATAATTGAGGGAGAACCACTAGCGCAAGTCACAGAATTCAAAGATCAGGGTGTAGTGCTCGATCATAAATTGAAATTCGAAAAACACATTGATTATATAGTTAGTAAAGCAAACCAGACGCTGGGTTTCATAAACCGAATGACCGTAGAATTTGAAAATATATATACTCTGAAAACATTGTATACGTCACTAGTGAGGCCTCACCGGTCTCGTCCCCGCATTACAACTGTCATATAGTTAAGATAGAAAGAATCCAACATAGTTTTTTAAACATTATAGCGTGGAAACTAAGCCTGCCGTCCCCTCGTGTATCCACGATTATAGCCAAATTGCGGACCTAATGCACATAACCTCACTGCGTTCGTACCGACGGTATTTCGACATTATATTTTTATTTAATTTAATCGGGAAGCGCATTGATTCGGCGTACCTTCAGGCTAAAATCAATGTGCACACCCCTGTTCGCGGCCTAAGGTCAAACACTCTTCGCATATACGAGGTGCCACGTGCACGAACAAACACATACTATTATGCACCATTGTGGAGAATGTGTAGGGTCGCAAATGATAACCAATTTGATTTCTCGTTACCCAGCTTTAGTTTTATAAGTCGTGTCAGAATATCGATACTGTCCGACTACTGTTAACCGCGAACCTATTTTCTTTTTTTTTAAATATATAAGATTAAGTAGAATGTAATTGGGCGATTGCCTGTCTTATATAAATAAATAAATAAATAAAATTTAACCTTGGAATGGGTGTTTGAATGGCATCAAAGTTTCTAGGATGAGTCTCTAGGGTTTTGTTGTCTAGCCCTAGTTCCTGGAGTACTTTTTTAAGTTTCTCTATCAATTGAATTATAGGCCTTCTTAAGATCAACAAAGGTGACGACCACCTTGCGGTTTCTCATCTTGGAGTATGCAAGTACAGTTTTAAGATTGAGGATCTGTTCAACACAGGATCGGGTCTTTCTGAAGCCCCCCTGGTATTCTCCCAGTTGACTATCCAGCAGATTTCTGCTCTTGTTTGTAACGCCTTCGAGAGAATCTTGTATGTTACCGCGACGACAGAAATTCCACGGTAATTGTTTAGATCAGTAAAATCTCCCTTTCTGTGAAGCGGATGGATAAGAGCAGATTTCCAATCGGGTGGTAATTTCTCTGTTTCCCAGATGTCTTGGATGATCTCGTTTTGCTTGCGCACGGCATTGTTTCCAGCACCTTTCCACAGTTCAGCAACGATAGAGTCCTCGCCAGCTGTCTTATTATTCTTAAGAAGTTGAATGATCTGGCCAACTTCTTCCAATGAAGGTATAATTCATAACTTCTTCCATATCTTCCAATTTCTTCCAAATATCATATGTAATAAGTGTGTAAATTAATAGAAAAATTATGTTAGAAAGTGTTTTATTTTTAACATAATGCGAAAAAATTATGCGAAAAAAGTATTGACTTTGTTTATCCCACATAATCTAATATAAAAAATTGGTAGCTAATTTATAAAAAAAATTCTAACCAAGAATGAAAGAAAAATCAAATGAAAGATATAGAATGTAAACCAAAAATCTAAGATATAATTGAAAAATAATTCTATAATTACATTGCCGTTGTTGCACTAAATTGCCACTGGCCACTCAGGCCGGTAGGCGCAGGATGTCTGGCTACTTGGTAGTATGACCTTAACGGTTAAAGCGGAAGTGATCGAGGAGGTTCTTAGCTATAATTTATGAAGATCTCATTTCATTCAGATCATTTCGTTCAGTTCTGTTCATGCATTTGATCATCAAATCAGTTCATTTCCTACATGACAAAAATATAATACATAATCTTTTTTTGTAAACAATCCCCACCAATCACGTATTTGTGAACCAAATTTCAAAGGGGTAACATTAACCACGTATTAAGAAACAGATTATTAAAGAAAAGAAAAAAGTTCGAATAATAAAATAAAATTAAAAATTTTAAGTAACACAGTACACAAAAAACCTTTAAAAAGCAAAACAATAAAATTTCTCTCTTGCCCTTTTTATTTAATTAAAAGTACCTATTAATATTCTGATGATGAGCGTCGCCGCGTCGGGGGACTGCTAAGTAAATCAAATAATGAAACAAGAATACAATAAAATAAAAAGAAGATTGATAATTATAAAGTTTGAATTATACAAGGACCTACTCTGTGTAAGAAGCAATGTACGTAAGTAACAAAACAACAACATCTCATCGTTTAGTTTTCAGCGGTCTTCACATAGCAGTCCCCCGACGCGGCGACGCTCATCATCAAAATATTAATGAAGTTAAAAGGACAAGAGAGAAATTATATTTTTCTGCTTTTTAAAGGTTTTTTTGTGTCGGGGTTACTTAAAATTTATAATTAAATATTATATTTTTACTTTTTATAATTATTCTTATGACAAATTTCATAGTAAAAGATGACAAATTAAGAGTGTCCTGATTTTAAACTGCAATTAAAAAAAAATTATATAAGTTGGACCGCATAATTTTGTTGAACATTGTAGAGTAACATCTAAAGTTTAATAACTAATTAAATGCTTAATCCTAAATTTATACTTCAAAATGACATCAATTAGATGACCTCTGTTTCGATGCATGACTGAGATCGATACAACAATGAATGCATTGCATGCTGGCACATTTCTGACGAAATCTCACCAATAGCTTCTCGAATGTTTCGTTTTAAGTCTTCCAGGGTTTCAAGTCGGTTCTGATAAACTATAAATTTAACATAAGCCATTAAAAACAATCCAAACCCAACAAATCTGGAGAGTGAGGAGGCCACAACTGATCCCCACCCTGGGAAATCAGATGACCAGGAATGAACTCTTGTAACACTCCCATAGAGATGTTGGATAAATGAGCAGCCTTGCATCATCTTCCTGATACCAAATATCATTTATTGGTAATAGGAGTTAAGTAATGTCATCCATTAAGAACATTTGTTACATCTCCAAAAAACATTCTTTATTGACAACTGCTGTGTTTCCCATTTCTTCTAAAAAAATATGGTCCCAATATTCCATATCATACCTTTTACCAGTTACCTTTTGAGAATGCAGCTCTTCTTTGAATATAACTTGAGAGTTTTTGGCAGACTAGTAACATAAGTTTTGTCTGGTCCTCTCCCCATGCAATTCAAAATATGCTTTGTCACTTATAATTATTTTGTTGACAAAATTAACCCCTCTGCCCTAATTAATAGACTGAATTTCATAGACTGAATTCTAAACGTGAATTTGGGTTTTTGGGTTTGCCATTTATAATGTCAAAAGAGTCAATCTTGCTTTAAAATTGTTCTTGCCAACTCACTTGAAATTCCTACTTACAGCGGTAGACGTCGCACAGGTTGATTGGAATTTTCTTCAATTCTGTTCCTTACTCCAACTTGCAAAGTATTTACTTCTGTTCTAGCAGTGTTCTTCCTATCTGCAATTTTACAGTGCTGGAAAATTAAACTGTTGTCGAAACCACCTCTGAGTTTGAATAATGGAGTTCGTTCAAATAAAATGCTTTACACAAGCAATCCTTTGTTCAGTCGACCGCCACACCATTTTCAGAAAAACTTTCACTGAATATTAGCCCATAAAATTATGGCAAAAGTCTCTATACTTCATTTTGTGTTTGTTAAGTAAAAACAGGACTCTCTCAATTTGTCTCCCTATATTATAATTTTTATTTTGTAGATTGCACGATTTGGGTTACAACGTAGGCTCAAAAATAATAGACTTATACTTTGTACGAGAACGCAATGCAAAACGAGAAATTAAACTACTTAATATTTTACTATTCATCAAATCGACTTTATGGAAAGTTAGTGACACTTTCAATTGCCATATTACATTATTTTCTCAATACTACATATATTTTTGCAGGCATTGTTTGGGAGAGAAGCGGAGAAATTGGAACATTCAAACGATGATGAAAACACTTACTACTTGATGGAGAAGGAACCTTTGGTGAATAAATACATTTCTGTGCCCAGGGACAAGGGCAGTTTAAACTGTGCCACATTTGTTGCTGGAATTATAGAATCTGTTTTAGTTGGCACAGGATTTGTAAGTTAATTATAATCTATTGGGTTGGCAACTAAGTTCCTGATGTTTTTTTTTAAACTGTTTGGTTCCGTTGAAACAATTCGTAATGGATAATCCAGTCCCATAATAGATAATCCGTTCCCGTAATGGATAATCCGTTCTCAGGCCCACCATATGAATAACATCGTTTTATTATCAAATTTTCGAGCAAAAGTTTAATCGCTCTTCATCGAACTCAACTGAACGGGCAAAACGAAGTGCGTGTTTGAGATCAAAATTTCCATTTTTGAGTATACCAATTATGAGCGGTTCTTTCAGCTATATACCCTCTCCATACACAGCACAAATGACGTGTGTAGCTTTTGCGGCCTTAGATTAACCCTTTGTTGACCGACGGTCAATGATTTAAATAAAAGTATTGCATGCTATTTTTTTATTTATTTTGGAGATATCAATAAAATTCAGCTGTGGTACTTGAAAGTACCTTCGGGCTCTCCCAATCAAATAACGTTTTGACGACTTGACAGTTTTTGAGTACAATATAAGTTACTCTGGTAAACAATACCATCCAGACAGCCTTTTATATGGGTGACAAATGTATCGGTGGCCGTAGCGCACTCTTCAAATGTACGGTTTTAAGAGCTTGTTGAATTCATATTCAGGAACCTCCGTTATATTACTTTTTTTACTCCAAGTAGTTTATCGTCGCTTTCTAAGTCTAATTCTAACTTATGCTTTACAGCAATATCAGATTCTTCCAATTCAATATTATCAGTAATGTTAGGTACATCACATCGACATTCGACCACCATTGCCAAGTCAAACTCATCTAATCGGCTCTCCACCTCTAATTCGGACACTTCTAAATTGGCTTCTGGCATGTCTACATCATTAGGATCCCCATACTTTAATTCTACATCAGTCAACTCACCAACATTTTCTTCAGGTAGAGGCTCAAATAATAGTTGTTCAATAGCATCAGTGTCACTATACTTATGTTCTCTTGCTAGTATATTAGATGTCATTTTATGCATATAAAACACAAAATTCCACAAAAAAAATAACTTCTGCACAATACCAGCTCCAAGAACTGCTCAGGAGCTAAGAGAGTTTCTATTGTAGGATTGGAATAACATTGACCAAAATTTGATTTTTAATTTAATTGAAAATAAAGTCGCGTCGCTATTAACGTTATTAATGATATTCTTTTTAATTTATTTTAAATTTGTTTTTCATTTTCTTAGTTCCTCATAACAAAAAAATCGAACTACATTTTAAATGGCTTCGAGCGCAAGCAAATTACCGGTGTAGCCTTTATAGACCTGACAGCGGCATATGATACCATAAACCACCAAAAAGCAGTAGATAAATTGTATCATCTTACGTGTCGACGTGGCCTCAAACGAGACGTGCAGGATTATAACAGGCTGCCTGAGACCGACACCTGCCTAGGAGCTGTACCATCTATCTGGTATTGTCCCAGCACACGTCAGACGCAAAGTAGCATCTGAAACAGAGCAGCAGAAACAGCTCGGAGATATTCGGCACCCTCTACACGACCAACAACCAGAAAGGCGTCGACTCAAATCAAGGAAGAGCTTTTTAAACAACGCCGCATAGAACTATGGAAAGAACAACACCCAAAAATGCGGAACGAACACAGAGAGGAGCTTTCACTGGGAAACCTTTTAACATACGCGAAATGGAAATCACTGAACAGACTAAGGACAGGAGTGACGCGCTGAAAATCGAACAGGATGAGATGGGGAATGCCTGTGGATGACGAGCTGTGTGAATGTGGGGGGCTACAGAGCGACAACCACCTTCTCAGATGTCTCAGAGGAGAGGTATGCACGATGGAGGACCTAATTACTCGATGAACCAAAAGCAAATGACAGTGCGATAGACGCTGCCAACTATTGGAAAGAAGGGCCTGAATGTAAACACTGGTATCTCAGACTCGGAAATGAAATGAATGACTTGGCATGGAATAATGATGACTGGAACAACGTCCTATTTTTAGATGAGTCGCGTTTTTGCCTCACTGGGCCAAACGTCGACTAGTATAGAGAAGACCCGGAGAAAGATATGCTTCAGTTTGCATTGACAACCGACTTCCATTTGGCGGTGGCTCGGTTATGGTTTAGGCAGGAATTTCTTCAAGTGCACTTAGTTGGTTTTCATACAGAATGGTTCTCTGTCAGCTCACATATACATTACGGAGGTTCTAGACCAGCGGTCGGCAACCTTTTAGGTATTGCGGACCACTAAATTCACAACTGAAACTCTTGGGCTTCAATATGTTGCTGCTTGCTCTGGTATTATGCTTTCGCCTACTTCACCAGATATGCGGTTCAGTATCAATCTTTTGAAGACCTTGAAGAGATGGCATAGTAATGATACAGGTCAAAAGCTTTTAGGTTCTGCAGGATCCTTTCCCGGTTTCAACAGCGCGACTACTCGAGCCTTTCTTCACATTTTTTGGAATTTGCAACTTCCTCGCACAGCAGTTTATTAATTGGTGATCCATGCAATGGTTGCAGTTCCAAAATGTTTTTTTTTCTTTTCTTAGATCATCTAGTCCTCCAGCCTTGTTATTTTTTAAGCTGGTAATGGCGGTTTTTAATTCTCTGCTTGTGAATGGCTCAGCTAGACAGTCGGTTTCATTGTGTGGATCCCATTGTATTTGAGTTTTGGGGCCCTTCTTTGGGTCTTTCCGTTCATTAGCAGTTGGTGTGCGATCTGGTCTGAAATGACCAGTGTCAGGTTCGTAGTAGTACTTGTGGGGTCGTTGCTAAGATTTTTGATAGATTTCCAGGCACGTCGGCTGTTCTGCTTCATATCCGCATCTTCCATCATCATTCGTCAGTTATCGGAGTTTTCTCTAGAGAGATTGCTTACATCAGATCTTCGCCCGTATTTATGGTATCCTCAGAGAAGGGGTCGTCCGCATATAGGGTTCGGTATGCATGCCAAGTGATTTCTGGCAAAAGCCAATCTTACAATTCGATGCCGGCCTTGTATTGGTGGGCCTGTAGTCATCCTTCTACAAGATTATCCAGCAGCATAAAGCCTTTTCTAACGGTCGATCACTAACATTGACATCTCTAACTTCTTGAAGTTGATTTCGTAACATAACCGCAGAAGATGTTATATTTCGCAAACTTGCGGAGACCAAAAAGCGGTCATCTATTTGGATGGTGACTCATTTTCGACCGGATTCGGGTCTTCTGCTTATAAGGGCAGTCTTAGTTGCAATTTCTTAAGTGATCTAAATTTTTTCGCCAGTGAATTATGCCAAAAACATGAATGGCATGCAAAATAATTAAAAAAAAACGACTTAAACTTAGTTGCCAACCTAATACATACATAATTGTGGTAATATTTATACATTTGGAATTATAGAAGGGCACATACTTGCCCTTCTATAATTCCATTATGCAGTTAGGTCTTTAGACAGATAAAATTAAACAGGTAAATCTAGACAATTTATTTAAATATTCAAAATTAAAGATAATTAGTAAAAATATTTATTATTTGGAAATAGGACTTATATTTGGTAAAGATGCTAATTAAACAAATAGATTGTCAGTTAGCCAGGTTTATTCTTGTTCTTCAGTATTATCTATCTCAGCCATACTGAAAGTGTGCTCCGCGGAGCCCTAGGGTTCCGTAAATCCTCCGTGGGGGATCTTCGAGAATACTGACAGTAATGAGAAAAAAAATGCACCTCTACGCGACACCGTTTGACGCGACGGAACACGAGGCGCAGGGGAGATAGCCGAACAGTGGTGGTCGCCACCCCCGAGCCGTACGTTCGTCATACACGTCGTGTGTTTAGCCTGTAGTGTTTGTTGTTTTGAAGTCCTGTATCCTGAAAATATTATTTTGTTCGTGTTTACAGTATATTCAAATTATTAATAAGAATAACGGAACGTTGGTTTAAAGGGCTTAAAAAAATTGAAATAAAAACTTCAAAAGTGATACGCCCGGAGGATGCAGCAATACCCGATCAAGGCGGTGATGCAACTACGTCAGGCTCCATGGTTCCAAAAAAGGAATTGAATGATCATACATCAGTTTCGGATTTGTTGATTCCAACGGCTCACCTCTCTGTATGTTATGTAGTAAACTACTTCGTAATAGTTCCATGCTACCTGCCAAGATTTGCAGACATTTAGAAACTGTACACTCCAAATTTAAAGACAAGAATGAAGAATTATGTTTACGTAAAAAAGAACAATTATTGAAAAGTAAAAAAACTATGAGGCATACGACACAAAGTGTCAATGAAAAGGCCACGGAGGCATTGTAGTTAGCTATCGCACTGCACAAGCAGCGCATACTATCGCTGAGCATTTGATAAAACCAGGTAGGTGTGTTAGACATAACAAAATGTATTATCGAAGATAATCTGCGAAGCATATTTGCACTGTACCGCTATCAAACGATACTTTTTCGCGCCGAATTCATGATATGGCATGAAACAAGAACTTGTTGCACGTCTTCAAAAAACACAATTCGTCTTGCAAATGGATGATTCGATTGCTGTCGCTGGTCGCCATTCGCAAGATGGCAATTGCTGGTTATTATGAGATATCCATATGAACATTCTTTTGGAGAAGACATGCTTATGTGCTCACCGCTGCCGACGAACACTACCGGAGATGAAATTTTTAATAATATAAATATATTATTTGAAGAAGACCATTTCAATTGGAATTATTACATCGACATTTATACAGCACTATCACGAATAAAAAGTAGAACGCCTAATTGTAGTTCCAGCAATTGTATCCTGCACACTGAAATATATACTAACTGGAACGAGCGCTGCCTCTTGGCTTGTGCGAGCCGAGAGAGAGCATCAAAAGGTGTCTCTCGTATCGCTCTGTCTTCATCTAGTACCAAAAAAATGATCTGTCTGTGTCACTGAAATATATACTAACTGGAACGATCGCTGGCCTGTAAGCTGCGGGTAGAGAGAGATGTCCCAAGGGGAGACCACCCTCCTTATGTTTGAGAGAGAGAGGATGACTTGGATTCGAGAGTGGGAGGATGTGGTACAGCCAGAGCGAAAAGCTAGTTGTATCAAACCAAATCAAGTATTTATCCACACTATGTAAATACAAAATATTAAAACTAATAAAATTTTGTTATGTGCTACTAGTATTATGTATATAATAATTTTCTTTTTGTATTACATATTACATGTATAAAATAATATAGATATATTTATACTATACATTCGGTTTTTTACTAAGACTGTACTAGACGAAGACAGATCGATACTAGGGCTCCCCTTGGGACCTCTCTCTCTACCCGCACAGACTTAGAAGCCAGCGCTCGTTCCAGTTAGTATATATTTCAGTGGTCTGTGTCCGACGTCCATTTTTCCTTGCAAATACAACAGTATTTTACCATTGTCTCTTTGAAAACAACTTTCTTTAAAATATATAAACTTTTTAAGCGGTTTGTAATATACTCACCAATTGAACGAGCTCACTCTCTTTCTTGATACAACTAGTTTTTCGGTCTGACTGTATCACATCTCCCCACTCTCGAGGAAATCTCTCTCGGCCCGCACAAGCCAAGAGGCCAGCGTTAGTTCCAGTTAGTATATATTTCAGTGATCCTGCAGGCACATGCGATTAAACAAATGCCGCCAAGTTTAAAATTGGTTCTGGATGAAGCGGTAAAAATAATAAAATAATTTCATCAAAACACATCCACTACAATCCCGTTTCTTCTCATTGTGTGAAGATTATGGCAGCAAACATAAAACACTACTGCTCCACATAGAAGTGAGATGGTTATCTCGGGGTAAAACTCTAAGAAGGCTATTTGAACTCGGAAATGACTCAGAAATGTTTCAAGATGATATATTTGAAGAATTAGTCCAATATCTCACTTCAATGCGCGCAACTTTTGAGACGTATTTTCCCGAAGAACAGAATACAAAAATTAAAATGAATTCAAAATTATTTTTTACCCAACTTGTAAAAGCCCGAACGTATGTCAAACGAGATATATGCATAATATGGAGTCACTGTTCAAAACGATGCCTCTCAATGATTGTTTGTGCAGAATCCGTGATGAATATCCACTTCTTGCCAAAATGGTCCTGAATGTTCTCTCGTTCTCAACAACATACTTGTGCGAAACAGGATTTTCGACTTATGCAGCTACAAAAACAAAATGCCCAAATCGACAGGACGCGGAACCTGATATGAGACTTCAACTCTCTTCTATCACACCTGATATGAACTAATTGATGAAAAATAAGAAACAGTTTCATGTCACCCATTAGATATTTAATTATTATGTAAACTGTTACATTTTAACATGATTATTAATAATGTTCATAAACAAATCTTTGTTTATTTTTGGGCTCCGTCAAATATTTCGCTTTCCAAAAAGGTTCAGTCACCAAAAAAGTTTGAGAACCGCTGATCTATATAAATAATACATTAAGAAGTAGTAATCAACCTAAAATTTGTCTAGTTTTACCATCTTAATCATTAACCAATCATCTGTCAAGATTCACCTGTTTTGTCTACTTGATTTTATCTGTAAAATGTTTATTTGCAATATTAGTTTAAGAATGAAACCTGTTTCTGCGTAACGTTTGAGCGAAATACGAAATTTAATTTTATTCGACCCATTGTAATATACGAGTTAATTGGTTTTAACTCAAATATAATATAGATAGAATTTCTGTAATATTGTTGCTAATATGTTTTGAATGCATTCTTTTATTACAGACTGCAAAAGTTACGGCTCATTGGCATAAGGGCACAACTTACATGGTAAAGTTTGATGAAGCAATTGTAGCAAGAGATAAGCAACTTGAAGATAGATAAATATTGACTATATAATTGAAATTGTTTTTTTTTTCGTAATAAAAATTATTTGAATATAAATTATTAAAATGGTATATACAACTTATTTGTGTCTTGTCACCACAGTCTGCGAATAAAAGATTCTTTCAATCATTATGAATATTTAGAAATGTTTTGGGAAACATATATTTTACTTTCTTATCTTGTCTAAATCTTGTTACAATTAAATTTACGCTTAAAATTTATTCATCCAATATTCGATTAGAAGTATACAAAACTCAACATACAATAAATGGATGAAGTTCTACAATAAATAGCTGGATATATATAAAATAAATTATTCAATCCAAAATTCGATTACTTCGTACAAAATAAATTACTTAATCCAAAAAAGGTTAATTGATCCAAAATAAAATGTAATCATCCAATAATTGTTTTTTTCGTACAAACTATGATTTTTCCTTACAATAATCGATTGAATCGTTCAACATATTCGCAATTCACCCAAAAAAGGTTTTTTATTTTATAAGAAGTGCAAAATGCAAATTTTCGAGTGTATTTAATAATCTTCACACTTTTTATAATGGTGTATAACTATGTACATAGGTATGCATAGGTGCGCATAAAAATACTGAAAGGAAAAAACTGTTTACCTTTTTGATGAGTGGATTAGCTCGGAAATAAATTATGTATCAGAGTTAACACTGTAAAATTACTAAAGGCCAAATATGACAATAAATAACTGTGACTTATTAATTGAAAAATCATCCGTTTTCCGTTTCTCTCAGATTTCTATCTCACTTTTTTTAGCAAGGCGCCAGAAAGAAGAAAGCTTTATGCTTAAACAGTCGTCGGTTACCTACTTTCTATTTTTTGAAAGACGTTCCTTTAGAAGGTCTCGATATGAGTGATTCGGCAGAAAACTTTATACCCCGCGTTAGTTTATTTCTCTTTCTCTCAGTGTATATTTATATACCGCGCACTCTCTCTTTCTTCTTCTTTGGAATAGGCCTACTTTGGACCACGATTGTTCAACTGTTGGGCTTTGATCTTTGCCCAGTATTGTCGCATCTTCTGCTGGTGTAGCTTCTTTCTCTCTTTACTTTCCAGGGGGTACATTTCCTTCGGGATTTTTCCTGAAATCCACGGACTTCCTTCAGGGTGCGTCCCACAGACTGTCTGTGTTGGAGATCTGTTACTCCCAGTTCTTTAATACCCTTATCGGTTTCTGTCAACCAAGTGGTACGAACCTTTTTGTTTTGCCAGAAGGTGAACAGATGGTTGGTTAGTCGGTTTGGAGGCAATCTTGCAACGTGGCCATAGAAAGCTACCCTTCTCTTCCTTGCACAGTCAGAGAGCCTCTCAATATGTTCGCGTGGAGCTCAGAGTTATGTCGTCTTCGAAATTCCCCATCTTCTTTTACCGGACATGGGATCCTGAGAATTTTCCTGTCTCTGATTTCCATTTCTCTACCAAACCTCTTCGGTTCAAGGAAAGAAACTCCATGGCATACAGTGCTTCTGGTCGTACAGTGCTTCTGGTCGCTCTCTTTCGTTATACGCAGCGTTAGTTTGAAATAAAATTTGAAGGAATCAAGTCGTTGTTTGTAAAATTCGTTTATTTGGAACCAATCAAATTTTGGATGGTTCAACCTTTTTTGTACAGTTAAACCTTTTTTGGGTGAATTGATTTTATTTTGTACAAATCCATCCATTATTGTACTAAACTATTATTATTTGTAAGAATCAACCGATTATTGGGTGTTTATATTTTATTTTGGTATGGATTTTAAATCTACTGGAAAAATTTTGGTAATTATTTTTTTGGTGGTAATTGTTGGCTTTTTGTATGAATAAACCGAATTTTGTATTTTTCCAACTATTTTTTGTAAAAAAACATCTATTTATTGTACGCAAAAATCCAAGCCTTAAATTTAGTTTATTAGGAATTTAATTTGATGAAATTTTTCCAGCCAGTTTGTAAGTAACCAGAAATGAGATATTTAATACAATATTTATAACAAAAACAAATTAGATTGTAAAACACAAACCACCATAACAAACAGATTATTACAATTTAATTTTGCTCCTTCTACATATTTAAAAGTACGTTATTTATTATACTTATAGTTTAAAAATATTTTTCAGGATTCTAAGTAGGAACGTTATATAAAAAAATTAATTTAAATTAAAAGTTTTATTATATTGAACAACAGCCGAAGGAAAAGAAAGGACTACAATTAAACATTTTCCTATATGTATAATAAGATTTAAATAAGTTTGAATTTGCGATCGCTATAGGCGACTTCGCCTCTGCGATATTCCTCTTCTTTCATATCCCTCGTCGCTTTCATGGCGTATCCATACAAAGCCATGGGAATCATGAACGCTAAAAAACCGCATACGGTCTTCGTTGTTGGTTTGAAATGTTCATAGCTGCTCACCTCCATTGCAATGAACCTTGAAATTGCAGGATCAAACTAAAAAATAAATAAATATACATATTTTGTTCTTTTAACACAAATATTGTAAAAATTGTAGCAGGAAGAATGTTTATGGTAAGTTATCTTGTATTTCATTTTTTTTATGGAGAATCGTTATTTTACTTTTACCGTTATGGCCAGCTTTTTGCGAGTTTTGCCCACTGTGCGAAAGGGCTAACAGAAAAATGTTTTCAATGGAAACCAATTTTTATTATTATCGAAAATACGAATTTGGTATTCATTATTAACACATTCACATATATTTTTGAATGTTAATGAATATTCCTCGACCTTATAGTCCTTTTTATTATATATATATATATATATATATATATATATATATATATATATATATATATATACATATATATATATAGACTATAAGGTCGAGGAATATTCTTTAACATTCAAAAATATATGTGAATGTGTTGTTAATAATGAATACCAAATTCGTGTTTCGATAATAATAAAAATTGGTTTCCATTGAAAACATTTTTCTGTTAGCCCTTTCGCACAGTGGGCAAACATCGCAAAAAGCTGGCCATAACTGCAAAAAAAAAATTTGTGATACCCCTAGCATCACAGAAGATCATTAGTTGAGAGCATTTATATTTTTCGTTCTCATTTATAGGCGTTAAATACGTCGAAACAACGTCGATAAGTGTATAGTTTTTATATCTAGTGACCAATTTGAATATAAAAACATGGATTATTGCTGTCAATGTAAGTACTTTAATAAATAACTAATCATAAATTTATATGACAACGATTATAAATTGATTGCTAGGACTACGGTTATTTCACGCTGAAAATAGTTAAAAAAAGTGAAATAGTAAAAAAAAGTCTTGCTAGGTCACGCCCTTTTTTAATAATCCATGGTAGGTTACATATTTATGCAAAATATATCTACAAAATAGCTGCAGAAAGTTGCAGGCTTATTTTTTATAACAAAAACAAATTAGGCTGTAAAACACAAACCACCATAACAAACAGATTATTACAATTTAATTTTGCTCCTTCTACATAGAAGGATTGCCCTTTGCAAACCCCACCTTAGAAATTGTAGACATTGTGAATTTTTATTCGATGTTACATCAGTCCTTATCAACAAAATAAAAATGTATATGTTAAATAAACGAAATGTGTTATTACTAGTTTGTAGATTTGGTGGTGACGACTTGTATTCCCTTCATAGATCTATTGTACCCCACTCTCTTCCTCTAAATGTTGGTATACTTACTCATTTAGAGTGCCTCCTCAAGTTCTGATTATTTGAGGAATATCAGGATCTGGGTGGGATTCAAGGACTGCAACTCCTCTGCGTTTAAGCAGTGGGTCCCAAGATACATTTGTCTCTTGCGGAACAGTGCTCCGCAGTCTTTGAGCAGATGTTTGGGGGTTTCCTCTGCAGAATTACAGATTCTATATCTGTCATCTTCCTCTAGGCCTAGGGTCTTGAGGTGTTTTCTAAGTCTGCAGTGTCCCATCAGGACTCCTGTCAGAATTCTAAGCTTGTCCCTGTTTAGTTTCAGACAAGCTTTTGTTCTTTTCTGGTTAACAGATCCCAGCATTACTTTCGATTGTCTCAACCCTGGAAGTTCTTTCCAGGTTTTCAACCATTGTTCTCTTATTTCTTCATCTAAACTTTTGTAGATGGTGTTCAAACTCATACCGCAAAAGGGTTTCGGACCTATAAAGGGATTACTGGATCCCTTGTTTGCTAGGGTATCGGCTTCATCAGTACCCAGTATAGCGTGACTTTATTTTCTCTAGCTTTCCCACACAGTCCCATACCAGTTTGGATCTAATGGTGTATGAGCTAATGGCCTTGATGACTGCTTGGATGCCTGACAGGATAGCAATTCTTTTTTGCAATAATCCCTGTCGAGGTTAAATTTCGATTGCGTGTACCTCTCTTTGGAAGACACTTAGGAATGTTCCATCCTGCGTGGTATTAGCTAGGGCAGTAACTGTTTCAACATGAGATTTGTCATAGTCTCTAAGACTTTCGAACTACTGCCGCCCATTGGCGGCGGTCATGAAACTTTCTGCGTGTACTACTGCCGCCAGTTTTTGTGACTTTTTGCGACATATTGGGAATATGAACACTGAAGAAAATGGTCCTACATTAATTTGGATTGATGAAACAAATTTTAACCTTTGCTGACGCCGAAAGGAAGGTAGATTGTTCATAGAGCAAAAATAATCATTCTGACGAGTAAAGGAAGTACATAAATTACATTGGTCAATTGGTTCTTACAAATTAGAGGATTCTAAAATATGGCAGTGGTAATTAATAGAATTGTGTGCTGCTGAAAGGAATGAAGCGATCAACATTTATTATTGATAATGCACCTGTGCATACGAATATTGAAAGTGTACTTAGAAAACGTAAAAATAGTGCAGCTTACTCCCACCCATTGAATGGTTCCATAATAAACTCGAGTAAAACGTAAAGCTCCAGTAAAACGTAGAATACAAAACAAAATAAAGTATATATTGAATTATGCACGTACTAATAACCAAGAACCAACCATTTCTAAATTTAGAATGCATGATATTTTCCACGATCCAATTCAAGAAATTCAAAAACATCTCTTCAGATATGCAAATCATGTGGAACGGTATTATGTCGCATCATTGGGACAGGAAGGTCTCGTAGAAATTGAATTAATTAAAGTAAATCAATTTTATTATTCTCATTACCATTGCTTATGTATGAATATTTAAGAAATAAAAAAGTAATATCAGATATTTGATATCGATTAGATGAAATTTGTTTTCAAAATTTCAAATTCTGTTTTAATTATTTAACAATTGTAGATTTATATATTTTTATATTGAAATTATATACATTGTTCAAGAAATAAAGGTAAAAGCAACTTTTATATATCGTACCATTTTTTTTCTTTGAACTTTTCATAAATAAGAATCTTATAAGATTGATGTTTCATAAAATCTCCTGACCTTTTTATGATAATTTTTTTATTAATTAATAAATACATATTTTACTGCTAGTTTAAAGACGTATTTAAATAATCCTTCTAGCCATAAAATAAATCATATTTTATACAAGAAGTTTGTAGTTTTAGCTGTCTTTCAATCGCATTAATGTGTTAATTAATTCTATTATTTGTATTCATGCGTGAAAAATTAATATTTTTTGGCTCGTCGAAATATTAAGTAAACTATGAACTTAAAAATCTCAAATCATAATTTTTGTTTCAAGTGTTGATTTAAACATACTTAAAAATCGTAGCCATTATGTTAAAAAATCTTGACTCTTTAATTCATTTATTTACTTAAAACACATTCATTACTGATACTTTCATTTAAATTGTAAACAAACTTAGTTAATGATATAACCTTTCTTAATAGAATCGGTACCTAACACATACTTTCATAATACGTAATGGGTCTAATACAATAAAAAGAAACCTTCATAACATTATTCACACGGATAAAACAGTCATTTACTAAATGTTTATTATAATTAATTATAATATAACATAGAAATCTTCTATTACTACATAGATTAAATGCTTAGAATCGCTAATATTAAAAACATATTTGACAATTTTCTTCAAAATGAAAAGAAAAGTAGAAATGTAAATAAATAGTATAGTTTAAATAAGCGGCTCCTATTATTATATGGAAAGTCAATTGGAAATTTCATTAAAATTAATATGCACAACTGTTATAAAATACAATATTTTAATAAATTATTGTAAACAAAACATCAGTTCCTAAAAAAAATATTTACTAAAAAGAAAGGGGAGGTTTTTATTAAGGGCAAATATAAAGATGATGTACAAAGAACAATTGTTACATTGAATGATAAAATGAGTAAGGATTATATAATGTTGAGCTACAAAGTGTCAAATCAGCTCGATTAAAAATACCTAATGTGGATAATGACGAGCATAGATCGGTGGTCCGCAAATTTTTATTGCTGCTGACACCCCAAAATTATTTTATGAAACTCACGACACCCTGCATCCTCTCACAACCCATGTATATACATATATATATATATATATATATATATATATATATATATATATATATATATATATATATATATATATATATATATGCATGAAGAATATATATATATATATATATATATATATATATATATATATATATATATATATATATATATATATATATATATGCATGAAGAATATATATATACATATATAAGTATATATATATATATATATATATATATATATATATATATATATATATATATATATACTTATGTATTAAAACAATATTTATATTGTATACACAAGCAAGTTTTATTTTCTTTTTTTAACATTATTTTATTTAACAAATATGTAAACAAGAGATATATCAGCACTTGTAGATGAACATACAAACAATTATTGCCAATTTACTTATGAAATGCTTAAGCAATGCAATGAGAAACATGCGACTGCTGCGATGCGCTTATTTTTCAGGGAGAATTTGAAATAGGCATACTCTCATTTCATCTTCGACTGCCTTGAGTATTTTTTTTTTAGTTTTTATGTTCACCAAAGCAGAAAAGCCCAGCCCGCACAAATATAAAGTTGAGAATTGTAGGAGAATGTTGAGTGCTCGTAGTCCTAGGTTGGGATATTTTTTTTAAATCAAAATTCAGAAGCAGGTGAGGTCTAATTCTTCGTGTTTTAGTTTGAGTGTTCATTTCATTTCACTTTGCAAATAATTTCGAATATTCATCAATTTTTCCTCTTTAAGTTCTAAATCATTTTTTGCCACAACATGACACAAATGGATTTTTTATCATAATTTTCCACATTTATATCGGAAATATATATTTAATAACAATTATTAACTTTTGTCTCTAAAGCTGTTCAATAATGAGTTACTGAATTTGGTTATTTTCAATTTCCTTAGTTCTTGAAAATATTTCTATATTACCCTGACTTACTCTCTTTATCCGCAATAACAATTTGTCTCTGAAAGACACTATTTTGTCTAAAGACGTTAAAATATATTCATTTCTTTCCTGCATACTGGAGTTTAATTTATTGAATTTTTCAAAAATGTCTGCCAAATAAGCCCGCTTTGCACACCACGCATCGTTCTGTAATAATTCGCAATATTTGTTTTGCTTTTCTTAAAAAAAAAAATAGTAGTAATTCTGCTTTCAAATCGTAAAAACGGCACAAAACACGCCCTTCCGAAAGCCATGTTACTTCTATATGAAGAATTAGATTTTAAATTAAAATTTCTTCACAAAGTTTATTGAATAAACCTGACTTCAGAGGTTTACTTTTACCTAATTGACCATCTTAACTACCTTGTTCAGGACAATTCTTTACGAATTTTGCAACTAAAGTTTCACGGTGTATAAAACAATCTGTTAATACGATATTCTTATTCTTTTTTTTAGCAAGGGATACAAATCCTTTTATGGAACCGACTATAGATGGTAAACCATCCGTACATATACCAACATGTCATCCAAGACATGCCAACTGATTACAAATACTCATCTAAAATATTGAAAACATCAACCCCAGTAGTCATTCTTTCAAATTCTTTGCAGAATAAAAATTGTTAAATTATTATTTTTCCGCTATCAATAAATCGCGTGTATACTAATATCTAAACTTTTCCTCCAATGTCAGAACTTTCATCAACTTGCAAAGCGTCTTTCATTTTCAAAACCACATTTTCTTCTATGTTATCAGACATTTCTATAATATGTCTTCGTACTGTGTCGCCTGATAAAGGAATTTTCTTGATTTCAGCTTCAGCTGCTTCTCCGAGCAAGCACTACATTTACAATTGCGTGCACTACCTTTACAAACAAGACGGTAAAATTTATGTCTCTCCTATAGTATGTGGTTTTATTTGCTGTGTTATTATTTCTGCGATGATGCATGTTTCGTCAAAAAATCACGCAATAATTTAATATGCACCATAGCTCCATTAGTACTTCCAGTTCTTTTCCACCCACAACACATTTTGGGTTAGGTTAGGTCACCACACCAAGCAAACCAGTATTCCAAATAGTTTTCTTGGTATATACGGGTCTTACACTTACAAGCTTTTTTCTTAGTTGGAGCTTTACCTTCATTGGTATCACTGGAATTTGTGTGAATTGTGCAGGGTTGCAAATATGAAATCGCGTCCTTACTCCTCTTTCTTACTAGAAATTTGTCCATTTTTTAGACTACCAAAGAAGAAAATATTACAGTATTAAAAAACTCGCATTTTAATGTTATGTTTACCTAATATTGCGAATGGATAAAGGAAGTCTTTCAGTTATATTGCTGAAAATTTGGGATTGTTATTGGTGTGAATGTGCGTATATATAAATATGTTTTTTTTCTCGCTTTCAATTTTTCTATTTATTTTAATTTCTCTTTTTCTATTTTTATTTTCTTTTTGTATTTTTGTGTTTTTTTTTTTCTTCCCGGCCTATATATAGATAAGTTCTTATCTCTATAGGATATATACATGTATATTTTGGGAAATAAATAAAAAATATGTTTTTTTTAATAAAAGTCACTCAATGAAAAGGTCACAGTAAATGGAATACAGCATTCTCGAAAATAAAAAAAGGTTAGTCTTCTCTCAACAACAGAAATGAAAAGAAATCTGCCCACTATAGAATAAAACAAATATGCTTGACATTCGTTTATTATTCGCAGAAAATAATAGAATAAAATAGTTTAATATGTTAAGAAATATATTTACTCACTAATTCAATATTGTCCAGACGTCAACAACGTGTGGCTTTTTGAACTCTAATTAAATTTTATATTCAATTAAAAAAACTAAATTCATCTCAATTCTAATAGGGAATATGCAAGTGATTTAAATTTACTTGATTTTTTTACCCCCAATACTTTATGATCTTGACATTACACCTTTACCATTATTTTCTCATTTAGTTTGTATTTAATGCTATAAAACTTAAATCAAAAAGTCCAAATATGCGAGCGAAATTCAAATTTGCGAAACGCATCACCATTGGTCGATATGCTCTGTAACGTGCACGTTGACATTTATCTTTGATATATTTTTTAAAGCACAATCGGACAATCTACCAAAAACAGATGCAATTATCACAGCATATTTTGTATCGCAAGCGCAAAAGATGTAGGTAAGGTGGACTATACACCTCGATTGGGACTTTATCAAATTTATAACACTAACACTTTTATTACACATCTTTAACACTTAATTTGGTGTAGTTATAATAGTGTTTTTGCATTCCGGTACTATAGAATATCTATAAAATGTTTTTTTTAGCTTTTCCATTATCGAAATAGCAAATTCAAACTGAAAATTCTTAACTGTCTATGCAAATAGTAATCAACACTGAATGTCAAAGTGCTTTGCGACATCATCCAAAGCGCGCGATAAATGGGACCGTTCAAACAGGTCAAATTGAATCGGTATTTTATATGTTTTTAAAAATTAATTGACACAATTTAACACTTTCAACAGTGTTTATTATTTTTTATTATGTTAAAACGTAAAGTAAAAAGTGAATTAAGCAAATAAAAAAAGGTGCATGTTCCCTATTACATAATCAAGTACATCTAGTATACCAACACAACTAACAAATATCAACTATAAAACCTTGTTCAGAAATGCAAATCCTTGACTAACAAATTAGTTATATCTTGTTATGTACTTTAAAATATACTAATTATTATATAGAGTTTAATTAGTCTTCCATTTTTAGCCTTGTATTTCGTGTTTAGTCTTCCCTGACTCGTTAATTTTGTCTGTCTTGTTTGTGTAGCCTTGGCAGTATGGAGTTGTCTGCCTATTCTGTCTAATTTTACTTTTAATTTGTATGCATCTAGTATTTTCTATTATTACTTCTTTAGATACTCTCTGTCTCTAGTCTGTTGAAAAATCTGCACGGTATTCGAAGAGATCGAATATCGATCTCTGCTAGTATCTCAATAACGATTCTTTTTATTCATTTCCGTTAATGATCTACTGGCGTGTCCTCAAGTGGTGACAAGGACGAAAGAGTTACTGATATATACTAGAGATGGGCATAATCGAGTGACAATAATCGAGCAATTGATTATTCTAAATCATTCAAATACTCGATTATTACTCGGGTAGACGAATGAGACTCGGCTAGATCCAAATCATTGGATTATTTTTGATCATTTGAATACCCATTATCCCTCGGGTGCATGAGTTACGAATGATCACTCGGACTTGGAAATCGAAATCGGGCGTTAGTAGTCGATTCGTATCTCGGCAGTGCCAAGATACGCATAATCGAATAATTATAGTAATTCGAGTTTTTGAAGTAGTGATGGGACACACTATTTCAAAACTTTGTAATAAGTTTTTGAATGTTTTAACCAAAACTAGATTGATGAGTAATAAATGATTCAAGATTCTCTCGAAGGCGTTACATACAAGAAAATCAGCTGGATAGTCAACTGGGAGAATACCAGGGGGGCTTCAGGAAGACCCGATCCTGTGTTGAACAAATCCTCAATCTTAAAACTGTACTTGCATACTCCAAGATGAGAAACCGCAAGGTGGTCGTCACCTTTGTCGATTTTAGGAAGGCCTACGATTTTATTGATAGTGAAACGCTTAACAAAGTACTCCAGGAAATAGGACTAGACAACAAAACCCGCAGACTCATCCTAGAAACTTTGACCAACACCCATTCCAAGGTTAAATTTAGAGGCGAGATTTCAGAAAGCTTCGAAATAAAAACTGGAGTAAGACAAGGAGATGGACTTTCCCCACTTCTCTTCAACTGTGTCCTTGAAAAGGTTATGAGAGAATGGCGCAAGGAACTGATCAATTTGGGTGCTCAGAGTGGTATCTACCTGGGACGTAAGAACGATGGACTGGTTGTAGATTGCCTGGGCTTTGCAGATGACATGGCATTATTTGCTGATTCACTTGAGATGGCAACAATGCAGGTAAATTACCTCAGAAAACAGGCTGCCAAAGTGGGCCTTCAATTGTCGCTGGAGAAAACAGAATTCTTCACCAACATCAGAGAAGCAAACAGAGATATGTTACTAGAGCAGGGAAACATCAAGAGGACCGAGAAATTCAAGTATCTCGGCGAATGGATTGAACCCAACTAACCAGAAATCATTATCCAAGCATCATTATCCAAGAGAGTATCCAAGAGAACAAGTTAAGTTAGAACTAGCCTATCGACTGACTAAGGACACTTACAACAAGAAATGCCTGTCACGCAACCTGAAACTTAAGCACACACATCACTCTTACTACCAGAAGCCCTGTATGCCATGAAGTGTCTTTCCTGGAACCGAAGAGGTCTGGTAGAGAAATTGGAAATCGGAGAGAGGAGAATCCTCAGGAAGATCCTAGGCCCAGTAAAGGAAGATGGGGAATTCCGAAGGCGGCATAACTCTGAGCTCTACGAACATATTGAGATGCTTTCTGACTGTGCAAGGAAAAGAAGGGTAGCCTTCTATGGCCACGTTGAAAAATTGCCTCCAAATCGACTAACCAACCGTCTGTTCACCTTCTGGCAAAACAAGAAGGTTCGTACCACTTGGTTGACAGAAACCGCGAAGGATATTAAAGAACTGGGAATAACAGATCTCCAAAACAGACAGTCTGTGAGACACACCCTGGACAGAAGAGAGAAAGCAGTTACACCGGCAGAAGATGCGACAATACTGGGCAAAGATCAAAGCCCAACAGTTGAACAAGCGTGGTCCAAAGTAGGCCTATTTGAAAGAAGAAGAAAGCTTGTTTAAATTAAAATACGAGTATTTATTACAAATTAAAATGGAGAATTATTATTTCGGAATAATTTATATTTGTACTATTCAGCCTTCTCCTTCTATCTTTTGTCAGTTCGTTGTTGCTGACACACACAAATACTTATGTGCAAGTTGGTACAATTCGAGAAAAATGAATTGCTTTGACTCCCAAAATTGTAAGGGATTCAGTTTCCTTTCTATTAGTGGTAGCATATGCAATTATAATATTTTTATATTATTTGCATTCAGTTATTTTTTTCAGTTATAGATTATTTGCATTGTAATAGAATGTTTCAAAAATGCAATATTCTCGCTAAACGCATTCACTTTCGCGAAAACTGTCCGTAAATATTTGGAAGAGAATAAAAATATAAATAAAATAAAATGAAATATAATTTAAAAAAAAATAGCTTAATTTATATAAATTAATAATACTACAGCTACAGGCAATAATAACTAAAATAATAATTTTTAGGGTGAATCGAGAGATCATTAAAATCTTATTATTAAAATCACTCGTTTACTAATCACTCGATTATCCCAATCATTCGGTTATGCCCATCACTATTATGTACTAGGCAGAATAAAAATAAAATGGAATAATAATAAACACGTCCGATTCGGATACTAAAACTTTCACATGAAATTAGAATTTAAGTATTACGCAATATTCAAACCCACGAGAAAAATGGTTAAGTGGAGAACGACTCTTTAAAATGTTGACTGCCAGCAATTTTTTTTTTTTTGGAAGACACCGAATCACTCCGATCGGAGTGCGTGGCAGTCAACCTGTTAAAAGATTTAATATTCAATTTAATTAAGCCATAAAAAAAAACTTTTTAAATGTGTTTCGATAATTTTCCATATTATAAGCTGAATTATATATTTACGCTTTGTATGTAATTTATAAAAAATCCATCCTAGAAGAAATCGATTTTCGACAGGTCAATCTTCTGTCTTTGATTTTTCTGCTAAGTCGATTTTAATAAACTACAATTCGAATCGATTCGCGAGTTGCATCTTTTAGTCGAAGTTCGGAGACCCTATTTGCTATTATCTGGTAGTGCCCCCGCCAAGTCGAGCACAGCTGTACCATCCTTTTCTCGAAGCGATTCACAGCAATTTTGACCTCCCTGTAACTTCGTTGTGTATAAAGCAAGAAGTTTGAATTTTTAGATATCAAGAGGACATTATAACTGGCTATATTGTCAATATACATAAAAATTATACCTTATAGTTTACGAATAATCGCTAGTCAAAATTCTTAATTTTGTCACTGACACACTCACCGATCAAAATTCTAGGGTACTTCTAGCAATCTTACAAACCTAAAATTTCGAATTTTAGTTAGCGTTTAGCCTATAAAGGAAGGAAAAAATGAAAAATCCCGAAAATTCATTATACGAAAAATTAAAAATTATTATTTAACTAACGTACAAACGCGATGTACAGGGTGAGCAAAACTCGATGTCTCAGCTCTATTATAAGAAAACGAAAAACGATAGAAAAAATCTGAAAAGAGGTTCTTAAATGGGATTGAGTAAGTACCATTTTAAGCCAAATTTACATATTTTTCCACATTTGGAAACTGGAGTAATGACGTCATCGAATTTTGTTTTCCCAGAACCATACCTATATTTTTGCATATTTGAAAAAACTAATTTTTCTGAACAAATTTTATAAACATATAAATAAATGTAAAATAATGTAAACATATATTCCATATGACACTAACTAAAATAACTGACTTGGTCTTACATGAGATCTCACAACTCTTTGTAGCGAAAGAACTGCGAATTTTTTTACATTTTGTTTTTGATGGGATATATTATTATTTACACGTGGCTACATACTACATTACTATATATATATACTACATTACTATATATATATATATATATATATATATATATATATATATATATATATATATATATATATATATATATATATATATATATATATGTTGTATTTAAGGTTTTCGCGGATAGGCACCTGTGTTGTATTGTTGTATTTAAGGTTTTCGCGGATAGATACCTGTGTTGTATTGTTTTCTCGGGAATTCCGCGTTGATGCTGAGGGTTGGCTCTGAAAAGAACCGGATTCTCGACGTTTCGGCGAACCAACATTCGCCATTCTCAAGAGATATATGCGTCCGTGCGGGTCAACCGTTAGACGCATACTACTGAGAGCTCGTTCGTGCGACGCGACTACTTATAGCTGTCTGGCTTCGGGTCATGCGCGTTCTGTGCGGTGCTTCGGTTCGGTTGTTTGTTTGTCTTGTTGGTCGTACATGAGTCTGGGGTGTCTGGTATTGCATTTTGAGGGTGAATATGATCGGTCGCCATGCTGGGGGCAGTCTCAAGGAATCGTCTCTCGTGTTCATGCAGTAGTCTCGTTTTTCTATCTCTATGGCTTCTCTGTATACTCGTGACATTTCGTGGCTAATCTGTGCAACAGTCCTTGAATTTCTCCATCCATCCATCAAAAGTCTATCCAGTGACCGGTGTTTGTGTGTTTGACAAGTGCCGATGAAACTTTGTCTCTGTGTCTGACTGAAACTACATGTTCTTGAACATGTTCACATGTTCCGCAAGGTATTTCGTAAATTCCATGGGATTCTAACGGGATGGTGTCTTTAACGCTGCTTAGCATGGAGGATATTTTCTGGATAGGTTTGAAAATTGTGTCTATTAAGGATTCTGGCGATTTTGTCAGTTGATCCATGAACATATGGTAGGTATGCTGTGCTAACGGGTTTCTGGTGTTCTTCAGTTCTTTGGCTACTGTTCTCTGTACGACGGAAAGCTCTGGATATTAAGCTGTTTGGATATCCATTTGAAGAAAGAGCTTCTCGTAAGTTCCTCAATTCTTTCGGTAAGTTAAGCTGGTCGGCTAGTCTTTTGGATAGGGTGGTAAGAGTGTTGACTACAGATGCTAGTTGTTTGGGATGATGGTGCGAAGAAGCGTTCAGATATATGTCTGTGTGGGTTGGTTTCCTGTACATAGTGTGACTCAAAGTGCCGTCAGGTTTCTTCTGTAAAACATCCAAGAAAGGAAGTCGTTGATGCTTTTCTATCTCCATTGTGAATTTAATTATAATAATAACCTTGGTTATTATAATAATAACCTTCTCAGACAGAGACAAAAACCTGCACCAAAACCACTCAACATCGACAAAGTGGTTTACAATCTTTCAGACCAGCCCCTAGACGAACCTATCAAAACCGTACTGGCCAAGGGTTTTAACTTTGCAATAGCACCAACTCGCCTTCCCAAAGAAGACATAATCACTGGTGTCGAGACTGCTATCTCACAACTCCCTGCCACATTAGCCGAGACAATAAGACAGGAAACATGCCACATTTTAAGATCTGCCAAACCACCGACAAGAAACATCTCATACGAGGAATTCAAAGCCCTCAAGGCACTAAGAGAAATAAACAAAAAATGACAACAATCTTAGATGATCCAGCTTATCTACCCAGTACAACGGACCCCACAACCTATCTTGAGAAAACTACCAGACAAAAGATCCTAAGCTCTAGCATTGACAAGGAAACAATGAATTATCTTATACCAAGGGAGAAATCTTCACGGTGTCCCAAGATATATGGTTTACCAAAGATCCACAAAGATGGAGCCCCAATATGACCAATAGTAAGCTCCGTTGGTTCACCGGTCCAACTTCTTGCTAAACATTTAGCAAAATGTTTACAACCATACGCCGAAGATTGTGATTCCTATGTCCGCAATGCTGAACACTTCATAGACATTCTGAAAAATCACCTACTCCAGCCCGGCCACCTCCTTGTGAGCTTTGACATTGTATCTTTATTCACAAAAGTACCGGTCCCTGAGGTCTTAAACATCATAAGATCAAAATTAAAACCAGAAAAGTATGTATCAGATCTGGCAGAACATGGTTTAAAGAATACATACTTTAGGTATGATGGTCAAATATACAAACAAGTCCTAGGAGCACCAATGGGTTCCCCTCTATCCCCAATAATAGCCAACATATTTCTTACAGGTTTTGAGGAAAAGGCAATCTCATCAGCCACACTTAAACCTACACTCTGGTTAAGATATGTTGTCGACACATTTGTAATCTGGCCCCACGGCAGACCAGAGCTAGACAAATTCCTTAACCATCTTAACTCCCAACAAGACCAAATTAAATTCACAATGGAGATAGAAAAGCATCAACGACTTCCTTTCTTGGATGTTTTGGTACAGAAGAAACCTGACGGCACTTTGAGTCACACTGTGTACCGGAAACCAACCCACACAGACAGATATCTGAACGCTTCTTCGCACCATCATCCCAAACAACTAGCATCTGTAGTCAACACTCTTACCACCCGATCCAAAAGACTAGCCGACCAGCTTAACTTACCGAAAGAATTGAGGAACTTACGAGAAGCTCTTTCTTCAAATGGATATCCAAACAGCTTAATATCCAAAGAACTGAAGAACACCAGAAACCCGTTAGCACAGCATACCTACCATATGTTCATGGATCAACTGACAAAATCGCCAGAATCCTTAAAAGACACAACATCGGCACAATTTTCAAACCTAACCAGAAAATATCCTCCATGCTACGCAGCGTTAAAGACACCATCCCGTTAGAATCCCATGGAATTTACGAAATACCTTGCGGAACATGTGAACGAACCTACATTGGACATACCAATAGAAAAATATCTGCTAGGATTCAAGAACATGTAGTTTCAGTCAGACACAGAGACAAAGTTTTATCGGCACTTGTCAAACACACAAACACCGGTCACTGGATGGACTTTAGAAATTCAAGGACTGTTGCACAGATTAGCCACGAAATGTCACGAGTATACAGAGAAGCCATAGAGATAGAAAAACGAGACTACTGCATGAACACGAGAGACGATTCCTTGAGACTGCCCCCAGCATGGCGACCGATCATATCCACCCTCAAAATGCAATCCCAGACACCCCAGACTCATGTACGACCAACAAGACAAACAAACAACAGAACCGAAGCACCGCACACAACGCGCATGACCCGAAGCCAGACAGCTATAAGTAGTCGCATCGCACGAACGAGCTCTCAGTATGCGTCTAACGGTTGACCCGCACGGACGCATACATCTCTTGAGAATGGCGAATGTTAGTTCGCCGAAACGTCGAGAATCCGGTTCTTTTCAGAGCCAACCCTCAGCATCAACGCGGAATCCCCGAGAAAACAATACAACACACACACATATATATATATATATATATATATATATATATATATATATATATATATATATATATATATATACGCAAAACAAAACGCGAAACAAAAACAATCATTAAATGTTTGACATTTGCAGATGATGTTGCCATTACCAGCAATAACGCACAGGAGGCAAGGGAAGCACTGGAGAGATTACATGAAATAGCCGCTAAAACAGGTTTGCAGATATCTTATGAGAAGACCCAATACATGGAACGACATACCAACAATGTACATACCATACATACGACTTATGGATCTATACAAAGAGTGGAAAAATTTAAATAGTTAGGGGAATATATACAAATAGGAGGATCAAACAAGATGTCTAACATTAAACGAACGGAAAAACTCCAGAAAGCATATAAACTTACATGAAACATTACATGTCACATTATAATAAGAAAAGCATATCAAGGCAGTCCAAACTCAGACATTACAAAACAGTTGTATTGCCTGAAGCATTGTATGCGTCAGAAACGACCACAATTGGACCATCTGGCATCATAGAAACAGAAAAAATTGAACGCAAAATTCTTAGAAAAATATTTGGAGCAGTACACAGAGATGGGATATGGATGAAAAGACCTACCAAAGAGCTATATGAACACACAGACAGACTTACAGATATCATTAGAAAACGAAGACTAACTTTCTATGGGCACATCCAGAGAATGAACAATAACGACTTACAAAAAAAATCTTTGATGTAGTAAACAGTTCAAGTAGGAAAACAAATTGGTTTCATGAAATAGAAGATGACTTAAAGCAATTGGGGATAAATCAGCAAATAATAGAAGACAAGAAAAAAATCAGAAGCAAAATTAAGAATACCAAATTTTTAGTAAGCGAAAGGAAGATAGGAACATTGTGGACAGTAAAAAAGGAAACAGGAGCACAGTCAAAGGATGAAGAGATTTTGGGAAGAGAAGAAAAAGAAGGGAAAGAAGTGAAACTTGTGATCATGAGATATTTAAGTTTTTGTTCAAACACTGTCCATATGGGCAAAAATGATGTAATAATATATATATATATATATATATATATATATATATATATATATATATAACGGATTGGCCATATTCGAAGAAAAGATCGGACAACACTGTAACTGAATTTAATTCAATAGATACATATTAAATATAAGATTAACAACCAAAATACAAGCCGATTATTTATTTAAGCATTCTTCTTAAAAAAAGTTATCTATTTAGTCCTGTGGTGGTTTTCGCCAGGAACTGCGGCACCCTCGTTTACTATTAAAACTGCTCAGAGTGAGGCAGAATATAGTAATTAATACACCGTGTTTAGGATTAACACGTATTCGCTCCGTGCATAACCGCGCTTAGCGTAAATTTCGTGTAGTATTTTTACAGTTCGTCACAGAACACTTGAAAATGTGTTTTGGCCTTGAATCCATTATCAATTTATGCACTTTATTAGTTTATGTAAAATAATAAAGGGAGGCTAAATGGCTGGTATGGGGTCTCAGGGGTAGCAGAAAGTGCCACTATTCCTGCTACAACAAAACACTTGACTCTAACAAAAATTAGCACTTTAAAGCTTAATATTTCACAAACGGATCTCCTAATCGAAATATTATTTTCACAAATCTGTAATATTTTTGAAAGACCTATCCAACGATACCCTACACCATGGGGTAGACGAGAAAAAAAAAACGTAACCACTTCTTTAGGGCAAAGGAGGTACCCTAAAATTTTTTTTTTCAAGATTTTATTTTACCACTTTGTCGGCGTGACTAATCTGTATATCCATGCCAAATTACAGCTTTATATTTCTAATAGTCTCTGAGCTAAACTGCGGACGGACGGACAGACATATCGAAACTATAAGGGTTCGTTGTTGATAACAACGGAACCCTAAAAACGACATCTTAGGAAAAATCACGAATGAAATCATATACAATCTAGAGAGTTTCGGCAACGAATCTACTAAATTTTTGTACAAACTAAGATTAACTGCCATGGCTAAAGTGCAATATGGAAACACAACAGCGAATCAACTATATCAACACCTAAGGAACTGTATGCACCAAGCAGCGAACGAAGCTATAGGACCACAAGAAAGGCATTTTAAAAATAAAGAGTGGTGATGTGAAGAAATATAAAGACTAGCAGAAATTAAAAAGAAAGCTTATCAAACTTGGCTACAATCTAAAAAAATAGAAGATAGAACGATCTATGCACACTGGAATAGAGAAGTTAAAAAACTTGTAACAAAAAAGAAAAATGAGATTTGGGAAAAAAATGCGAGGAGATAGAGAGGTGCATGGGAGGAACACAAGTTTCGGAAGCGTGGAAGGCAATCAAACATATTAGAAAAGAAGGGCAAGTGAATAAAATTGAACTAATAAGTATGGAGGAGTGGGAAACATATTACAAAGAACTGCTAACAGAAAAGAGTTCCACATTGATAACCTGGATATAGAGACACCCACAAATGAAGAAGTAAATGCGATAACGATAAAAGAAATAAAGGAAGCCCTAAAAGAATCTAAAAATAAAAAGGCTGCAGGGCCAGGAAATATCCCAATTGAACTAGTTAAAAATGGACCAGAATTATTACTAGAGCTGATAGCCAAGATCTTCAACAAATGTCTAATAGAAGGCGACAACATTCCAGAAGATTGGAATATTGCTCATATGAGCTCAATATATAAAAAAGGAGACAGCAGATATGCAAAGGATGACTGGAGAAAGATGGCCTAAAATAGCATTCCAATATATACCAAGAGCAAGGAGAAAAAGAGGCAGACCAGCAATAAAATGGATAGTTGGTATTATGGAAACCATTAAAGATAGAGCCATAGAAGAAGATGGCTGGAGAGATAAGGAGAGGTGGAAAAAGAAGTGCGGGATGCGGCAAAGGCTGTAGGAACCTCGCTCTATATATATATATATATATATATATATATATATATATATAAAATAATAAAACACTGTTTTATTTAGCAAAATACATGTCAATATATACAAATAAATGATAAATGACGTAACTAGACATGAAGTTCTTAAAAGTGTCACCTTTGGCGCTAGTGCTGTTGCGCTCGGAGCGAATATGCCCAATAATTATTGACATAAACACGGTTTAGACTTAGTTTAAGAATTTATAAGGTAATTTAAACTCCATGTATTTATTATTTGCAAATTGCAGTAGAATTCTTGAGAGGGCTCAAGTTAATTCAAATTTTATAATATTTAGTTAGTTTACGTTTCTTGATAACATGGCGAACCCATCGGGGGTAGAACCTAGTTTTATCTTTTCGTCTCGCAAAAATTTTAAAATTCGTTAAATGTATTCTTTTAATTGTAAGTAAAAAAAATTAAAGCGTCATTAACATCGAATTGGGATTTGGCAACATTTGAGTGAGGTGGCATTTGAAAAATGAAGAAATGTCACGGAAGAAATACGGAGGGAACACCTCTCACCAATCTTCGTGATAACTAATACACAATGAAACCATTTTAGGATTTAGTTAGTTAGATCTACTCGACAGTAGTAGTCGAATTTAATCAACCTTCTAATATTTTTAACCCCACAAAGGTAAATATAGTTACAAAATACGTTATTTCATTATATTAGAGAGCACAAAATATCTTTAAAAACTAATTGATTTCGATATTGTTTATGGATTTATTTAAATGTTTTTCATCTAATAATTTAATATTAGATGAAAAATTCTCTGCCGATGGCCTGTAATATTTATGTATAACAGTTACGTAACTATTATCTTATTTTTCGTCTAAAAAATCTCTATCTGGCCCATGGCCTGTAATATTTATGTAAAACAAATCGCTTCACATAATTATTTTAATATAAATATAATAATCATATTTTTATAACAATTACCATTTTATAACAACACCCATTTGTGTGAAGCAAATATATTTTCTTTCCATTACATAATTAATCCAAAAAAACATCTAATTTTCTAAAACAAATTTTGAAAACCGATAAATTTATGTATATATAAACATTTTGAATATTGCTGCAATTTCACAACAAAATAAATATCACAATATTTGTCTCAAGATTCAAATGTATTGAATCTTAATATACGTTGATGATTTTTTAAATATACGTTGTTAAAATGCAAATTTTATATTCATCTCGAATGAAATAGTCATTACTCAAACAAATGCAAGGTATTTATAAAAACCTTTCAATCAGGTCTATCCATTAAAAAATAATTAATTTATATTATTTAAACAAAAGCTTGATGGATAAGACAAATTATGTATCTATTATAATAAATTATTTCACATGAATATTTGAACACACAAGAGAGATATTTTTTCAAAAATATTTCTCGTTTGAAGAGATACTATATGCACAAAAGTAGATGCAAACTGTTTTCTTATAACTGTACAAATAATCATCTTTTCTACTTACTGCAAATTTGTCAGACTAGTGCATCTGAATAACAATGAATAGAAATAAAAAATGCCAGACGGATAATTAATTAATTAACCACACATAAATCTTGCAACTAGCAATAAAGTTTTTGCGTATATTTTCCTGCAAATCTGAAACCACATGAGATTTCCAAGTTTAGCAACAATTAAACTAGTATTTAGATTTAATAACGATGTTTGTAGCAATAACACAAGCAAAATTACGGATTTTTTTTTCTTCAAATTAACATTTTTTGTTTGGTTAGACAATTAAATAAATCATTTTAATTTTATGTGAAATATGTATAATTTTACAAATTAAAACCTTTAAAATATTTCGTGTTCTGACAAAACTAAAAAATTTGTAAATATTTTGATCTAAAAGAATTGGTCATTTTTGGCCCATGTTAGAAGGTTATGATTAGAAACGTATATTGGCTTGGACTATTTTTTCCACAATGGTAGCAAGCAGGCGCTAAAATGACTTGGGCACGTTTTCTCATTTTTGTCAATTTTCGACTTCACTGGTCACTTTTAGCAGTAAACCCACGATATAAATTGCAAAGACTATTTATATACAAAATGTGTGTCCTATTTCTCTTTGGTATCAGATTTCTTGTGTAATCTAAAGACTAAATCTATCTTGTTTGCTATTACATATCTAGTCTTTTATAGTCTTGCCTATCCACAATGATCTATTAAATACCAATTTTAAATGCTCTATACAGTAATTATTTAATAAACTATACAATCAATTCATCAAATCATAAAGCTGAATTTAAAAAAATCCAATCTTAATGTCAGTGGCCAATTAATGTCTTACGAAATTAGATTCTCATGTATATAATAAATGACATTCAGAATATAAAATCAGAAAAGAAAGCATAAAATTTACAAATTGCACAAGGAAATGTTATTAGTCTACATACTTAGAAAGTGACAGTTCCACAAAATGTGTAATTTTATATAAATTAAGATATCTACACGAAACAAAATAATATTTATTTAACACATGATTTACTTGATTATACATACTTCTTCCTTGTGTACTTGCAACTAATTTTGTATATGATGTATTTACAAAGTTTAATCAAAACTTACTCCTCTACGTTTACTAGTCAAGTCCAGGGCTTCTTAAAATGTTTCTTAAATAATAATAGGTTTTATTTTTGTGACTATTGTTGTTTAATTGCTTATCTATTATCTATTTTTTAAACATATTTTGTTGTACAAATCTAAATTTCTAATTAAATTGAAATGAATTATTATAATGGTTCCAAAATCTTCAGTATAATTTATTACTTCATCATTTAACATTTTTTCATAATCAATAAGGTATTCATAAATTAATTAAATATGCTCATTGCTATAAAAATTTAGTAATCTGCAGAAAAAATAAAAAAAAAACATAAGTTGTTATTTCCACTAATTCCTATAAAATTACAAAATAATTTATTATGAAAAAAAATCTACATATAAGATTACGTAAGTATAAAATGTTAATAATACGGTGGGAGGTGGAAAGATGAAGGCCTTGAAAAAGACGAGATGAAGAAGAATGGCAAGCACGATTGATCCCTGATAATAAAGCGAATTACGTAATTTTTTTATTCATTTGTGAAGAACCGGCTAGTTCACAACAAAATTGACATTTAGTATGTAGTTAGAAACAAACGTTTCGCGAAACGTAAAATAAAATCTCGAAATTATAAACAGATTTATTTTTCTTCCCAGGAAAAACACACTAATCACAATAATCTAAATAAAGCATAATTACACCGTAACTACATTAACTACCTGTAATTCTAAAACATTGTCAACTAACAACAATATTGTTTATAGTGAATGGAAATGAGAAGTTTGTGTTTTACTTTCTTGGCCTTTTTGGCTGTGACTAAGGCGCAGTTCGGATTTAATCCATTATCTGCAGTTCAAAAAACGGCGTCAAATGTTGCTGGAAAAGCTACCAATACCGCAACAAATGTTGCTAGTGTCGTGCCTGGTGGCGAAACTGTAGCCAAATTAGGTACTGGAGCTTTGGAAGCCGTTTTGGAAGAAAGCTGGGGTGGATATCAAGTAAGAATACAATAAAAATTGTACATAAACTATTTGGCAAAAGTGATTACTAGCCATGTTGCCAAATTCATAATTATGCTCAAACACACATTTTAACACATCCAAATAAGAAACAAAGAGTATACAGATCACAATACCATACAGATAAGACATACCAGATAAGACTAGACCAGTAAAAATATATAAACAAGATAGAAGTAGACATATAGCGACAAGTACAGATATAAAGGCGAAAAAGACAATACTAGTAAAAGCAAATTCTATACTAAATCTTTCGTGTAATTGTTTCTAGAAATTGTTTAACAAAGTATATGCGACAGCTGAAGAAGCAACTTTACGTAAAGAAATCTTCATAGAAAATATTAAGAAGATTGAGAAATTCAACAAAGACTACACAAGTGGAAAATTCGGTTTCGTCCAGAAATTGAATTCTTTCGCTGATATGCTAACGCATGAATTCAATTCGATCGTGAACGGATTCAACAGAGGACATAAACCCGAAAAACCAATTGAAAAATCCAGCACTTTTATTCCAAGCGCCAATGTCCAGATTCCCGATTCTATAGATTGGAGGGAAAAGGGAGCAGTATCTCCAGTTAAACAACAAGGATTGTGTGGAGGATGCTACGCATTTAGTGCAGTAAGTTGAAAATTGAAAATATACATATAATCCAAATTCATGTAGGAAACAAACATCAGGAATTCACAATTTTTTTTCTGTTAATTCAAAACTAAATTTAATGACAATTGTAGTAACTAACATTCTGGCAAACCTAATATTTTAGATTTAGTTGTAATCGATATACAAATAATCTCTTCCATTCAATCACTATATTGTGATATTCGATTCAATTATACCTAACAAATCTTCAATCAAATATTGAAGATTATAAGATATATTATATAATATTATGATTTTATGATCATCTTTTAGGCTGGAGCTATTGAGGGTCACTACTACCGCAAAACAGGAATATTAAATGAACTCAGTCCCCAAAATTTGATTGATTGCACTGGACCTTACGGAAATGATGCTTGTCTAGGAGGCTTGATGGATCCTGCCTTCCAATATGTCAAAGACAATGGTGGAATTGACAAACTTACCGCTTACGCCTACGAATCAAAGAATGGCAGCTCCTGTCGCTACAATAACGACGGCAAAGGAGCCACAACCTCAGGTAAAGGAAAACTATTTGTGCAAAGTATCGGAAGAAACTTAAAATCATTAAAATGTATTTAAATATTAAATTAACATACTACAAGTAGTTATTTCTCCATAATCCAAACAGCAGTGTTACATCAAGTTTTATATAAAAAGCAGATGCTTATGCATAATTTATGTCTTGACCTATTTCGAGTTTAATTATTCAGTTTGTTCTTAGATATCAGAGCCATTATAATTCACAATATTATAATTTTAGGATTTGTAACTTTACCAGAAGGAGATGAACAAGCTTTGAAAATAGCAGTAGCTACATTGGGTCCTATTTCTGTAGCTATTGATGCTAGTTTGGAAACTTTCCACTTCTACTCTGATGGAATCTATTTTGATGAGAAATGTAAGAACAAAACTGAAGAAATGAACCATGCTATGCTCGTTGTTGGATATGGAACTGATACCGATGGCAAGGAATATTGGCTTGTCAAGAACTCTTACGGAGAAGAATGGGGAAAAGGCGGATATATTAAGATGGCAAGAAACGCTAATAATCATTGTGGAATTGCTAACATTGCAAGTTATCCTCTAGTTTAGAAAATTACAATTGTTTTATGCAGTTTTTTTTATTTTGGTGATGTCAGCTAATTTTTATTAATAAGATTCTAATATGGTAGTAATAAAATCATTGTATAATGCAGATCAATTTTATTTTAACCTCTGTTATAGGGTAAACAATGTTAGCTAAATTGGCGTTTCTAGCAATGTTTAAAAATCTTTTTAAATCTTAAGATTTAAAATCTTAGTTTTACACTTTATTTTACAAAGAAAGTTAGTTATCTTAGAATATTTCTTAATAGTCTAGATCAGGGAGTCGGCAATCTATAAAGATAAGTCAAATTTTTATCTAATTTCGAAATGGATCAAAAGCCACGAATGATTATTTTTAATAGTCATATTTTCAGTATTTTTTAAATAAAATATTTGGTTAAAATAGTACATTTTGTAACGAGGGCGAAAGGTTGTCAATATATTGGTTGCGCATTCGCACGAGAGTGAAATTGATAATTTCGCCCTTGTAACAAACAATATTTTTTATCACTCAAGCGAGGGGAGGTATCTTACAAGTTTGGGATCCACGTGCCATCAAAAAAAATATGATTGCTCTCATGAAAAAGTAGATCCGAAAATACTGAAATTTTTCTGCCAATTTTTTTTTAACTCGTTGTATGAGTCCGGAATACCATACCAAGTATCGTAAATTGCTCTATCTATTTTCGATAGATTACTCACACCAATCGGGTTACGCTGTTGTGTAAGTTTGCATTTTTCTTTCACCACTTTTTCCAGTTCAGTAGAAAGTTTTCCAAATTTGGAGCTCCACAATTCCGTGTTTTGTAAATCAATCAATTCCATTTCAAACGCACCTTGATCAATACCGATTGGAGAAAATATTAAATCTTTCAAATCTGCATTAAGAGGATCGACAATTAAAACCAACGTCGCTTTATCATTTCCAAATTCATGGAATCTGTTTTGAAAAGATTTCTACATATTAATGATGACTGTCCTGAAATAATCGATATCAATCACAACAGTATTTTCTTGGCGGCACTCGGATAACTTTTGAAAGTTATTTAACGTCCCTTTTTGTAAATCGTCAGCTAAAACACTGTTTCTTTTCAAATAAAATAATTTCTTGAAGCATATAAAAAGCAATATTTCCTTTAGCCTGCAATTTGCGATTGAGCTGATTTAGTTGTGATATAACGTCCACCGTGAAGTAAAAATTTTGCAACCAGTGATCCTCTTTTAATTCTGGATAATTAATTCCCCTGTTATCGAAGAATTCTTTAACTTCGTTAAAGCAAGATGCAAAACGTGATAACATATTTACTCTTGAAAGCCATCAGACTCTGTTAAACAGGAGAAGGTCCTATATTCACTCTCCATTTCACTCAAAAACTCTTTAAATTGACGATGATAAAGAGCCTTTGCGATATTAATGGTGGCCTTGACTACCAAATCCATAATAAAAGCAATATCTTCTGGAAATGTTTGTACGCGTAATGTTCATTTTTTTCTTTTAAAATTGTGACAAATCCTCTTTTATTGCCCACCATACTTTTTGAATTGACACAATTTTAGTAAGTGGGATGTGATTTTTCTTCCGACATTCGGTCACTGCATTTGCAACATCTCCTCCTCGTGTTTGACCCTTGAGTGGTAATAATCCCAGGAGTTCTTCTTTGGGACCATCTGATGAAATATAGCGAGCAAAGAGCGAAGAAACGAACAACTTGCGCCGTATCCTTTATCCACAAGAATCACGTCCTCAACTTGTTTCTGGCATACATTTAATGATATATATTTTTTATCCTGTCTGTTCCAGTCTTGGCACACAATGGTAAGCTTGTAAAAGTATGTCAGCCACATTTATAAAACAACTTTTTATGTACAGGCTGAGCAAAACTCGACGTCTGAAAAGAGGTTCTTAAATGGGATTGAGTAAGGACCATTTTAAGCCAAATTTACATATTTTTCCATATTTGGAATAAACTGCTAAGTTCCGTATATTAGTGGATGATGCGTGCCACAAGTATGCGTGAGAGGCTGCCTAAGCTCTCGGAGAGTACGGCACCTTAAGAAGATAACTAATTTTACAAATGAAAACTTAAGATTATATATACTAACGTATATTGATAATCTGTGGTTAAATGCGTTTTTTTAATTTCTGTTTAGTTGGGAATACCGGTAATTGAGAGGATCTAATGTATTTCTAATGGAATTATGGATAATAGGGGATTAATGCGGGAATTTTTGATAATACTTTATTTTTACAAATTTGCTTATAATTTTTTAACGGGAAAAGATAGCAAATTTTTTTCTTTACAAAAGTTCAGAAAAATGAGCTTTTTTCAAATAGCGATAAGAGCAAAAATATAGGTATGGTTCTAGGAAAACAAAATTCGATGACGTCATTAATCCAATTCCCAAATATAGAAAAATATAAATTGGTCCTTACTCAATCCCATTTAAGAACCTCTTTTCAGATTTTTTTATATCGTTTTTGTTTTCTTATAATAGAGCTGAGACATCGAGTAATGCTCACCCTGTACTCACCATCAGTGAATGGTTTTTCCGTTTTTGACGATTTTGTGACTCGTTCAATTTCTTTAGTTCCAAATTAAGAATTTGCAGACTTTCATCAAAAGAGCAACTTGTCTTTTTAAAATTTGATTGAAGTTCTTCAATTACGAATTGGTAAAACCATACTACATTATAGATAATCATATAATCTTAATAAAGTCGGAACACAGCCTGAGTATATAAATATATTCAACCTTTCCGGAGCTCTATAACACTAATGGGTCTTTTTAGAACTACCAAAAACAACTCTCATGTGAAATTTGTCAGTTCTTTTATATCTTTCCGTCCGCATTCGTAGACTGAAGTGGACTACGTGGATCTCCGACTTCATTAAGTTCATATTATTATCTGTAGTATGGTTTTACCAATTCTAAATTATCATTTAAATCAATAACCTGCTTATGGCATACAGGGCATACAGGCCATGGCATACAGGGCTTCTGGCCGTAAGACTGATGTGTAGTGTTTAAGTTTTAGCTTGCGTAACAGGCATTTCTTATTGTAAGTGTTCTTAGTCAGCCGATAGGCTAGTTCTAACTTGCTGACTCTCTTGGATAATGATGCTCTTTCGGATTTCGAAGTTGGGTTCAACCCATTCGCCGATATACTTAAATTTCTCAGTCCTCTTGATGTTTCCCTGTTCTAGTAACATCTCTGTTTGCTTCTCTAATGTTGGTGAAGAATTCTGTTTCCTCCAGGGACACTTGAAGACCCACTTTGGCAGCCTGTTTTCTGAGGCAGTTTACCTGCATTGTTGCCATCTCAAGAGAATCAGCAAACAGTGCCATATCATCTGCAAAGGCCAGGCAATCTACAACCAGTCCATCGTTCTTACGTCCCAGGTAGATACCACTCTGAGCACCCAAATTGTTCAGTTCCTTGCGCCATTTTCTCATAACCTCTTCAAGGACACAGTTGAAGAGAAGTGGGGAAAGTCCATCTCCTTGTCTCAAAATTTAACCTTGGAATGGGTGTTGGTCAAAGTTTCTAGGATGAGTCTGCAGGTTTTGTTGTCTAGTGCTAGTTCCTGGAGTACTTTGTTAAGCGTTTCTCTATCAATGGAATCGTAGGCCTTCCTAAAATCAACAAAGGTGACGACCACCTTGCGGTTTCTCATCTTGTATATATTATATCATCAAGTATGAAATGTCTCTCAACATTATACTTTTTTTTATTTGCTAGTTTTTCATGGCAAATAAGACAAGTTGGAAGATCAGCTGCATTAGGTACAAAAGCAAATGATTCAGTCCATTCTGTTTGGAATTCACGATGTTGATCGGCTATTTTTTTTTCTTCGAAGCCATTTTAGACAGTAATTTAAAGTTTCTGAATTATGTCCAAAAAAGCATAATTTTGAACTATGCACTAACTTGACTGTGAGACAAAATAACTGAAAGAAACAACCGAGATCTGAGATAATAGGTACGAACCGCACTGTAACTGTGAGTTTTGAGCTTGGCGGCCCGTCGAACAAATAACAGAAGAGAGACAAGCGCCTGGCTGTGTGAAACCTCTCGACGAGATCTCGCTGAATTTTCGTCGACCAATTTCAAGCAAACATGTGGCTGATCACGGAGTGTGACACATTTTTTCAGTCATTAATAACTGTTCCTGTTCGGTAATGTGCATGTGTAATATTTTGTATGTTTCAATATATTTCCGAAGAACCATAAGCTCACACCAAAAGAGCCACCTGTGGCTCGCGAGCCACATTTTAACGACCCCTAGTCTAGATCCACGATTTTTAACTGGGGGACCGCCAAAATTGTGTTAGATTTATTTATTTATGAATGCACTTTAAATTTTTTTGTCACTATAATCCACTATCATTAACTAAGATTGGATAAACTAAGAGGAAAAAAATAACTATAGTATTTGCCAGAATAAACTCTACTGAAAATGACAATTAAGAAATGAAAATTAGAATTTATGTTTAAATTCATATATTTAATTGGAGGTGTGGGGAGTGAAAGACGAATTGCAAATTTAAAGAGTGCAGCTGTAGTTCTTAAAAATGGCCCTCAGGCTAGGTAGGATTACGCCGGCATATATTGAACTGCAAGAAACAAATAAGATGAGTTGTTAAGATAAGTTAACAAATAAGATGAATAAGATGATGTTTTCACAGGCAGTTAGGAAAGTAGTCAGTTTTGAAAGAAAAGTGTATGGAATGGTCAATGAAAGGATTGTGAAAGAAGTGCTGAGAGTTGGTAGGATGGAAGGTATGGGTGTACATAAGGGGATTAAGTGGGGGAGCAAAAAGAACAAGTTATATGAAAGTTGTGGCTGGGTATATGAAGAGATTGATAGAATGTTTAGGAGTGGAAGGATAGTGGAAGAATGGGTATGCGACAGATTAACTGAGGTGGAATTGCAGAGCTGTCACGGTAAGATCGAGGGAAGCAAGTTCAAGTGCAAGTTTTTCAAAGGCTTCCGTTGTACGTTAAAATAATGAATCATTGACAGGTACTGGATGGGCACTGGCTTTAGGTTGTGTGGGATATGAGGGAAGGCTAGCGACGTGTGGGCGAAAAATTGTGCGGGATGTCAGTGGAGCAGCGATGAGAGATGGTGGTAGAAAACTGGAGTGTGTGCTTGAGGGAATATGGATCTAGTTGGCCCTTGATGGAAAGGGTGGTGCAGTTTAAAAAAAAACTTTAGTTCACATTTTGTGTGGTGAAGCCATATTATCTTGTTACTTTTTGGAAGCTTGGATATTGTTAGTATTTTTATTATTGTTTTCTTTTTTAATTTTTAAAATGGGGATTTGATTGTTCAGTTATTTTGTTTATGGAGAATTAAGTACTTTTGTTGTTTATATGTTTAAATCAGGGACCAAAAACGAAAAATATTTCGTTCCTTTCTGATCAGAACGAAAACGAAAAATTTCGATTTCGTTATTTACGTTCTCACCCAAAACATATCGATTTCGTGAACCGAAATTAAATAACGGTTAAAACCGGTTTTGCAAATTATACTACATAGAATACCTTTACGTAATTAAAGGAAGCGATTTCTCCAATTCCCTCATCGCCTACGTCCTTAAAACTAAAGAGTTATTATTTCCGACAAATTGAACGTTGTTTCCTAATATTCTTCTATCAAATCTACTTGCTACATCAACTTTGAAAGATAATAATTTCCCCATCAATTCTTTCCATATTTTTTCTTTTAAATTTGAAGCGTCTGATGACACATTTTTAAAAATTATGTCTGGATTAATTGCAATTGTATTGTCCAGTCCATCTATTATCGTATCAAAAATTTGTCGAAAACCCGAATCATTAAACATACTGAATGAACGATCGTTAACTGTTACCAGTTCTGTACGCTTCTTTTAAGAAATCAGGAGTAATGTTGATTGAAATATTGGTATTTCGTTTTATAACATCATCTAAATATTAATTTTTTAATATTTATGCGTCTCTTTTTAGCTGGTGGTGATGAATTGGACGAGGGTACACGTGACGGACCCGCAGATATTATGTAAATTTCTTTATGACAAGTTGCACATGTCGCTGCAAGGTCATTCCATGTCAATTCAACACGGAAAAATACCATTTTCATCCTTACCATCTCAGATTTTCTTGAAACCACATTACCGCACATTACTTTGCATTACGTAAGAATTACACCACAGTACACAAAGTACTCTTGCATTCCTTGAATTACTCTTGCATTCCCTGAATTACGTTCACATTATATTCGCATTACGGCCACGTTAGCTCCCCACTACACCCGCATGAGCTCATCATGCGCCTCGTCATGCGCCGTGCTGCAGTAGGACAGCTGAGCTCCTACTAAACTCCTCAAAATAGAAAGAAGACGATGCCATTTGAAATATAAAGTTAAATAATAAAGTTTTAACATTAATAGTAATATATAGATCTATGAAGTTAGCTACCGAATTTGCAAAAATATAATATTACATCGGAGTTCCTGGTAGAGATAGTTCTAAGAGTACTTTGTGCAAAATTTGGCAATAGTTCTGTTTGCAGTTTTCGGTAGAATTCTTAGAGTTCTATCGAAAATCCTTATAATTGTAAAAATCCCAATTTTACTGTAAAAAAAAGTTGAAAAGATTTTGGAAAAATTGAGCTTAACCGATGCGAAGATGTAAAAAAGAAAAAAACCGCGCAATAGTTCTATTTGAAGTTCCTGGTAGAACTCTTAGAGTTCTGTCTTCGAAAATCCTTGTTGAAAATTCTGTCTTGAAAATTTTTCTGTTAAGTTAAAAATTAGAAAGAATGCGAAAATTTAAACTTCACCGATGTGACGAAGGGAAAAAGAAAAAAAATCGGGGCGACTGAGCGGCGTTTTGAATGTTTCTGCTTTGTCGCCGAGAAGACGTAGGCGTCCACATTTCCGCATCGTGCGTATTCGACGCATCGCATCAAATGGATTATTTTTTTACAGCGCGTCCACAGTATCGGCAGCGATCGGATTTGCCGACGCAACTACTAGCAAATACCATATTCCGTCATATAACGTCATCGGCACAAATACGTACGATGCGGAACTGTGGACGCCTACCTTGGATCGGCTTTCTCTTTTGTCCAAAAATTCACGCGCCAAGCTTGTAGTAAATACTTTTAGTTAGTAAATTTTAGTTAGAAAATGTGCATATTTTTTATAGCAAAGCAACGATTTCACATAGGAACAGAACTGTTGCGCCACTTTTTTTTGCACTTCATTGCGGAACTCGAACTTCATTAGTGAACTCGAACTTCATTAGTGAAATTATGTATTTCGTTTCCAATCATGAACGTAAAATTGAAATTTCGTTTCCGTTTTCGTTCTTTCAAATTTTTCGGTAAAATCATACAGTCGCTAAATCGCTAAAAACATACAGTCTACTATTTAAAAGTGTTATTTCTCAAACAACAACTAATTACTAATAAGTCAAATATAATGAATTCCATAGTACTCCATTATAAATAATTATATACAGAAGATATTTAAAAAAATCTAAATAAATTCTTTTACATCCATTATTTGCAAGTATGCAAAGAATGTACTGAACAATATTTATTTCATGTTTATTTTTTTTTTCTCTCAGAGAAATATATGTTATCTGTCCTACATACCGCTGGCGGTCTATTTGAGTGTTCGGGACAACATGGATTTACTTCTATTACACCAGTCCCATAATATTTTTAGACAAGTGTCCGGTACGGTCTGGCAGGATATACTACAAAATATATCAAGGAGTGTTCGGAGTATTTTGTTGTATGTAGCGGAAATATGGGGTATGAATAACGTGACCATTTATTTCTTTCGTCAGAGCGGGACACCCGCGGAATTATGTAAAAAAACCTTTTTGGTATTACAGTGTCGGTTACTTGTAAGTTCATTAAAACATTACGGACAGTATCAGGAAGAAAAGGCGAATTCTCCTGGTTAACACTTATGTCAATACCCGGGTACCCTTTTGCATGTTCTTACTTACATATCTTTTTAATTTAACGAAAAATCATCAAATCCTTTCAGATCCCCGTTATTTGAGTCTATTGACATCGATTCATATACATAAATAATAAAATGTGCCAAAAAATATATAAACTCCTTGGACTTAAAGTCAAATACCCCGTTGTTCAATACCCGGGGTACCCATATATAAATAAATAATTAAACTTATTTCTAGGGATAAAAAATATTACTTTATATATAAATAAACGGATTTATTTAACTTTTAATTAATTTTATTATAAAACTTATTATAAATTATACATAAAATATTTTTATATTAAATTTATTATTGGCAACATGCGTCACATTTTACAATTGCTTTTGAATGTTCATCGCAAAATGGTTTGTTACATTCTTTACACGATTTTCGCGGTTTTTCTCCGTTTTTTGTAGACATCCTGGTAACAAATATGACATGATCCTACAACTTTATATCCACACCAATTTTTGGTTTATTATAATACTGAACAATTTCTGGTTTCTTTTATTGTCTTCGCTGCAAATCTGGGTGCATCGTAGATAGAAGTATAACAACTTTATTTTTTTTTATGAACATAAGAGCATAGAGTAACTTTTTCATGAAACCCAAATAGAGAAATAAAATATCCAAAAAAAGATAATTCTTCACGATCTTTAGATGCTAGCATATCTACTAGAATGTATTTTTTTTCCAATGTTCCTACAATTGTTAGGTTACATACAATAAATGCTTTGTTAAAGGTAAAGTAGTAAAAAAATTATGCATTGTAATATTTCTTCCGGATCCTTTATATTTGACCTTTCAATGGATATGAATTTTTGGCGTCGCTTATCCACCATATTTTGATCCCATACTTTGCCTACCCGGCGGTTTTATTTATAGAAATATGGTTTTTCGGGTAGTGGAATACTCTATGGGTAATCCCGAGTTGTAATGTGAAAGTCTCCGGGTATTCAAATTATTTTATTGAATGAAAAACCCATGCGGGTACAAGGGTACCCGGGTATTGAACAACGTAGTAACGACTGGGTATTGACATAAGTGTTAAAGTGTCCAGGAGATGGATTATCTCAGAGATGATTAATTTCTTTGGCAGACTCAATGGCAGACACGTATTGTCTCTCGCTTTTTCAACACGGCTTGATGGAAAGTCGCTGCCTGTGTATGCAAGAAATATAATCACAATTCAGAGCTGGGATTCTCGAGAAACAGAAGAGGCTGGAATATTTTGAGAACTCTCTCAAGCGTGGACATTAACGCAAGCCACCTTGTTTTACTGTTCCCCAACAGTTTATGATACTCTGTGTCAGTTGAATCACAAAACTCTTTGAAAGCTTCCACTCGAATGCTGTAGATATAGAATTTTTTTTTCAGAATCATGGACTCGAAGTCAACGGGAGACAATCTGCGGCTGTTTTGATCGCGTTGTGAACTATGTGGGCTCCACATTCAATCCCAATGAGCTCTCTTCCGAGTGTTTCTGTTCATTTTTGCGAAAATATTATTAATCCCATTTCTATTCCTTCCTCCAAAATTGCAGTTCATATTATCTCCACAAAATTCCACAATTTTCTTATTCAAATCATAGCAAGACAATACTTCCTTGAAATAATCAACCGATCTTGATCCGAATATCCGATGTTTGACCTGGCTGTTCTCGAAACTCTAAAATCTTGACTTTGACGCCTTCGTGTGGTATAAAATAATAATAATAAACGAGTACAACAATAATAGGTAAGTAGTAGTAGGGTGTTTACACCCTAGCAAATAGATACCATACACCTACCCGCGAAAACGGGACATTTTTTCCTTCGCTGGGGACAGCGGGACAGACAGCCTGAAAACGGGACTACCCCGCCCAAAGCGGGACGTATAGTCACGTTAGGTATGAGTGAGATAGAACAAGTAGAAAAGGTACAACTTCAGTTTATAAAAAGTGCGTTGAAACTAGACAGGAGTACGCCAGGGTACCTGGTGCTACAAGAAGCCAATATTTTTAAAGTTTCAGCAGAAGCATATGTGAGAGTGGCAAGATACGAAAGGAAAGTGTATAGGTTAGGGAATTAAAGGATAGTGAAAGAGGTGTTCAAAAGTTTAAGGAAGGAAGGTGTCAGGGGAATTAGTGTAACAAAATGGGGAAATTAATTTAAAAAATGTATGAACGAGTAGGGTGGTCGAAAGAGGAGGTAGAGAGGATGAAAGGGGAAGGCGTAAGGTTTGAAAAATTGTCGGGTGAAAGGAGTAGGGAGATAGAGCTGCAGATAAGACAATGTCGTATAGACCAAAGCAGGTACAATCGAGAGTACAACAAGGTACAAGTATAAGGCAGACTCCCTTTGTACCTAAGTAGAGGGTCCAGCGGCAGCCAATGTAGAATAGCCAGATTTCCGTGCGGAAACAAAGAAAAGGGAAGAAGGTACTGGCTGAAGGAAAGGGAGAATTTGTGTACCATATGCGGAGAGGGTACTGACAGGTGGGCACAATGGATGGAAGAGTGCAACAGGCTAACATGGGAAGTAGTGAAGAAAAATAAATGTAATATATATATATATACATATATATATATATATATATATATAATATATATATATATATATATATATAATATATATATATATATATACCTATATATATATATATATACCTATATATACCTATATATATATATATATATATATATATATATATATATATATATATATATATATATATATATATATATATATATATATATATATATATTGTATTTGAGGTTTTCGCGGATAGATACCTGTGTTGTATAAGTATGCGTCTAACGGTTGACCCGCACGGACGCATATATCTCTTGAGAATGGCGAATGTTAGTTCGCCGAAACGTATTTCGCCGAGAAATATATATATATATATATATATATATATATATATATATATATATATATATATATGTTGTATTGTTTTCTCGGGGATTCCGCGTTGATGCTGAGGGTTGGCTCTGAAAAGAACCGGATTCTCGACGTTTCGGCGAACAAACATTCGCCATTCTCAAGAGATATATGCGTCCGTGCGGGTCAACCGTTAGACGCATACTTATACAACACAGGTATCTATCCGCGAATACCTCAAATACAAATATATATATATATATATATATATATATATATATATATATATATAACATATATATATATATACATATATATATATATATACATATATATAAATAAAAGTAAATAATTTGTTAAATATATATGGCCTAGGCCCTAGGCTTACACAGGGATGGCGAACCTATGACCTGCGACACTGCCCCCCCCCCACTTTTTAAGTTGACCCGGGCATTGATTCATTGATTTTAGAACTTTTAGAAATGTTCAATAATGCAACTCTTTTAGTATTTTCTTATTCTCAACTACAAATAGATTGTCAACCACAAAGGCATGAATATTAAATATATCAATAAGAAATTTCTTCTCAAATTATTATATTTTAAATATGTTTTTATTTGTAACCCTGTAATTTGGCTGCGGTACTAACGATAAAAATAAACGATACAAATCCCAGATCATAGCAAACAGAATGGTTTGATAAATATTGTGTGATTGAAGAGGACGAAGACTGTATGTGTAATTTCTAATGAAAAAGTTACTTCACGTACATATAATGCAAACAGAAAAGTTGCATTCTAATCTCGATTTTTCAACAGATAAAGAAAGAAAAACACATTTTTCACAAAAAAAGAGAATCATTTTGTGTTTTAAAAGCGTTTTTGATCCCAAAATAATACTTTATGATACAAGTATGTGAAGAAGGACTCATTGCTATTTTTAACATTGCATCTCATGCACAAAAGCCTTTCACACATGTACGTGTATCATACATTATTTTATCTACGAAGCATGTTAAAATCCTGTTGAATCTACAAAAAAAATATTATTTCTTACCAACAAAAATGAAAAATTGTAATTTTAACAGGCAAAATACTTCAAATCACTGACACAATAAGGTTAGAACATTCAGCCCCTCTGTGGCAAAAATTTCTCAAAAAAAAAGACTCGCACAGTAATGGGAACACAATTTGGTCATTGTCAATGTAATCTAGATTTAACCTAGATTCTATGGTTAGGTTAAGTTATATTAGAGCCTGAAGTTATAATAATCCAGATTGAGAGGCCGAGACTTATTTCAAAAAAACAAAAATTAATTCAATTTTAATATAGGTCAGAAAATTTATTTTCACTTCATCTATGTTTTTTGTTTACGTGACGGGAATTGTTGCTATAGTAACAGAAATCGTTTAATAATTGAACTCCATTTGATTTACATTGGACATAATAATGGCATTCTTCACATACAATAATTTACTTATTAATGTTTTCATTTTGATGTGAGAGTAGATAAACTAACATTACAGCTGCTAGTTTTCAAGTTGCATATTGCATTGCTCTCGTCATGAGAAATATCTTTCAGAAAGAGAGTTTGTAAAACAAGCGTTTTTATAATGTAGTGCTACTTTATTTACAGATTTTAAAGACAAAGACTTGATTAAGAAGCAACTAAATGAGTTACCAATAAGTCAGAATACAATTAAGATGGAATACTAGGATTAGAAAGAGACATTTTGTCGCAAATATACAACAATGTAAATTATACAGCAATGTATTCAATTGCTTTAGATGAGAGTAATGATGTCAATTGTATTGCACAATTAGAAGTTTTTGCTTGATATAAATCAGAAAATATAATTAAAGAAGACTTATTGAAACTAATAATGTTGAAATGGAAGTGGTCTTGATATTTTTAAAGAATTTGATATTGCATTTCAAGAAATGGATATTCACGTACAGAAAATGGTTTCTGTTACAACAGACGACGCACCTTATATGGTGGTTCTTTGATAAATTTTTTGAGTTGGACCTTCATTTTTTGATCTTCACTTCCAAAGAAAAAGTTGTAAAACAAGAAGGAATCTTGAATTTTGTAAAAGCCTTTAAAAGTGAGGACAAAAGCTTTGACATCCCTCCTCTTTTCCAAGTGATGCCAGTGACCTGGTGACCCATGAGGTAATACGAAAATATAATCAACAAAATTTGACCCACTACTCAAAAAGGTTCACCATTCCTGGCCTAGAGGAAGATGACAGGTGCAACATTCTACAGCTTAGCAGAGGAAACCCCCGTACATGCTCAAAAACTGCGGAGTACTGCTCCACAAGAGACAAATGTACCTTGGGGCCCACTGCTTGAACGCAAAGGAGTTGCCTGCGGTATTCACATCCTCATAATTCATATGATTATTTTATATTTATTTCTTGCAATATTTTTTTAATTTAATTAATTTTTTTAAGTAATGCTGTCTTTTAATTAATGTTAGCCCAGCAAGTAAATAAAGAAAGATTATCACATTAATTGTTAAGTATAGTTGCTATGGTTACAGCATTGAAAGAAATTAAGAATTCATAACTTCCCAAGGGAATTAAGAATATCGTTATAGTTACCATAGTTAAGACAATATTATCCATTTTTTGTATAGCAAGAGCAAGATTTTTTTTCTTTTCAATATATAATTCATTTACAATCAAGGGACACATAGAGAGTATTAATTATGTAACAGTTTTAAATCAAAATATCAAAACAGAATACATTTTGTATAAGCAAACTATGAATCAAATATTTCTTGAATTATATTAAAGATTATATAGATACAAAATATGAGGATGTTAAATAACAAAAGTATTACATTATGGATGATAAATTGATTGGATAATCTGTGTTTAAGGTTAAGAAATTGTTGAATTGCCACTTACCACAGATCCACCTTCCATGGACGCATGTCTGAAGGGATTCGAGCTCTGTTTCAAGAATTCTGCACGTAAAACTGCTCTACGCTTGGTCTTTTCCAACAAAATCTTCTTTTGGGCCTCAGTAATGTTAAATTGTTCTACCATGATTATTGGAGTTCGTTGCTGACAGCTGACTGACAGATCGCACGCAAAAGCATATATTGAAGTTTCAGCCAGTGTTGCCAACCGTACGATTTAAATCGTATTTGCATGGCCTTTTTCATCGTACACAAAATATACGATCTTTCCAAATCTTTCAATCGTGACAACAAAATCGAAAAATAATAATGGATGCGTTCATTTTTTCGATATAAAAAATCAATTACAACAAAATTACCATCTACCATGTATCGATGAATAGATTTCAAGCCATTTGACGAAATGTGCAAATTAAATTTAAGTATGTACAGGTTGAGAAAAACTCGATGTGTCAGCTCTATTATAAGAAAACGAAAAACGATATAAAAAATCTGAAAATAAGTTCTTAGGCCTAGGCCGCACTACGGCTAAACCGCCGCGGTTTTTAATCGCGTGATTTTGTGACTCAATTAAGCCAATACAAGCGACCTCACTTGCGGTTTTTTCCCGCGACTGATTTTTCCCATAGCGTACTCTGTGTTTCCAAGCGGTTTCGCGGTTATAGCGGTTACCGCTCGCGGGAAAAAAACGAAGTGCGGCCGCGGCCTTAAATGGGATTGAGTACGGACCATTTTAAGCCAAATTTAAAAGGAAAAGATAGCACATTTTGTTCTTTACAAAATTTGTTCAGAAAAATTAGCTTTTTCAAATATGCAAAAATATAGGTATGGTTCTGGGAAAACAAAAATTCGATGACGTCATTACTCCAGTTTCCAAATATGGAAAAATATGTAAATTTGGTTTAAAATGATCTTTACTCAATCGCATTTAAGAACCTCTTTTCAGATTTTTTCTATCGTTTTTCGCTTTCTTATAAGAGAGCCGAGACATCGAGTTTTGCTCACCTTTTACAAAAGAATGACTCTGATAGTGACTAATATTCAAATAATACTTGTCAAAAAGATACTTTCCTGGCCAATGGTACTGGACGTGGTTTCAAGAATATGGGTACTGCTCCCTATTTTAATTTGAATGTAGCTAGATAACATTTATTTTCCCAATCTCTTCTGAAAATAATTCTTTATATTCTTCAAGTAATTCCTGTAATTTTCCTTTGAATTCGTCTTCTGTAATATCATTTTCTTCTTTATTAATGGAATTTATATCAAGTTGTAGATTTAGATTTCTTATCCATTCTCTTCCAACAACCGGGTCTTTTCTATCTACTACAAAAATTCTTCCGTGTATTTCTTTATATTTAATATTTAGATCAGCTGTTCCAATTGGTTGTATTGTTTCACCAGTGTAAGTTTTTAATTTAACTGATGTTCTTTTTAGTTTCAGGTTTCCGAAGTTATTTTTGAAATATTCTTTAGAATAAGTAGTAACTGCAGCTGCGGTATCCAATTCCAAGGTAAGGGCTTTTCCATTTAATTGTAGTGTAATATTGAATATATCTGTGCTTTTCTCCATAGGGATTTTAGGTATTTCATATATTTCTTCCTGATTTTCAGATCCTGAAGATTCTCTTTCAAGCTGTAGCTGTTTCTGGCCTTTGAAGCAGACCGACTGTAGATGTCCTCTTATTTTGCATTTCTCGCAATATAATTTATACTTGAGTCGACACTGACTTGCTTTATGGTTATCTTTTCCACATCTAAAACAATTTATTTTTCCTTTCTCTGTATCATTTGTATTTGTAGTTTTTGTATTGTATTTATTGTATTTATTTACTGATATTTTATTGATTAATATATAAGGAATTATTTTCAGAAGAGATTGGGAAAATAAGCCAGGAGAACTGGTTTCAGTTGATGTTTGTGGAAAATTTAGTGAGTCTTTTGGAAAGAAAAGATTTGTGGCAGTGTATCGCCAGTGCTATCAAGTCAGAAGTAAAATTAGTTCTCAGAGACTTTCTTCAATATGCCAAAACAGTAGGGCATTCTGTAAAAGAATTTTTAAGTGGTAACGGAGGTGAATTAGATAATAAATATATAAGAGATATGCTACAAGCAGAAGGCATAACTCAAAGACTGACAGCGCCATATGCACCAGAACCGAATGGTGGTAGTGAAAGAGAATTTAGAACTTGTATTGAGATGGCTAGGACTTTCAAGTACTCAAGTAGTGAAGCAAGCTTTCCAGAGGCAATGTGGGCGGAGTTAGTTGCAACTGCCACGTACATACTGAATAGAACTGGAAAATCATCAAAAGAAGGAGTAAGCCCTTATGAGCTGTGGACTAGTAAAAAACCCAGAATAAGGCACTTACGTATTATTGGGTCTGTCTGTTATGCTCATATTCCAGCGCAGAAACGCCGAAAAATGGATAAAAAGGCTATTGAAGGATACTTAGTCGGCTACGATGGTGATGAAAGGTATAGGATCTGGATAAAAGAAGAGAATAGGTTACTTCTGTGTAGAGATGTTACATTCAATGAAATTCCCGGGCAGTGTGAGGAACATGTGAAACTACAAATAAAAGACATCGAGCGTTCAAATGAGGGAAAGAAAAATACACAAGAAAAAGATGATATTATGTCAGAAACAGAAGATCAATCAGAATCGTTGGAAGAAGAAAATTTTTCAGACTCTGAATTTGAACCTCCAGTGGATTTTGAAGAACCGCTCGAGGCCCTCTCCAAAAATTTGAGGGATCGCTCTAGTTTAAAAATGCCAAAGATTTATAAGGACTTTGTAATGATAAATGAAAATATAATGACTGGAACAGAGACTCCGGATTCATATTATGAGGCAGTCAATGGAGAAAACAGTCACCATTGGAAGAAAGCCATGGATCAAGAGTTGCAGTCATTGAAAGAGAACGGTACATGGGATATGATTAATCTTCCTGAAGGCAGTAAAGCCATTCCCTGCAAGTGGGTGTATAGAGTGAAGAACCATCCAGATGGTAGTGTTGACAAGTATAAAGCTAGGCTTGTCATTAAAGGTTTTAGCCAGAGACAAGGAGTTGACTACTTTGAAACCTTTAGTCCAATTGCAAAACTGAGTACTATCCGTGCAATGCTCAGTATTGCTGCTCAAGAAAATATGTACCTACTTCAGTTTGATGTGATGACAGCCTTCTTGTATGGTAAACTAAATGAAACAATATTTATGCAGCAACCTGAAGGGTACAAAGACAATACAGATAGAGTGTGTAGGCTGAATCGCAGTATCTACGGTTTACGTCAAGCTCCAAGATGTTGGTCTAAACGTTTCAGTACATTCCTAGAGCAGGCAGGTTTTAAGATGATTTACACATCAGACAAAAGGGAGATACAAAATTAATTATAGCCCTATACGTAGATGATGGTCTGGTGATGAGTTCTCATCAGCAAGAAGCTGATCAGTTTATAAAGGAGTTGGAGGGAGAATTTAAAGTCGCCGCTAGGAAAGCATCATATTTTCTTGGTCTCGAGATTGAACGATCAGAGGACGGATCAGTCAAGATTTCAGTCAAGGAGTTCGGTTCGAGAGTTCGAGTAAGTAAGACGTGCGAGTGTTTGACAAAAAGTTTAGTTGCGAGTATTGCGAGTAACCGCTGGTAGTTCGCTAGCGTCGAATTTCCAGCGCAGCCCTACGACAGAAGGGGCCACGAAAACCCCAATAGCCAAGAAATCATACCAGGAGAACAGTAAAGAGAAAAGGGGGCTGAGTGTAAGGAAACAGAAAGAAGAAAAAGAAAAAGAGCAAAGATAACGGTAGCAAGAAAAGAAAGAAAAAAAAAGAGAACAAAAAAAGGATAACATGGAGTATAGTGAGCAGGAACGCAGTTCCGATAGTGAACAGGCCAACCCATTCCAATATAAAAAACGGCTTGGCCGTTCCCCCTGCTCTAAGAGAAAAAAGGAAACCAGCCCAAAAGAGGCTAGCCCGAAGGAGGGCCACAAATCGCATCGTTCGCTGATTGCAGCAAATCTCTCAGTGGTTCAGGAAATGGCGGAGATAAAACGCGAGCTGAAGCGATTCACGAAGAAATTAGAAGAAGATAAAAGAGAGGAGAAAAAGTGGAGAACGGAATTAACAGAGGAACTAAATGCGATGAGGGAAGAAAATAAATTAGCAAGAGAGAAAATTATAGGCTTGGAGAATGAGATTAGAGACTTAAAGAAGGCAAGTGCAGACAGGGAATGTATGATAGAAGCAGATAGAAAGCAAATGGAAGAGAAATTGGCTAAAATTGAAAATGTTAGGGAAGAAAAGGATAAGAAAGAAAGAAAGTTAAACATAGTTATGAATGGAATTAAAGAAGAAGCTACGTGGGAAAAGGAAGTAGAGGACTTGCTAAGGGACAAATTTCAAATAAATGCGGTACAAAACATGCACAGAATAGAAAGCCCGACAAATGGAAAAACCAGAGCAATATTAATTAAAATGAATAACTGGGAGGAAAAACTAAGGATAATGAAAATGAAAAACCAATTAAAAGGATCGCAGGTCTACGTGAACAATGATCTCACAGAGAAGCAAAGAGAGGTGCAGAGGGAGATAAGACAGAAAGCTAAAGAATTGAGGGAAAGAGGCAAGTTTGTAAGAGTAGGATACCTAAAAATGGAAGTAGACCAGAGGTGGGGCCACTACAATGATGTTACAGGAATAAAGGATATAAAATTTCAGTAAGAAAGAATAGGGAGATGGCAAACCAGCAGGTCACGAAGCAAACGAAGATATTGTATTGGAATGTAGCAGGTTTGAAGAGAAAATTAAGAGCGGATTATAAGGATGACTTGTTGGTTTACATGAAGAGCTTCGATATAATTGGAATAGTGGAAACATGGATTCACGTAAAGGATTGGGAGGAGGTGAAGAACGAACTGCCAGATAACTTCGCGTGGAAGTGCCAATGGGCAAAAAGAGATTTCAACATGGGGCGACCAAGAGGCGGTTTAATAACCGGAGTAAAGAAGAACATAGAGGAAGAGAAAAATTATAGGGGAGAAGATTACGGCGAAGGGATTCAAATAAGAAAGATACAATTAAACGGGGATAAATGGAAATGTATTACAGTTTATAATAATAATAACAGACTAAAAGAATTATTAACGGAAATAGATACGGAAGCAATCGAGGAAACCTTGTCTAAAGTTATAATTGCGGGGGACTGGAACGTAAGAATAGGGGAGAGCCATGTTGGGAATCTCGGGGAAGGAGGACATGAAGTAACAAGAAAATCCAAAGACAAAATAATCAACGCGGATGGTAGAAAATGGCTTGACTGGATGAAGGAAAGAAAATGGAACATATTAAATGAATGCTCGGAGGGAGATTGGAGTGGAGAGACAACGTATGTAGGGGGAAGAGGGATGTCAGTGATAGACTATGTAGTAGCAAACGAGGCAGCAACAAGTGATATAATCAGCATGGAAGTAGGGAACAGGATAGAGTCGGATCATTTCCCGCTGGAAGTAACGGTAAAAGGAAAAACGGTGGTTAGAGGACAGACGGACAAGCAGAAATCAGTAGCGATATGGAATAAAGAGGCGATACAAAGATTTAAGAGCAATCTGGAAAACTGTCAGCTAGAATCAATAAATAGCCTAGAACAACTGGTATCTAAAGTCCATGAGGCGACAGTATGGAAAAATGTCAGGAGTGATCATTATAACAGCGCATGGATTGATAAAGAATATATCTCCAAGAAAAAACAGTTGAGAGAGGATGTCAAGAGATGGAGACAGAGCGGAGGAACTCCAGGTAAATTAAAAAATATGAAGGACCAAATGAAAGAACTTGTGAAGAACAAAAAAGGAACGTGGCAAAGAAAACAAATGGAGGAGGCTAGGAAGCTCAACAGTGAAAGAGAAATATGGAAGTTTATTGCCAAAAATGTGAAAAAATCAACCTGGAAAGTTAATGAAATTAAGATGGAAAGATGGACAGCACATTTTATGCAGTTGCTGGACGGAAAAGAAGATAAGGGAGCAGAGGAGACAGTGGAAGAGGACGCAAAAGAAGAAGAAGGCCATCGACCAGAAATTATGTGGGAGGAAATGGTGGGACCAAATGAAGCGTGGAAACTAGCGCCGGTGTCAATACAAAAAAAGCTCCACGAATTATACAACAAGATTTTCAAAGGACAGCAAGCAATTCCAGAAAGTTGGAGGGAAGGGGACATCGTACCAATTTTCAAAGCAGGAAATAAGGGAGAAGCAGAAAATTACAGAGGCATCACACTGATGGATACATCATATAAGATATATGCAAAAGTAGTGGAGATGAAAATACAGGAAGAAATTGAGGAAAAGGAAGTGATTCCGGAAGTACAAGGGGGATTCAGAGAAGGGAGGGGAACAACGGACCAGCTGGTTACCTTAAAATACGTAATAGAGCAAGAGCTGGCACAGAAAGGTGGGAAGGTGTATGCTGTATTCATAGATCTGAAAGCGGCATATGCCACAGTAAACCGAAACATGCTACGGGAAATGATGAGAGCAAAAGGAATTAGTGGGTGGCTAGTGAAGGCGGTTACAGATCTATATGGCAAGACAAGCTGCAGAGTTAGAATAAGTGAAAAAAAATCCGAAAGATTATGGGTTAGGAAAGGGTTAAAGCAAGGGTGTCCACTTAGCCCTGTCCTATTTAATGTTTTTATAAACGACTTAGAAAAGGTTTTAAAAAATGGGCAGGCAGGAGGAGTGGTAATAGGTAGGATGCAAGTGTGGTCTCTAGCTTACGCGGATGACATAGTTGCTTTAGCAAGAACAAAAGGGGAAATGAAAGAGATGATTGGAAGGATTAAAAGATATTTTGAGAAAAGAATGTTAAGTGTGAATGTAGAGAAGACTAAGTGAATGGTGTTTAGAAAGAAAGTTGGTAAGAAAGAGGAAAGCTTGATGTGGGGGGAAGAGGTTATAGAGCAGGTTAGCAGGTTCAAATACTTGGGATTTATGTTTGGTGGTAATGGGTCCAATAATGAGCACATTAAGTTCGTATGTAAGAAAGCATGGGTGGCTGCTAATAGGTTTTGGAATGCTTGGAAAGATAAATTTGAAGATAGTTTCGTGGCAAAAATGATAGTGTGGAAAGCGTGTGTTCGGAGTATTTTGTTGTATGGAGCTGAAATATGGGGTATGAACGAAATGGAACCAGTAGAAAAAGTACAACTCCAGTTTATAAAAAGGGCGTTGAAATTAGACAGGAGTACGCCAGGGTACCTGGTGCTACAAGAAGCGAATGCGTATAAAGTTGCAATAGAAGCATCAGTGAGAGTGGCAAGATACGAAAGGAAAGTGTATAGGTTAGGGAATGAAAGGATATTGAAAGAGGTGTTCAATAATTTAAGGAAGGAAGGTGTCGGAGGGATTAGACTAACAAAATGGGGAAATGAATGGAAAAAATGTATGAACGAGTAGGGTTGTCGAAAGAGGAGGTAGAAAGGATGAAAAGGGAAGGCGTAAAGTGTGAAAAATTGTTGGGTGAAAGGAGTAGGGAGATAGAAGAGCTGCAGACACGACAAAGCCGTATAGACGAAAGCAGATACAATCGGGAGTACTACAAGGTACAAGTGTACGGCAGACTCCCTTTGTACCTAAGCAGAGGGTCCAGCGGTAGCCAAAATAGGATAGCCAGGTTTCGGTGCGGCAACGAAGAAAAGGGAAGAAGGTACTGGTTGAATGAAAGGGAGAATTTGTGTACCATATGCGGAGAGGGTACTGACAGGTGGGCACATTGGATGGAAGAGTGCAAAGGGCTAACATGGGAAGAAGGAAAGAAAAATAAATGTAAAGACTGGGAAGCGTGCATGGACGAGTCAGGTAGCGGGTGGCCCATAATGCGGGAAATTTTAGAGCGGAAGGGAGTGATTGTGGAAAGAGTTTAGGGAGGGAGAAAGGTTAATGCGGGCGAAAAATTATTGTTTTTTTTTTGTTTGTTTCTTTAAAGTGTAGTTTTTTTTTAAGTTTGAGTATTTGGGGTATTTTTGGGTCGGGTTATTAGTTATGTTCTGTTTTTTGTTCTTTTTTTTATTGTTTCCATGTGTTTTCTTTTGTTTTGTTTTTTTTGTTTTGATATGTTGTATTGTTAGTCATATAGAAATTATTGTAAATATGCCAATAAAGGTAATAATAATAACAGTCAAGATTTATCAGCAAGCATACGCCAAGAAAATACTAGAGAGGTTTGGCTTTCAAGATTGTAAGCCAGTGTCTACTCCAATGACAAAGGAGTCCGAGACCAGTAAACAAATTAGGGAAAGTGAGAAAAGAACAGACTTTCCTTACAGACAGGCGGTCGGAGCTTTAATGTACCTAATGGTGGGAACCAGACCTGATCTAGCTTTCAGCGTGAGTTTCCTTTCTAGATCTTTGGACTGTCCAAGTATTAAGGATATAGGTAGGGTGAAGAGAGTTCTAGACATTGCAGGCACCACCGAGCTTGGTATAGTATATAAACCAACCAGTAACAGAAACTTTGAAGGCTACAGTGACGCAGATTTTTGAGGATGTAATAAGACTGGGAGGTAAACATCAGGAGTAGTGATCACCCATGCAGGAGGAGCTATTTCTTGGCTGAGTCAAAGGCAAGGAATGACTGCCACTCCACCACAGAGGCGGAGCTGATTGCCGCCAACGATGCAGTTAAAGAGGTGATTTGGATTAAGCGACTCTTTGAAAGTATGGGAAGGATCCAAGAGACACCAATACTGCATGTTGACAATCTGGCTACCGTCAGACTGGCACAGAACCCAGAATTTCATCGTCGAAGAAAGCATATAAACATCAAGTTTTTTTTTTATTAGAGAAAAGGTACTCGAAGGTGAAGTTCAAGTTGTTCACATCGCAACCAGTAATTAGCTCGCGGATGTAATGACGAAGCCTCTTCCTGGCCCTAGATTACAGACACTATGTCAGGATTTTGGACTATTTTCTTCAATCTAAGAATAAGGAAAAGTGTGGAAGTTGTTGCCTAAGTTTTATTTTGAGATTAAGTTGGTAGAACTGTTTTTTTTTAAAGAAAATTAACGGTTTTAAATTGTTTTGTTTAGTTGACATTTTATAAGATCATTAAGATATTTAACTTGTTTTCTTTTTTCTTTGTTTTGAAATAGAATATTAAAGTGTTTTTATTTATAAATAACCACAATAACCAGAAGCTATACCGTCTCGAAGCTACGTCTATATCACAATGTAGAGTCAATTGTAGAGCCTAGCCCTGTACAGATAAATGATACATCACCTGTACAAGAGGCAAAGAAGTCGCTAGTTGCGGAAACAAAAAATACCTATAGAAGTTCAACTGGAACCGAAACCGATAGAACCTGAGAGAACATTGCCTGTGGAAGTTATACCTGCACCCACAGAGATAGCACCACGTAGTAGCAAGAGAGTCAGGAGACAGCCAAATCGCTTGAACCTCTAAGGAAGTATTTACTACGAGGGAGAGTGTTAAGCACAGGACTAGTCGACGTCAGCGCACCTAGCGGACGACGATCTAGAATGACAATCAATAATGTACATCTCGTGTTCGCTTTGATAGGCAACGGCCATACCACTTTGAACACACCAGTTCTCGTGTTCGCTTTGATATACAAATATATATATATATATATATATATATATATATATATATATATATATATATATATATGTATATGTATATATATATATATATATATATATATATATATATATATATATATATATATATATATATATATATGTTGTATTGTTTTCTCGGGGATTCCGCGTTGATGTTGAGGGTTGGTTCTGAAAAGAACCGGATTCTCGACGTTTCGGGGCAGTCTCAAGGAATCGTCTCTCGTGTCTGCCTCCAGCATGGCGACCGATCATATCCACCCTCAAAATGCAATCCCAGACTCATGTACGACCAACAAGACAAACACACAACCGAACCGAAGCACCGCACACAACACGCATGACCCGAAGCCAGACAGCTATAAGTAGTCTCATCGCACGAACGAGCTCTCATCGCCGCCGAAGATTCCACTGAAACCGCCGCCGAAGATTCCACCGAAACCGCCGCCGAAGATTCCACCGAAACAGCCGCCGAAGATTCCACCGAAACTGCCGCCGAAGATTCCACCGAAACCGCCGCCGAGGATTCCACCGATGCCGCCCCCAAAAGTACAACCACCGATGCCACCCCCAAAAATACGACCGAAGCCGCCGCCAAGAGAAGAACCGAAGCCCCCAAAAGAAATCGCCCGATGCGCAACCAGACCAAGAAGAAGAGAAAACTACCAACACAAATAAAATCAAGAAAGAAAGCCAAAGGACCAAGAATCAACCAAGAAAACAGGACCCACCCGCAGCCAAGCAGAACCTAACAGCCCACCGAAGAAAACCAAGGAGGAAACGAAATGGAAAAAAAAACCGAAGGACAAACAAAAACAGACGACAACAACAGAAATAACAAAACAACAACAGAAAAACAAAACCAACGACGGCGGAAGGACGGTCTCACGCCCAAAACCGCCATTGAACAAAGGATCCCATATAACGAGCTCTCAGTATGCGTCTAACGGTTGACCCGCACGGACGCATATATCTCTTGAGAATGGCGAATGTCAGTTCGCCGAAACGTCGAGAATCCGGTTCTTTTCTGAACCAACCCTCAACATCAATGCGGAATCCGCGAGAAAACAATACAACACAGGTATCATCCGCGAAAACCTCAAATACAACATATATATATATATATATATATATATATATATATATATATATATATATATATATATATATATATATATATATATATATATATACAGTTTAAATATAGAATAAAATACAGTTATATAAAATACAATTACATACTACATACACAACACATATTTTTTCCTAATTATAAAAAAAAAAATTCTGAAAAATAAAAAATAAACTTCTTAGGGGTTAAGGTCTAGAAAATCACTCCTTATCGAATCTAAATACCAAATGTTGTACCCAAACTGTTAAATATTGATTTAAAGTTATAAAAATATTACGTATTTAAATTATTTACTAATGTTTTAATGAATATTCAATGCGTACTATTTTTTTTTCTGTAAAATTCTTATCCAAATACGTAATAATAATAATAAATATTTTTCTTAGTGCATGGTACGATCCCCAAAAAAATAAAGTTTGCAACACTGGTTTCAGCACCTTCGTGCGAGTAATTACAACTAACGTAAAACACAGTGGCGGAAACAGAGTTTGGCACACCAAAAAAAATTTTAAACCATGCCTTAAACTTACAACTTAACCGTAAAACAGAGAAGATAACATACAAAACTAGACAGAGAATACCCGACAGACAAGAAATCTAAACTTGTTTCTTCTAATCTTGTCTTTATTTATTCTTCTATCGTATAATATTATCCAATGTTGTATTGTCATGTTTATATTATTTTATCCAATGTGAAACAATTTTTCATATATATATATATATATATATATATATATATATATATATATATATATATATATATATATATATAATAAAATCATGTCCTCCAGCGGTAGTGTGCGCTGGTGTCGTTATTTTCAATTTCGTACATGCGCATTACAATTTCGGACATGCGCATTACAATGGGAGACAGAGACGTGGTGAAAATAAGTTGAATATATGTTGTGACGAGTAATAAAATATATTTTATATATTAAAATGGGTAAGGGGCTAGGCAACCGCCAAACAAGGTGGACTTGCAAAAATTTGCTCGTAGAAATTGTTTATTTTGAGTGGTGTAAAGTTCATAGAGAGAGAAGTTTATTGTGAAAAACAATTAGTTAACATTGGATTGGTGTTGGTGTAAAAAATTGTGTAAAAACAAAGTGAATTCGTGATTTCTATTTTGAAAAGAATTTCTAAATTTGACATTTAATTAATTTGACATTTTATAAAAGAAACACGAAATTATGAATAAACAAAAAAAAAATCTAAAACAGATCTGGACCTAGTAATATAATAATATGTATCACTTGAACATCTTTGGTAAACAATGGCACGGAGCCTAGCACCTGGGAAGAGTGGGGTGGACAGGACTCCTTAGCCGTAAGGCGACCTGTCTAGGGGTGACAACCCCGAATATTAAGCTTCCCAAGCTAACAACTTGGGTAGTATCTTGGACAGTTGCTCGCTACTGTCCAACAAAGAATATTCTTCAACTGAGAAGGAAAATTTCGCTAAATGCACTACCCCAGGTGATAACTAATCCACCGTCACCTATGGTGACGTTAGCGGACCTTGGGATTCTGGGGAGTCCGCACCAACATGGTTTAAGGATGAGCCGGAGCATCCTGAAATCATCGGACGTAAACTCAGACCAAGACGGCAAAGCTTCTTCGCGACATTTAATGCCAACTCACTGCTAAAAGTGTGTAAACTGAAACATTTGACTGATTCACTAACACGACACAACCTAATACTGACAGCAGTACAGGAAACCAGATTTACGGACGAACATGCTTTCGAGTCCCAAGGCTACAGAATCCTCAAAGAAAAAGTGGGTCAGCGGGTAATGAAGAACGTACCCCACTTAGGTACAGGATTTATAATGAGTCACAGGATACTGGATTCAGTCACCGACTTTACCTCCCCGAGTAGTCGTGTATCCGTCCTCTCTCTCAAATGCGCAAACAAGGGCTACAGTATAGTCAATATACATGCCCCAATCAACTAGGATAACAGACGTAATCCAGACTGAACGAGCCTTCACACAAAACCAACTAACCCAAATCGAAGAGAGCTTTGCTAAGAATAATTCCAGAGATTTCTTTGGAACCTTCAAGCAGGCACGCTCCGCCAAACCTCCACTTCAGAGACTCACAAGGCAAACTGGCTTATAACGACAAGGACAACTGCCACCTTTTGGCTTAGTACTTTAAAAATCTACTCAAGTGTGACTACTTACTGACCTATCTGTGACCTATCCAGTGACCTATCCAGTGACCTACTCTGTGACCTATCCAGCGACTATAAACAAACCATACCAAACCCGGACTCGCTTCCCCCTTCAATGGAAGAAGTTGGCCAGATCATTCAACTTACTGGAAACAATGCCGTGCGTAAGCTAACCGAGATCACCCAGAACATCTGGGAAACAGAGAAATTACCACCCGATTGGAAATCTGCTCTGATCCATCCGATTCACAAAAAGGGAGATTTTACTGATCTAACCAACTACCGTGGAATTTCTCTCGTCCCGGTAACATACAAGATTCTCTCGAAGTCGTTACAAACGAGGGCAGAAAATCAATTGGATAATCATCTGGGAGAATACTAGGGGGACTTCAGGAAGACCCGATTCTGTGTTGAACAGATCCTCAATCTTAAAACTGTACTTGCATACTCTAAGATGAGAAACCGCAAGGTCGTCGTCACCTTTGTTGATTTTAGGAAGGCCTACGATTCCATTGATAGAGAAACGCTTAACAAAGTACTCCAGGAACTAGGGCTAGACAACAAAATTCGCAGACTCATCCTAGAAACTTTGACAAACACCGATTCCAAGCTTAAATTTAGAGGCGAGATTTCAGAAAGCTTCGAAATAAAAACTGGAGTGAGACAAGGAGATGGACTTTCCCCACTTCTCTTCAACTGTGTGCTTGAAAAGGTTATGAGAGAATGGCGCAAGGAACTAAACAATTTGGGTGCTCAGAGTGGTATCTACCTGTGACGTAAGAACGATGGACTGGCTGTAGATTGCCTGGCCTTTGCAGATGACATGGCACTGATTCTCTTGAGATGGCAACAATGCAGGTAAACTGCATCAGAAAACAGGCTGCCAAAGTGGGTCTTCAAGTGTCGCTGGAGAAAACAGAATTCTTCACCAACATCAGAGAAGCAAACAGAGAGATGTTCCTAGAACAGGGAAACATCAAGAGGCAGTCCTCTTGATGTTTCCCTGTTCGAAAGAAATTTAAGTATCTCGGCGAATGGATTGAATACAACTTATCAGAAAGAGCATCATTATCCAAGAGAGTCAACAAGTTAGAACTAGCCTATCTACTGACTAAGAACACTTACAATAAGAAATGCCTATCACGCAACCTGAAACTTAAGCAGTATACATCAGTCTTACGACTAGAAGCCCTGAATGTAATGGAGTGTTTTTCCTTGATGCGAAGAGGTCTAGTAGAGAAATTAGAAATCAGAGAGGAGAACCCTCAGGAAGATCCTAGGCCCGGTAAAGGAATATGGAGAATTCCGAAGGCGGCGTAACTCTGAGCTCTACGAACATATTGAGATGCTCTCTGACTGTGCAAGGAAAAGAAGGGTAGCTTTCTATGCCCACGTTGCAAGATTGCCTCCAAAACCGACTAACCAACCCTCTGTTTACCTTCTGGCAAAACAAAAAGGTTCGTACCACTTGGTTGACAGAAACCGAGAAGGATATTAAAGAACTAGGAATAACAGATCTCCAAATCAGACAGTCGGTGAGACGCACCCTGAAGGAAGTCCGTGGATTTCAGGAAAAACCCCGTAGGAAAGGTACCCCCTGGACAGAAGAGTGAAAGGAGTTACACAGGCAGAAGATGCGACAATACTGGAAAAAGGTCAAAGCCCAACAGTTGAACAAGCGTGGTAACGAGCGAACAAGCGAAAGTAGGCCTATTCGAAAGAAGAAGAAAATGAGTAAGGAAATCGCGTAATTCGCAGCAGAGCGTAATTCTCGATCCCATATAGAGTAATGTGGCAAGGACCGTTAGTCTAATTATAAATTACTACATTCAAACCAACCACCCTTCCTTACACTCCGTGTAACCCTTTTGTGTATACCCACTTTCATAGCCCCCCCCCCCCCCCTCCCCCCGGAAATATGCAAAATATTTAGTAATAACATAAATATTATATTGATATAAGGAGAGGCGACTCTCTTCCAGAGAGCGAGGGAGAAAAAAAAATTCTTCGCGTTATAGAAAATGTTTTTTTTTATCTTGTAAAGAAATTGAAAACATTCATAAATAATGTTTGCATAAAAAAAAGGAATTAATGTTTTTTTTTAATTGAATAATTTAAGCAATATACGTACGCAAAATATACGATCTTTCCAAATTATTAAATCTTCACAACAAAATATAAAAATAAAAGAAAACTTTAACCGACCACAAACTTCTTCTTTGGATTATCAATGAAGGCATTCTATAATTTTTTTAACCCTTGTGTTCCAGTCACACTTTGGAAATACGCAGTGTACTATCGTGTCAACTCGTCGCCTATACGACGATTCCCCGCGTAATCGATTTACCGCAATCGAAGCAGTATGTTAGCCGTATGGTCTTGAAGCAGTATGGTCTTGCGATATACTGCATTAACAAAAAAAATTTTGACCTATTCTATATGGCACAATTAGTCCAGCCATCTTAGTCAAAAAATCTCGGTCAATCTCGGAATCCAACGGAAGAAGCTGAATTGTTGTATAGACCTTTATTTTAGCATTACGAATGTTGTCTCAAAAGTCACATGCCAACATGTGAGCGTGCTTAGATATTCAAGGTCAAAGGTAAAACAGTAGTATACAGTATAGAGGGAACAGAGTGTGGAACGCCGTTGAGCAGCCATACGTATCTTAGCGCAAGGTAAATCCTGAATCCGAATGTGTTAGGTTAGGTTAGGTTATACCGTTTTTTAACTTAATTATTTACTAAATATTACTTAAATAACAATGTAATACCTTATACTTATATTTACATTTCCTTTAAATCAAATAGTCATCAAATATTACTTATCTTTGACATACAAATAATTAAATAATGAAGTAAACAATTCTAAATATATTTTAATGCTATTCTAATTCAACTCCATGAATGGGGTTAGCTATTGCAAAATGAAATCCTAACGCCGATAACAACACTTTTATCACCTGCACCAGATGAACTACTCACTTCAATATTCTGCTACTGCAAGAATGGTTGTGGTTCGCGTTGTGGATGCCATAAGTTAGGGATCCAATGTTCTTTACCTTGTGGTCAAAGAACGGTATAATACCTTGGTATTCATGATTTACCTTGCGCTAAGGTACGTATGGCTGAGCGCTCCACTGCATGTAAGGACGCTCACATGTTGGCATATGTGAGTTTTGAGACAACATTTCATAAAAATTGAGCTTCTTCCGCTAGATTCCGAGGTGATATGCTAAAATGACTGGGCTAAATGTTAACATAGAGACTAGTGTTTAGATTTCCTGGAATTACTACATGGTCGATTCAACTCACGATACTAATCCCACCCCAAACCATATCTGAACCACCTTCAAATCTTTCGTCTTCCTGAACAGTAGCAGAGTCAGCCGTGTAGAGCACAGACTTCCATGGTCGAAGTTACCATGCGACATGTTTACGAGCAAAATTCATCCTCGCTATTCTATGACGTCATGTCAAAGAGGCTTTTGAGACGGGTCGTCTTGCCCTCAAATTTGATTTCGTCGACCTATTTCTAATTGTCTGGTCTGGTTTCGCCGTAGAAACTCTATTGCGAAGACTCGAAATCAGTAGAAATCGGTTTTGATTTTTAGTTGTTTTTCTTTTGTGATTTTGTTTTCATTGCTTACCGTGCCTGGTATATTGATCTGTATTCAAGTACCTGTTCCAGAATCGCTGAATAACAAACAGTCCGACGTTGAAGTTTCTTGAAACTTGTCGAAGGCTTTCGCCATTTTCAATTAATGTTATAGCACGAACAACTTCCACTTCGTTGAGATGACTCATTTTCACATTGTCAAACTGTCAGAGGTAAACATTTCCGCCTGTTTATTGATCTGAACGAGACCTTCGTAGCTCTTTGAATCAAATCTTGAGTACATTATTTCACTTTAGTTTTGGTAGTTTTTGTTAATTATTACGTATACTCCGGAAGTATGCGATGCTGATAATTCCCTGTGTGTCAATTAAAACAATTAAATAGAGCGTCTTTCAGATGTTCTTAATTTTATTTTCATTTCCCGTTAGTTTTTTTTTGGAGGCACAAATTAGCGACCCGCTAATTGTTTTGAGCAGCGTATATATAAACTTCTTATTGAATTTAGTTGACAAATTAGTGTCCAGATTCTGGCAATGAAGGTCCAGAAAACCATTCCTTCTTCGTATCCTAAATATTAAATATAGATTTAGAAGCTATAATAATATTACGTATTTAAATTATTTACTATTGTTTTATTGAAAATTCTATGCGTACTATTTTTTTATTCTTAAATTCTTAGCAAAATACTATTTTTTCAAGTGCATGGTACGATCCCCTGAAAAATAAAGTTGGCAACACTGCATTTGAAATTTATATGAATCTAACCTGTAAATAATTTTACTTTTGTTGAGCATAAACGTGCAAATATCTTATAAACATGAGTGAAGGACGCAACAGGTTGAGCGGGTCTCAATATCGAAAGCGCGCTTTGGACAAAAGTAAAAAGGAGAAAGAAGTTTTATGTAAAACTCTCAAGCTACATGGGTTTTTCGCCAAAATGGAATGTTTGTTACATTCAAATCAACTGTTACTATATATATAGATTCCTTTTATTGGCATAAACAACTACAGTTTTACATATAACAGTCTACCATCTATGTTAACCAAATAATTACATACACGCTCCAACCTAAGACAGAACAAAAAATAATAAATAACTAGAAGAAAACAAACAAAAAGAAGAAAAAAAAATCCTCTCAAAAACAACATTTCCTCTCAAATAAAAATAATAATAAAATCACGCGTCACCAGATGGTAAAATAACTAAAGTTTTATTCTTTTTTAACTCCACCAATCTTTTCATCAAGGGCCATCCCGCTCCGTCCTCCCTCATACACGAGCCCCAGTCTTCTACTACGACACTCTCCTCTCTGCTCCACTGACATCCTGCACAGCTTTGAGCCCAATGCGCCTACACGTCACTAGCTTCCCCACATATCTCACATCGTTTAAAACGGGAGCCCATCCAGTATCTCCTGCCCTTTTCCTCTGACCCGCATCTGTGCCGTGCTATCAATGCTTGAGGAAGTCTATCTCTTGTAAGGTACAACGGGAGCCTTTGGAACACTTGCACGCTCCCATATTCAGGTAGAAAATTACTCCCCTCGATCATCTTCTGACGACTCTGCAGCTCCACCTCGGTTAACCTTTCATATACCAGTTCTTCCACCTTCCTTCCACTCACAAACATTCTCGCAATTTCCCCGTATGCCCACCCGTAGCTTTCATACAACTTCTTCCTTTCACTCCCCCATTTAGTCACCTTATGAATACCCAAACCTTCCATTCTTACAACTCTCAATACTTCTTTTACAATTCGTTCATTGCCCATTCCATACACTTTCCTTTCAAACTTGACGACCCTCCTAGCTGCTTGCGCAAACACTTTCACCATATTTGTTTCTTGCAGCACAATGTATGTCGGCGTGGACCTGTCTAGTTTGAGGGCCATTTTTAGAAACTGCAGCTGCACTCTCTCAATTCTCTCCTCCTCTCTCACTCCCCACACTTCCGCTCCATACAAAAGAATACTTCTCACACATGCCTTCCACACTACCATTTTCGCTGCAAAGTTATTGTTCAAGCACTCCTTCCATACATTCCATAGCCCGTTTGCAGCCACCCACGCCTTTTTACAAATATATTTCACATGGTCTTTAGCAGACCCATCCTGCCCAAACATAAACCCAAGGTATTTGAAGCTGCTAACTTGCTCAATTATGCTGCTTCCCCACTTAAACGATTCACTCCTATTACCCGCTCTCTTTCGAAACACCATCCATTTAGTCTTTTTCACATTCACTACCAGTTTCCTCTTTTCAAAAAATCTTTTCACCCGATCGATCATCTCTGACATTTCTCCTTTCGTACTAGCTAAGATCACAACGTCGTCCGCGTAAGCCAAACTCCAAACTTTCCTATTACCAATTACTACCCCTCCAGCTCAGACCTTTGCTCAGTACACTCTCTAAATCAGCCGTGTACAGGTTAAATAATATTGGACTCAACGGACAACCCTGCCTTAGCCCCATTCTAACCTCAAAACTTTCTGAAACTTCCGCTCCTACTTTCACTCTGCAACAGGTATGCTGATATAAATCCCTGATTCTCTCGATTAACTGCCGCGCTATACCTTTAATTCTCAGACATTCCCACATTCTCTCCCTCCCCACGGTGTCATAAGCTGCCTTCAAATCTATAAACAGAGCGTAAAGCTTCCCTTGTTTCTTAACCAATTCCTTCTCCACAATATATTTCAACGTCACCAAGTGCTCCACCGTACTATAATGTTTTCTAAATCCAACTTGCACATCTGGGATTAGGCCTTTATCTTCCTCCTCACATAAAAGCTTTTGCTCCAACAGCTTTGCATAGATTTTATAAGACGAGTCCATAACCGTTATTCCTCGGTAGTTAGCTAAGTCTTCCCTATCCCCACTTTTATATATTGGTACAATTAAGCCTTCCTTCCAGCTCTCCGGCACCCTTTTACAACCTCTGTACATCTTGTTTAGCTCTTTGAAAAGCTCTTGCTGGATGAGTATCGGTGCATGCTTCCACGCTTCATTCGGGATACTGTCCAAGCCCACTGCTTTTTTTATCGGAAGCCTATCCACAACACTTGTAAATTCTTCCCACGTAAATTCATCACTGCCAATTACTGCCCCATTAACCCCTCCTGTATCGTCGCCGAACTGTTCGGGTACACCACTGGTTAGCAGCTCTTTAAAGCAGGTTCTCCACAGGTCCAGCGGCTTGTCACAACACCCTTGTTTTCGTCTATAAGCTGACACCATTTTCCAAATATCCGCTTCATTGTGGATCTCCTTTAACTTCTCGAACTGCGCGGCTTCTCTCTCCTTCTTCTTTTGGAGTTCCAGCTCCTTCAGTTGCTTACGGCACCTATTGTATTCCTCCATCGAGTCCTGGCCCTCCTTCCACATTTTGAACTTCTTCCTCACAGACCTCTTAAGTTCCTTGACTTCATCGTCAACCATATATGTTTCTTTAGCCCCTCCACATTTGATCTTGACCCGAACCATGGCCTCTCGAACCACTTCCATTAAATGCTGCAAACTACCGACTCCCGGAGTTATTCTTTCCAAATTGTTTTGGAACTTAACAATGGCTTCATCGTTCCAAACCGAGACTACTTTAGCATAACTATTCTCTCTTCTACCTTCCCACGTTATTTCCAATGGAAAATGATCAGACTCATCTCTCTCGCCAATTTGCATGTTCATTATGCGCATTCTTGCTACCTCATTGACTACTACATAATCAATTACCGATGCCCCTCTCCCACCAGCATAAGTGAATTCCCCGCTCCAGTCTCCTTCAACACACCCGTTAATTACATTCCATTCCTTATCTTCCACCCATTCCAACCATTTTCTGCCTTCTTTGGTAACTAACTTATCCCTCGATCTTCTCGTTATCTTCGAACCCTCCGCACTTATATTTCCTGTTTGGAGTTCACCTATTCTTACATTCCAATCTCCTGCCAAGACAATTCTTTCTCCTGACACGTCGCTAGCTCTTCTGTTAATTTCTTTCATAAACAGCTCCAAATTTTGGTTGTTATAGATTATGAACAATCTTAACACCTCCCCATTGATTTCCACGGCCCTCTCTTGAATACCTTCAAATTCTTCCTGAAAGTTCTCTCTTGACTCGACAACATTTACTTGCACCCCTGTTATTATTCCTCCCCTCGCTCTACCTTTGACCTGTTCCTTCAGGGCACCTTGACACTCCCACCTAAATCCTCTAGGTAACTTAGATTTAACATCCGGCCAGTCTTTCTCTTCGACCCACGTTTCCACCAAACCTATTATGTGAAAACTTTTCAAATAGTCACATAAGTCCGACTTTCTCGCCCCACCGACTTTTTTTTAAGACCAGCTATATTCCATACCAATATTTTAATTTGTTCTAGACCCTCCCCCAAACCTCCACTCCGCCCCCTACCGCCACCGCCCCCACTCACTGAAAAACCTTTTTCTCCAAAGATAATGTCGCTTCATTTAAAATGAACCATTCATTATCTATCTTCAACTTCTGATGCGCTAGTTTCACTTCTTTCCCTTCCAACTTTGCCACTCTTGCCCTCTTTCTAAGTTCCTGTTGAATTTTCCTCTGCCTCACGGTTAAGTCGTCATCTATATAAATATTACTGCCGGCTAATTTATTTTTATTTCTCATCACATCCATTTTCTCTTCCAATTTACTTAGTTTAACTACTATGGGTGAAACGCCATTTCCGCTTGCTTTTCCCACTTTATACATCTCCAGGATTGCGGGCTCCAACATGAGTGTATTCGAAAATACCTTCTTCACTTCCACTTTCCAATTCTCCGCCTCTTTAATACCATTTATAACTATGTTACATTTCCTATTCTGTTTGTCCTTTTCTTCTTCTAATTTGAAAACTTCATCCAATCTTCTTCCTACCAGTTCGTTTTTTTCCCTAGTTCTATTTCTAGCACCTCATTTTTAACCTTAAATGCTGTAAGTTCCTTTTCCAGGTTGGCCACTCTTTACCTGGTCTCATTGTTGTCCGCACTAATAGATTTCAGCTGCTCCATCAGCCCAGCTTTCCACACTTTGTCCTCCTCCTTCTCCATAGCCATTTTTCTTATTAGACTCACTATCTGATCTTTCACCTCAACCATCTCCTTTAACAATATTTCCATCGATATAGGGTCTACTTCTCTGGCTGGACTTTCCTTCTCCTTCCTCTTCTTTTTATGAGAAGCTTCTGGAGTTCGATCTAACCGCCTACTTCTTCTAAACGGCGCGAATTCCTCTCTCTCGCTCTCCGAGATGCTGCCTCTTTCCCCGCTACCGGCCATCGCGCGATTCGCAGAATCCTCCGCGCGCACTACCGCTCACTCTTTACTATTCTGCACTCCTAATACCCGCGCTGGCTTAATAACTTGATACACATGGCCCCCTTATTTGTTTACTCAATCGCTTGCAATGATAATGACTTTATAGGCTCTAGTCCTCCGCTAGAAATTCGACGCTAGCGACCAAACACCGGGAAACACTCTAACTAACTTGGTATAACACGACTGTCGCACTTCGCTTCCCTCAACTCAATTCTATCACTGTTACACTGTTACTATCTCAAGGTAACGAAAACAGACTGAGTCTACCAGTAATAGTAAGGACATTATCACTTCTTCACTGTCACCGAATTTTAATCATTAAGATTAACTTCCGGCTACAATTCCAATGAAGAATATGGAAGAGGTTGTGCCTAAAGAGAATGTAAGAAGTGATGATCCGGGAGAATGGGTTATAAACGACTTTACCGGATACTATGTAGCTACTAATGAAATGAACAAAATAAAAATTATTAGATTATTAATTTTTTTGGCACTAAACGAGATTACAGTGATGGAACATCACGATGGTTATCAGAATCACTGTTTGTCAGAAAACTTCTTAATGGTGAAAAGGTTCCACGTTCGTGGATTATTTACTCGATTAGTAAAAGATCTGTATTCTGTGCAACTTGCCTTCTTTTCGATGCAGACTGTTCGTTTAATGGCAGGATTGGCAGGAGCGGATTTAAAGATTGGAAACATGCAGGCGTTTGTGTTACTGAACATGAAAACTCCAATAATCACAAAAAATGTATGTGAACTCTCAAGCAAAGATCAGATACTAACAATGGAATAGATCATGAATTAGTCGTTTAAATTGAGACGGAAATCTCGTATTTGAGAAACTTTTTGAGAGAGTAGTTGCTGCTACTAAGGCCTTACTTTCACGAGGGCTTTCATTTCGAGAAAGTGGTGAGAAATTTGCCTCGCCAAATAATGGCAATTTTCTGATGCTTATTGAATTTCTTGCTTCTTTGGAGCCATTTTTAGAAGAACATATTAAAAAATTTGGAAACAAAGGATCTGATAGCACGAGTAGTTATCGAAAACTAACGTTAGTCCCAAAAGTCTTGGAATCTACTCTTGCCATGAATTTTAAGACGTAGGTCATTTCTGTCGGTGGTTCAATGAAAATATGAACGACGAAGTGTTAAATTTAACTTTTTTCACTGATGAAGCCTGATGACTTTTTTAGAGACCCCGCTGCATCCAATAAAAGTTGGTGTGTGGTTAGCAATGTCAAGAAGCATAATTATTGGTCCAATATTTTTTTATGGTAATTTAAACGCTGCCACTTATAGAGCCACTATTTTGCAACAATTTATTAACGAACTTCATGATGATCAAATCCAAAATAGCTTCTTCCAACAAGATTCTGCTAGACCGTACATTGCCCATGAAAAAATAAATTATCTTAAGGAATTTTTCGACGAGAGGCTAATAAGCAAAGACCGATTTCCACCACGTTCTTGTGATCCAACACCTCTGGACTTTTTTCTTTTTCTATATTTAGAAGATCTGCGATACAATGTAATAAGAAAATGTGAAGAGATAGACAACACAGTATTACAAAATGTGTTCGATAACATAAAACGGCGAATTAATTATGTTTAATTGTGTATTCGTTACAATGGACACCACATTCAACATCTGTTCTAATGTTTGTTCTTTGTTAATTTTATAATTCACAACATTATAAAATAAATTAGTGTTAAATTTATGAGAAGGCGTTTTATTTATAACTAATGAAATTGTTGATCTTAACACTAAAAACAATGCGACATAACCTCAAGTCCACTGACAGCTACTTAAAAATGACATTTCATATTTTGTTTAATTACATATATTTTGTTTAATTTTATGTCTGGAATTAAGAAATGACCTACGTCTTCAAATTCATGGCAAGAGTGGATTCCAAGACTTTTGTGACTCACGTTATATACGAAGAATTTATACAGATTTTGGAAAAAAAAAGTTCCTCAATTATAGTTCAAGAAGTCAAATCAGCAGAATATTACGCAATTATAGTAGATTCCACACCTGATATATCCCACGTCGATCAACTTTCCTTTATCCTCAGATATGTGAAAGAAGACCCGTAGAACGTTTTCTGTTCATTGAAAACTCTGGACACAAAGCTGAAGATTTATTGGTTGCTGTGTTATCTACTCTCGAGTTTTTTATATTTCTATCGCAAATTGTCGAAGTCGGTCGTACGACAGCGCGAACAATGTATCAGGAATTTATTCAGGTTTAGAGGCAAGAATTAATGGAATTAATGATCTGGCAGAACATGCTCCTTGTGCTGCTGGTTCCATATATTTAGTAGGAATTCACGTGGTAGAATGCACGCCTGAAGCTTCATTCTTTAATACAGTACAAGCTTTGTACAATTTTTTTACTGCATCGACACACCGCTGGGAAGTTCTTCAATCACATACTGGAAAAAATGCGTTGAAGTCTCTATCTGCAACCAGTGGACGCAGTTCAAGTTCACGACGCAGTTCAAGTACTTAATCGATACTTCGGCGAAATAATTTATACTTTGATTAGTCTCGAAGGAGACATTAAAGCAAAAGCAATTACGAGACAAGAAGCTAAAGGTATTCGAATTCAATTGGAGCGACTTGAAATAGCTTTTATGCAAATAATTTATTTTTTTACTCTCAAGATTCAATGCTGCCAAAAATTGCAAAAACTTGATTGTCGCATTGCTGACGTGATTGATGATTATCATAGTTTGATCAAAGTTATTACTGATACGCGGAATGATTTCGAAATCTATGAAAATAAATCTTTGGAAATCCGAGATTCAAGATTATAAGACAACTGTTTCCAGAAACAGGAAGAGAAAATTACACGCTGATGAATCACGAGATGGAGATGTTCAAATGTCAGGTCGGGACCATTTCAGAGTTAATACTTTTAACGTGATTCTTGACAATGTGGATTATGAATTGCGAAAAAGATGTTTTGCATATGAAAAGATTAAAAAAAAAAATCTCGGTTATCACTGAATTTGGCAATTTGGATAATAAAGAAATTCGTGAACTAAACTCTTCTCTAAACGTTTAAGAAATGTTTATTTCTCAGACCTCGAGTCTCATTGGATGGCGAATTTGTGCACTTTCACGCGTATGACAAGATAGAACGAAATTCACCTTCCGATCTTTTGAAACTTCTGTGTACGAACGAGCTTTACACTGAGTTTCCCAACGTGGAAATAACATATCGAATATCACATTAGCTGTAACAAACTGTAGCGAAGAACGTTCGTTTTCATGTTTGAAAAGAGTTAAAAATTACTTACGTTCTACAATAAGTGAGAATAGACTAAATAGTTTAGCTATTCTATGCATCGAATCAGATGTACTTCAATGCTTAGATTGTGAAGATTTAATTGACCAATTTGCAAATCAAAAAGACGCGTTTGCCTCTGAGAATATGAACATGCAGGCGTATACATATGAATTTTAATTATGTTATAATTTATGAGTAATCCATGATTAACCCATTTATAATAAATTTTCGGCAATGTTAGTTATTTATTTAAAAATTTTATATTTAAATTTTATCCATTTATGTAAAATTTCAATAATGGGGCGGCATTTTTTACAGTGCCCAGGGGTGGCATTAATATAAATTAAAAATACAGTAAAATCGGAAATAAGATAAAATACTAGTACACTTTCCAGTTATAGATCAGCCCCTTCACAAAATACACCCGGTTCTGTTTTTACACGATTTTAATTTAACACAATTTTAATTAAAACAAAAACCTATTTTTGTTTTTCCTTTTTTTTTTATTTAACCAGACTCCTTTTATTTCATACAACATCTACTATTCACCATATATTATTATTATTATTTTACATGAATGGTCTATTTAGGAACACATGAAGCCAAACATGATTTCGAATCATGTTTGCCTTATAATAGGAGTTCCAGCAATGCTGGGTACTTCGAATCAGGGATTGTTATTTCCTGGAGCATAGAGTCGCCGCCGCACCGACAGGGTGTCAGACGCGGACCAGGAAGCCGGTGAATACCACTCAGACGCGCCTGGATTTTAGTCAGGCTTTTCTTTTACTATCCCGAAAAGCATGGATGCCTCTTCTTCCAGTTCCGCCGTACCGATGATCTTCATCTCCGCCTTCACTGCCATTGAGGACTAAAAAAATATTCACCATATATATATATATATATATATATATATATATATATATATATATATATATATATATATATATATATATATATATATGTAGTACTATCATATATAAAGTGACCACATTTTCATTGAGACAAAGCAGGACAAATGGGATGAAATGAAAATTATTATTTAGTTATGAAAGTAGACCAGTAATTTAATATATATATATATATATTAAATGGTGGTTTGTCTATTTTGTTCAGGCAGTTATTGTCGTCGGGAAAACCTTCGTTGCAAGTAAGTCGTTATCGCAGCAATCGTGTTAAAAACTTTACGCACGTGGTGATAAGTTGTGTTTGCGTGGTTGCGGCGCGACAGGGTAAGCGCCCAGGCAACGTTTCAAAGCGCATCTGGTGAGGGATAGCGGAATTTGTAGCTAAGACCGGCTTCAACAGCGTAAGGTGTCTTCGCGGGAATGGACGAATGCGAGAGCAGACCGAGAGCGGGCAGTGAGTCGATGAACCCGTTTGAAAGATGTGCTAAACTAAACCGATCACCGATCCAGACGGCTAAGAGGTCGAAAAAAGAGGAGATGTCAGATAAAGGAAGAGGGGAGTGCAGTGCAGGTCAGAGTGATCATTTTGAGAGAATATTGCAGGAGTTAATAGAAATTAAAAAGGAGTTCACGACGGTAGACAGGAAGTTGGAGGAAATGAGACGGGAAAACAGAAGATTGGAGGAAGAATTGGAAAGGGTGGTGAAGAGACAAAAGGAGGAGGAAGAAGTAGAAAAGGACTGGAGAAAGGAATTGTTAGCAGAGTTGAGGTCAATAAGAGATGAGAATATGGAAATAAAGAATAAGTTATCGAAACTAGAGGAGGAAGCGGAGGCAGTCAAGGAGGAGAAGAGAAGAACCGAGAGTAAGTGGGAGGAGGAACGTCAGGCAATGAGAGAGGAGCTGGCTAAACTAAAAGATACGGAAGAGAGGAGACTAAGGAGGGAATTAAGAAATAACATTGTTATTTATGGAATTGAAGGAGAAGATTGGCGGGAAAAGGCAAAGAACATATTTCGGGAAAAGCTAGGTTTAAACGAAGGTTTCGGGAGTGCATACAGGCTTGGCTCGAATAGGGATAATAGAGAAAGTAAAGGCCCGATTATGTTAAAATTAGAAAGTTGGGAGGTAAAAAAGGACATAATGAGAAACAAACGCAAGCTTAGAGGTACAAACGTATTCATTCAAGATGATTTCACCCCTAAGGAACAAGGAATCCAGAAAGAATTGTTAAGGAAGGCAAAGGTACTCAAGGAAAGGGGCCACCAGATTAAAGTAGGATACCAAAGAATGGAAATAGATGGGAATTGGGTACCATGGGACGAGATAGCAAAAAACGAATAAACGACCAAAGAAAGAGGGGACAGTTACACAACGACGGAACGGAAAAGGAAAATGTAAAGCTAATGTTTTGGAATGTAGCAGGGCTCAAGAAGAAATTGGATAAGGTGGACGGGTCTTTTATAGAATTCTTGAGGAAATTCGAAATAGTTGGGTTAGTGGAGACCTGGGTTCAAGAGAAGGAATGGGAAGCCTGTAAAGAGAGACTCCCCAAGGAGTACAATTGGAGGATACAACCGGCACGGAGAGAGAGTGACTACGGAAGGGCAAAGGGGGGAATAATAACAGGGGTCAGAAGAGGCATCAAGGAATCGGAGAGAATTCTAGAAGAGGTAGAGGGTCTAGTTTTTAGGGAGGTAGAACTGGAGGGGGAGTGGTGGCAGATAGCAACCGTTTATAATAATAAGGGACTGGAAAAAATTAAAAAAGGCATAAAGAGGAATTTAGAAGATATGGTAACGACAAACTTGCTACTAGGAGGTGATTGGAACGTTAGGATAGGAGAAGAGCAGGTCAATACGGTGGATAAGACGGGTGATGTGATAAGAAGGAATTCTAAAGACAAAATTAAAAATGCAGAGGGAAATGTTTGGTTGGCGTGGGTGTTAGAGAACCAATGGGATATTTTGAATGGGTGTATTGAGGGCGACTGGGAGGGAGAATTTACGTTTGTGGGTGCAATGGGTACCTCAGTTATTGACCTAATAATTACAAATGATGCGGCGAGACGGCAAATAAAACTGATGGAAATCGGAATAAGAAGTGAGTCGGATCATATGCCGGTAGTGGTGTCGTTGAAGCAGCAAAGGAAGAAAGATGTTAAGGCGGAGAAATGGGTGGCCAGATGGGATAAGGAGGCGACAGAAGAATACAGAAGGAAATTAGAAGAGGTAGAGTGGAACGCCATAGAGGATATAGACATGATGGCAAAGAAAATGGAATCTGCACTTGTGAAAAAGAAAATCAAAGAAGCGTTTCCAGGCCGAGCATGGTACGACGGGGAAGTGCGGAACGCAAAGCAAAGGTTTCGAGAAGCTATGAGAGAATGGAGAAAGGGAGAAGGGCTCAAAGGGCACGTGCTGGAAGCGAAAACAGAATTGCAAAAAAATGGAGAAGAAGAAAAAGGAGCTTTGGGAGGAGAAGGAGAAGCAGCGGGTACGAGAAATCAAGACGGAAGCTGAGCTGTGGAAATACGTGAGAGAGAATAGGAAAAGGAAGGAAAGATTACCCAAGAGCATTGCGATAGAAGAATGGCAAAATCACTTCATGAGGATGCTAGGAGGGGTGGAGATGCGGTCAGAAAGAGATGATAGTTCAGGAGATCGACAGAGAAAGCAGGAAGAGCTCGCCGAGGATATCACCGTGACAGAGGTGGAGGATGTTATTGATTCCCTAAAGCCAAGAAAAGCGGGAGGTTTGGATGGGCTCGGAAATGAAGCGTGGAAAGAAGCACCTGGAATCTGTAAGGAGAAGTTTACGGAGGAATTGAGAAGGATAGGGAGAGGAGAGAAAAGGATACCAGTCAGCTGGAAAGTGGGGATAATTCAACCGGTGTTTAAGAGTGGAACGAGGGACGCGCTTGAAAATTATAGAGGTATAACTTTGATGAACTCCTCATACAAAATATTTGCTAAAATCCTGGATTGTCGCTTGAGGAAGGAAATCAATGAAAGGAAGCTTTTGCCGGAAATACAAGCGGGGTTCAGAGAAGGAAGGAGCACGGTGGAACACCTGGTGACCTTGAGAGTCATCATAGACCAAGGAATAAGAAAGGGATGCCTGTTTGCTCTTTTCATTGATTTGAAATCCGCATATGACTCGGTGAACAGAAGGAGACTTGACGAGTGTTTGGGCAAGCTAGGTATCTCAGAGAGTGTAAGAAGGAACATCAGGAATTTGTACGAGGAAACGGTCTGTAAGGTAGTAGCGAATGAATGGGAATCGGACTATTTTGAGGTGAGGAAGGGCCTGAGACAAGGCTGCCCTTTGAGTCCCACGCTTTTCAATCTGTATGTGGCGGATATGGAAAAGGTTCTAGAGGCCGGGCAAGTTGGAGGAGTGGTGATTGGGAAAAAGAAGGTGTGGAGCTTGGCATATGCGGATGACATGGTGGTATTTGCAAAGTCGGCTAGTGAGATGAAGGACGTGATTGAAAGGCTCGGCAGGTATTTCGAAAAGAGGGATTTAAGGGTGAATGTTGGTAAAACAAAATGGATTCGGTTTAAAAGGGGTGGGCGATATAAGAAAGAAAGGTTTGAATGGCAGGGTACTGAAATAGAGGAAGTTAGTAAATTTAAGTATTTGGGGTATGTCTTTGGGACTGGATACAGTAATAAAGAACACATAGAGTATGTTACAAGGCATGGGTGGCGGCGGGTCGTATCTGGGAGGTTTGGAAAAGGAACTTTGATGGAAACTTTAGAGCAGCAGAGACCATATGGAAGGCATGTGTGCGAAGCGTGTTACTGTATGGATGCGAGGTCTGGGGAACGAAAGAGGAAGACAAGATCGAAAGGGTGCAGCTAAAGTTTTATAAGAAAGTGTTGAAACTTGATAGGTCGACGCCTGGTCACATTGTGCTTCAGGAAGTGAGTGCTTGTAAGGTGGCGGTAATTGCTGCGGAAAGAGTGATAAAGTTCGAGTATAGGGTGGATGGGTTAGGAGATGAAAGGATAATAAAGGAAATCTTTCGAGTAGTGAATAAAGAGGGGTTAAGTGGTAGAAGAGAGAGCGGTTGGGGGTTGAATAAAAGGAAACTGTATGAGAGAGGCGGGTTATCATCCGAGGGGTTGAAAACGGAAAAAAGTGCGGGTGCTCAGTGGAAACGGATGCTAAAAGAGAGGTTATTAGAAGTGGACTTCCAAGAGCGCCAATCGAAAATAGAGGCTAGTAAATATCACCAAGGCTACAGTCAGATACAAGTGCACGGCCGTGTTCCTGGTTATTTGAGGACAAGTAAAGGGTCGGACGACCAGTCAGTGTTGGCGAGATTTAGGTGTGGCAATGAAGAGCGTGGAAGGAGACATTGGATGAAGGAGGAAAGTAGAAGGTGTTCGGTGTGTGGGTTGAACGAAGATATGTGGAGTCATTGGTTGGAAGAATGCACGATGGCGGAGTGGAATGACCAGGAGAGAAGGCGAGGAAAGGATTGGAGGGAGTGTATGGACGAGAGCGGGAAGGGACTGTCGTTTTTACACAGAGTGAAAACATGGAAAGAGCGGATGCGACGGGGTAGTTTTTTGAGTGTTGCGGTTTAGTTTTTTTTTTTTTTTTTTGTGAGCTTATGTCCGATGTACAGGTGTTGAAGTATAGGTTTATAGGGTGGTAAAATTTCTTTTTTCTTTTTAATGGGGTTTTAGTTTCACAACTTTTTTATTATTTTTTATTGTTTTATTTTGTATGTATATTTTGTATGGAAATTATTTTAATTATGCCAATAAAGGTTATTATTATTATTATTATTATATATATATATATATATATATATATATATATATATATATATATATATATATGTTGTATTTGAGGTTTTCGCGGATAGATACCTGTGTTGTATTGTTTTCTCGGGGATTCCGCGTTGATGCTGAGGGTTGGCTCTGAAAAGAACCGGATTCTCGACGTTTCGGCGAACTAACATTCGCCATTCTCAAGAGATATATGCGTCCGTGCGGGTTAACCGTTAGACGCATACTGAGAGCTCGTTCGTGCGATGCGACTACTTATAGCTGTCTGGCTTCGGGTCATGCGCGTTGTGTGCGGTGCTTCGGTTCGGTTGTTTGTTTGTCTTGTTGGTCGTACATGAGTCTGGGGTGTCTGGGGTTGCATTTTAAGTGTGGATATGATCGGTCGCCATGCTGGGGGCAGTCTCAAGGAATCGTCTCTCGTGTTCATGCAGTAGTCTCGTTTGTCTATCTCTATGGCTTCTCTGTATACTCGTGACATTTCGTGGCTAATCTGTGCAACAGTCCTTGAATTTCTAAAGTCCATCCAGTGACCGGTGTTTGTGTGTTGGACAAGTGCCGATGACACTTTGTCTCTGTGTCTGATTGAAACTACATGTTCTTGAATCCTAGCAGATATTTTTCTATTGGTACGTCCAATGTAGGTTCGTTCACATGTTCCGCAAGGTATTTCGTAAATTCCATGGGATTCTAACGGGATGGTGTCTTTAACGCTGCGTAGCATGGAGGATATTTTCTGGTTAGGTTTGAAAATGGTGTCGATGTTGTGTCTTTTAAGTATTCTGGCGATTTTGTCAGTTGATCCATGAACATAGGTAGGTATGCTGTGCTAGCGGGTTTCTGGCGTTCTTCAGTTCTTTGGCTACTGTTCTCTGTACGACGGAAAGCTCTGGATATTAAGCTGTTTGGTCAGAATCCAATAAGCGTCAGCGGTCTGATGGGAGCAGTCCTGAAAAGTGGCAAAGCAAGCGGGCCAAAAGGCAATATGGCTCAGCAAGCGGAGGCAGAGAAGGCAACTGCAAGGCGCAAGATGCCTACAGTAAGCGCCGTTACGGCTACCTACAGCAAAATGGTCAACTGCATAAAGCTTATATATATATATATATATATATATATATATATATATATATATATATATATATATTAACTTTTAATTTAAACAAACCCAATAAACACAACGCTCACAACAATTATTACAATGCAATTCAGATAAAATAACACAACGCCATTAATTGACAACTACTCGGCTACTAATAACGCTCAAGGCGCCACATACACACGCCGATCAGGGTATTACTGTCCAAGTGTGTCTCGACGTGCGGGGATCTCACACATCGTCACCTTCCCCTTCCATTTCCATCCTAGAAGGAACATTTTCGATGCTTGATTCCCTCCCTTGACCGCTAGGTCCCGAAGTTGTCGCCAAATTTGATTCGCCGCTAACACGGCCAGACTGACAGCTGTTTCGTTCTCGAAATAGTCTATCGAAATTTCCCATTTCTTCGGTAGTATCTAAAATATATTTCAGGATAAATTATATCAAACGTCAATACAAGAACAACTGTCAATGTTATGAATAACGACTGACAATGTTCCAATCCTTCCAGACCGCAGTCAAGGATTATTTCTTGTAAGCAAATCGCTCACTCTTTACATGATTAAAGTAATTAAATATTGTTTCTTTTATGCCGACTCAGAGGTTGTGGGACATGGCTCCCAGAGCTCAGAGGTCTTGGAACATGGTCGCACAAAAACTTCAATAACATCATGTAGTTTGTTCTGAAAAACAGACTCAGGGACTACCACAACACTTATTTCTTTTATGCCGACTCAGAGGTTGTGGGACATGGCTCCCAGAGCTCAGAGGTCTTGGAACATGGTCGCACCAAAACTTCAATAACATCATGTAGTATGTTCTGAAAAACAGACTCAGGGACTACCTCAACTACTTGTTATTATATCACAACTTCAAATCGTATAACAGACGATTAAGGCATCTGAAGTTTATATTTACGAAAGTTCCATCCGTAGCAACTCAGAGGTTTTGGGACGTGGCTCCAAGAGCTCAGAGGTCTTGGAACATGGATGTACGAGAACTTCAATAACTTCATACATATTCTAAATTTAAACCATGCCATGAAAAATTAACAAGAGTTCAATCAGATTTGAGCTGTCTATACAGCGCTATATTAATCACGCTAACACGGTTCATCCAATACATTCTCTTACTAGTCAGAGAAAAGAAAGGAGAAAAAAAAATCTCTTACCGTCAAAGTAATCCTCACAGTCTCCAGACCATTCACCTGACCAATGTTTAATCCTGTCCTTGGGTACCACCAAAGGACCCCTTTTAAAGTTCTTACCTTGAACAGTAAATCGATCGCTAGGAAGCAAACTAATAATTTTGTATGGTCCTCGAAACTGAGGTTCTAGTTTTTGAGCTCGAGCGTTAGTTTTTGGTATAAACACGAAATCGCCAACCTTGTACGTTTTATTATTTCTGCGTACTTTATCAAACCTTTCTTTCGAAGCTTCTGCATGGAGTTTCATTTTTTGGTATGCAAGGGAACGATCTCTTGCAATATCAATAAAATTTTCATTGTTAGGCATTAAATTAACAATATTTTGAATAGGGGCGCTATTGGCGTCGACACCGATCAACAATCTAAGCGGAGTAAAACCTGTGGATTTTTGCAGAGTGGTATTTAAAGTAAGTTGAATTTTAGAGAGCGTTCTCGTCCATTCCGACACTTTACTTATTTCAACACTTAAAAGACTAATTACAGTAGCCACGTATCTTTCCACTTGTCCGTTTGCTCTAGCAGCACCAGTTGCAACCATATGATGGTCAATGTTTAAAGATTTCATTAAATTGGTTACTTGCTTGTCCGTAAAGTTTGTTGCTCGATCCGATATAACTCGAGATGGTACACCAAACAGAGTTAAATGTGAAGCCAATATATTATATGTTTCTGTCCCTGTTAAAGTTTTGAGTGGAACTAATAGGATGTATTTTGTAAAGGCATCTATCATTAATAGAATGTGCTTATAACCATCTTTGCTTGTTTTAAATGGCCCTAGACAATCAATATGAATTGTTTGGAATGGGATTGGTTTTTTATCAATGGGATGCAATAAGCCTTGTTTTGGTCCGGATAATTTTTTTGTAACTACACATGTTAAGCAATGTGAAATATATTTTTTTGTAAAGGTGTACATACGAGGAAACCAGAATTTTTCTTGTATTTTATTTAATGTTTTATCAATGCCAACGTGACATTGTTCATCATGGTATAAACGCAATAATCCAAATCGACACGTTTTTGGTACGTAGTAACGATACACGGTTGTTTTGTTCTTTTGAATAATTTTGCGAGAAAGAAGTGAATTTTTCATTTCAAAATCTGAAGTAATTGAGTCGCCTGTCTTTAGTCGTTCAATAATTAATTGAGATTCCGGGTCATTTTGTTGTTCCACTTCTAACCAACTTTCTTGGCTTACTAAATTAACATTGTAGGATTTTATTGGAGGATTTCTACTTAAGTAATCCACATGTGCAACATATTTACCCTTACGGTATTCTATATCAAATTGAAAATCTTGTAAATAAATCCACCATCGTGCGACTCGTGGTAGCAAGTCTTTTTTGCTCGCTGTCGCTTTGATAGCATTACAATCGGTTACTAGTTTAAATTTGATACCCAATAAATAAACACGGAAGTGCTTAGGAGCGTAAATAATTGCTAAAGTTTCCAACTCGTAAGAGTGGTATTTTGATTCTTCCGCGGAGGCTTTCTTACTGAAATATGCTACCACGCGCAAACCTGAATCATGTTTTTGGAAAAGAATTGCGCCAAAACCAATCGAACTTGCATCAGTATGCAGTTCTGTAGACAATTTTGGTTCGAATATAGCCAATAAAGGGCGCTGGCTTAAATGTTCAATAACATAATTTCGAGCAATATTTTGTTCTTCTGACCAAATGAACGGTTCATTATTCTTGGTTAATTTTGTAATGCTAGCAGTTCGACTAGCAAATTCCGGCACAAATTTACGAAAATAACCAGCTAAACCCAAAAATTGTCGTACTTGACGTACATTGGTTGGAACGGGAGAGTTTACCAAAGCAGAAATTGTAAACTGTCCAGGTTTAACGCCTTCACAGGAAATTGTACGCCCAAGATACTCAATGCTTCTTTGAAAAAAGTGACACTTTTTAATATTCAATGAAAATCCCGTATTATTTAAAGCGGTCAAGACAAGTTCTAAATTTTCTAGACCCTCTTCAACACTGGATGATGGTATGAGAACATCATCTAAATAAACTAAAGCTTTTGTGTCCTTTAATTTTCCAAGTGCATTATTTATGGCTCGTTGGAAGACAGCTGGTGCATTGGCCAGACCAAATGGCATACGCAGGTATTCGTAATGACCATCAGGTGTAACGAATGCGGTTTTTGCAACTGAATTTTCTGCAATCGGAATTTGATGAAATCCCGACGCCATATCTAAAGTAGTAAAGAATGTACTTTTGCCCAGACGATCTAATTGATCTTCAATTAAAGGTAATGGATAACGATCTTTAACAGTGATTTTGTTTAGAGCCCGAAAATCAACGCATAATCTATCACTACCGTCTTTCTTCTTCACTAAGATGACTGGGCTTGCAAATGGGGAAACACTTTCGCGAATAATTTTATTACTAATTAGGTCATCAATAATTAATCGAACTTTTTGTCTTTCTGCAAGAGATAAACGGTATGGGTGGTAATTAATTACATTGTCGCTGTTCAAAGAAATGTTCAACTCAGCCGAATTAATACGTCGCACCGCGTTACCACAAGTAATCATTTCTTTGAAATTATTTAATAAACATTTCTAGTTCTCACGGTAATTGCCCGTAACATTTTCGAGTGCCGGCGATAATTCATCAATTGTCAGAGTGTTTATTTTAAATTTCTTTGATTTATGTTCGATTTTGTTTGTTCGTGTTAATCGGGCGCCAGAACCGTCCGTGATTATGTTGATGTCATCATGAAGTAATGCATTGCGACCGATAATAGCGTCGTATTCCATATCTGGGTCACGTACCAAGAAAAACAATAATTCAATGGACACATTTTCAGATTCAACAATTACTGTCGTTCTTCCGTACGTATTTAGAAAACCACCACCCAGACCCCTTAATTTCATTATATGGGGTTCAAAAGGACATCCGATGGACAAAGCAATCTTTTCACGCATTAAAGAACAATCTGCATCAGTGTCAATTAAGCAATAAAGTGTTACCTCTGATAACCACTAATGATAAATTTTGAAAAGCGTTATTAATGTTACAAAAATTAATTTTTCCATTATTTCCGCGTCCTGCACGTTGCTTTGTCCAACAAGAGTCTTCCCTGTGACCATTTTTATTACCGAATTCACAAGGTTTACCATTACGCAAAGTGTCTCGATTATTATAATTTAAAACATTGTGAACTTTATTATTGTCAAAAACGTTTGTAGGTCTCATGAATTTTCGTTTTTTACAAGCCGAATGAATATGCCCCGTTTCTTTACAAATAAAACAGCGCTTAGAAATGTTAACAAAAGAACTTGTACTTTGTACAGGCGTTGTTGTTTCCAAGTGCCGCTTTCGCGAAGTTTTTGTATAACCTGATAATAAAACTATTAATTCGCTTGTTTTTTTTACTCCACTATTTAAAGCCCCCATTTTAACAGGTGTCTCGCCAATCTCGCCAATAATCAATTCAATTAGTTCCGTTTCCGTAAATTTAATTTTAGTACGTTGCAAAAACAATAATTTTTCCCTTGCATACTCACAATATGTATCGAAACTCTCACTAGTTAATTGAACAGCTTTCTTCAATTTTTCGGCCAGGTTTCTTTTTGCTGGATAGATATCGATCAGGTCGGCCTTAAAATTCTCCCAATCACGATATTCAGGTTCCCAATTTTCAAACCAGGTGAGAGCAGTTCCCCTCAGTTGTTTTCCAGCACGTGCCACCATTTCACGAGCACTCCATTTAAATTCAAGGCCCATTTGCTCAATTTCGTTGCACCAACTTTCCGCACCAGAATCTGATTTATCAGGGTTGAAAACTGGTAATGCGATGTCACTAGAATTACGATTTGCACTCGATATTGTTTCTTGCAACTTTTTAAATGTTTCTAACATAACTGTGGAAAATTCTTCCATTGTGAAGCACTGGTACTATCCCACTTCTGATATTAACTTTTAATTTAAACAAACCCAATAAACACAACGCTCACAACAATTATTACAATGCAATTCAGATAAAATAACACAACGCCATTAATTGACAACTACTCGGCTACTAATAACGCTCAAGGCGCCACATACACACGCCGATCAGGGTATTACTGTCCAAGTGTGTCTCGACGTGCGGGGATCTCACACATCGTCACCTTCCCCTTCCATTTCCATCCTAGAAGGAACATTTTCGATGCTTGATTCCCTCCCTTGACCGCTAGGCCCCGAAGTTGTCGCCAAATTTGATTCGCCGCTAACATATATATATATATATATATATATATATATATATATATATATATATATATATATATATATATATATATATATACTATTATACTTGTTTATGACAGTAGCTGTTCTAAACCAAGAGAAGTGCTGATGATCAGGAAGAATATTAATTTTGTACCTGTTCCAGAATTCACCATAGGAGACCAGGCAGTGGCAGTCGTTGAGATCCCGACGAAATGGGGCAAGAGGCACATTATTTTTGCCTCTATCTACTTTCCAGGTGATATGGAATAAGCCTCCACCAGAGGAAACTATACGCTTCGTGGAGTGGTGCAACAAAAACAACAAACACTACAATCTGGGTTGCGATGCCAACGCACATCATACGGTGTGGGGCAGCACGGATACAAATAATAGAGGTAAACAATTACTCGAATACTTATGTACTAACGATGTGGCGATCGTTAATAAGGGCTGTAAACCCACCTTTCTAAACGCAACCATACAGGAGGTTTTAGATTTGACTCTAGCTGATGCTTTTACAACAGAGTTAATCATAGATTGGCGAGTTCTCGACTAGCCATCAATGTCAGACCACCAAAAGATTGCGTTCCACTTAGGTGAGGTACACAATGTGGCAATAGAGCGCAGGAACCCTAGGTGTACTGATTGGGAATTCTATAAGGAGATCCTCAGACTGGAAACCACCTCCACCTCATTATAAACACAACAGACGAGCTGGAAGCAGCATCGTCTCATCTAAAACGCGTTCTAACACACGTGTACGAGACTAGAAGTCCTCTCAAAAAGATGCAAAAATCAAGGGCTGTTCCTTCGTGGAACAAAGAGCTAGGACGTCTGAGAAAGACGGCCAAGAAAGCCTTCAACGGTGCGAAAAGAACAGGCAACTGGCAAGGCTACAGAGTAGCACTTATCGATTACAACAAATAATTGAGAAGGTCGAAAAGGAAAACCTGGCGTGACTTCTGTGAGGGCATTGATCAATGTGCCCCAACGGCAAGGCTGGAAAAGGTTTTGGCGAAGGACCACACAAATGAAATCGGGCTTATTAAGACATCGAGTGGTAAGTATACCAAAGATTTAGAGGAAAGTCTTAGCGTTTTACTGCAGACGCACTTTCCTGGCTCTAAATCAACCATAACTGGTGGAAGAGATAACTCGGATGAAGCGCCCAACCAAAATCTGCAAAAACATGGCAACAACCATGTTTACTGTTCAAAAAGTCGCATGGGCTGTGAACAGTTTCAAGCCATTTAAGGCTGCCGGACCTAATTGCATTTTCCCGCCAATGCTGCAGAACGGGATCGAACCCATAGCCCCCTGCATTGCTGAGATATTTAAAGCCAGCATTCGACTGGAGTACATACCGCCTGAATGGAAAGAGGCCAAGGTGATATTCATCCCTAAGGCAGGGCGCAGGCCTCAAAAAGAAGTCCTCTCCATAAGCATCAATACGCTTTTTAGCCAGGCAAATCCACAGTGGACGCTCTACTCTAGATAGCGAACACATTGGAGGCAGCACTGGACTGCTAAGAAATTGCAAAGAAAGTAGGTATCTTTTTAGATATAGATGGAGCATTTGACAACACAACACGTTTATCAATAAAGAATGCAGCCACCAACGTAAGAAATGCTGACCAATCGTAAAATTACCGTAGCACTGGGGGATCAACGAGGACGATAACTACAGAGAGAGGGTGCCCACAAGGGGGGGTGTTATCGCCTCTGCTGTTGTGCCTGGTCCTTGATGATTTCCTAGATGTGCTAACAAAGAACGGGTATAAGGCGGTTGGTTATGCAGACGATGTTGCCATCATAATGAGGGGTAAGTTTGGTAATACACTCATGAACCTTGCACAGAGTGCACTTAACACCATCAACTGTTGGATCAAGAAGAAGGGTCTTAGTGTCAACCCGAGCAAAATAGTAATGGTCTCCTTTACCAGAAAGAGGAAGCTGAACTTGAAAGGTCCGAGCATTGAAGGTCAGACGTTAGAGTTTTCCGAGGAGGTGAAATATCTAGGGATAACCTGGATAAGAAACTCAGCAATGGAAGTTCTGTTGGACCTACTTCCACTGCACAAACAGATAGAAAAAGAAGGTCTTCTCAGTGCTCTGAGACTAAGGTGTACATCGCCTATTCAGAGACACATGAAAATAAGGGAACAAATCGAAGAGAAATTTCTGAAGCAGTTCTGGGACGCAATGTCTACAGAATACGACTTTGACACAGCCGTTGAAGTGGCCATAAATGACCGCCAAAGCAGTGTTCAAAGAATCGAAAACCTGAAAGACAAATCGTCCATGTTGTATACCGACGCATCAAAAACTGCTAAGGGTACAGGAATTGGCATATATAACTGGAGTCACAGGCAGTCCACGGCATTGGGCCAGGCTCCCACGGTACTACAGGCTGAAATTATAGCCATTGAAGGATGCGCACAAATATGCCTAAAGAAACGTCTTAAAGGAGTGCAAATCTACATCCTAATGGACAGCCAGGTAGCTCTTAGGAATTTAAAAGCCCACAACTTTAATTCCAAAGTAACCTGGAACTGTAAACAAACCCTACAGCAACTGGTGAAAGATAAGCCAGGGCATATATGGGAATGAAATGGCCGACGCACTCGCCAAAAGCGGGGCCGAGGCTCCCTTCTTGGGCCCGGATCCAACTTGTGGGCTTACAAAGGCCCAATTAAGGCAGGGGGCTAAGAAATGGGAAGAATAGCCAAAGCAAATCCACTGGAAGAACACGCCAGGACAGCGGCAAGCTAAAATGCTCATAAACTATTCTGCCGCAATAACGCAGCAGATGCTAAGCTTCTCTAACAGAGAAATCAGAACTTTGGTAGGCATACTCACAGGAAATTGTCCGGTGAGATATCACCTACACAAAATGGGAAAGGTAGAGGAAGTTGCCTGTAGATTATGTGAATCAGATGAAGAAACCGCTGAACACATAATGTGCACATGTGTAGCGCTAGCACACATAAGGCTTGCCCACTTCAGGGCGGCAAGATTGACCACCTTCGAGCTGAGTAGCAAGCCTCTCAGGAATATCTTAGATTTCGTTCACGAAGTGGGATTCCTGGGAGAGTAATTGTAGTAGGGTCAAGCACAATAGATCAAGTTGGTCGCAGTGCAGAAAGGCTTTGCAGCCAAACGACCACCATACAAAAAAAAAATTTAATTATTTTTAAATTATTTATTTTTTAATTAAATTAAACTATTTTTAAAATAAATTAAATTATTTTTAAATTAAATTTAATTACATATAAATTAAATAAAATTTTTTAAATAAATAATTTTTAAATAAAATAATATTTTTAAATTAAAATAAATTATTTTTAAATTAAATTAAATTGTTTTTTAATGAAATTGGATTTGATTTAAATCAAATGAAATTATTTTTAAAATAAATTAATGAATTAAATTAAATTATTTTTAAATTAAAATAATCATTTTTGAATTAAATAAATTAATTTTAAATTAAATTCAATTATTTTAGATTTAAAAATAATATTAAATTAAATTACTTTTAAATTAAATTAACTTAAATTACTTAGATTATTTTAAATTAAATTATTTTTAAATTAAATGAATTTTTATAAAAATTAAATTAAATTATTTTATAAATAAATTCAATTATTTTAAAATTATATTAAATTATTTTTAAATTAAATTAAATTATTTTTAAATCAATTTAAATTAAATTATTTTTAAATTAAATTGTTTTTAAATTAAATAAAATTATTTTTAAATTAAATTAAATTATTTTTAAATTAAATTAAATTATTTAAAATTAAATTAAATTAATTTTAAATTAAATTAATTTATTTTTAAATCAAATTAAATTAAATTATTTTTAAATTAAATTGTTTTTAAATTTATTTAAATTATTTTTAAATTAATTAAAATTATCTTTTAATTAAATAAAATTAAATTATTTTTAAATAAAATAAAATAATTGTTATGTTAGAGTAAATTATTTTTAAATTAAATAAAATTAAATTATTTTCAAATAAAATTAAATCATTTTAAAATTTTTTTTAAGTAAAATTAAATTATTTTTAAATTAAATTAAATTATTTTTAAATTAAATTAGATTATTTTTAAATTAAATAAAATTATGTTTAAATTAAATAAAACTTTTTTTAATTTAAATTAAATAAAATTATTTTTAAAATAAATCAAATAAAATTAAAAAAAAATTAATTAAATTTAATTATTTTCAAATTTAATTAAAACTATTTTTAAATTAAGTTAAATTAAATTATTTTTAATTATATTAAATTATTATTAAATTTAATGAAATTAGATTAGTTTTTTATTAAATTAAATTTAATTATTTTTAAATTAAATTATTTTTAAATTAAACTAAATTATTTTTAAATTTCACTTAAATAACTTATTTTAAAATTAAATCAAAATATGGATGCAAGTTAGGGCATAGCTTTTTTTATATAGCCTTTCTACACTGCGACCAACTTGATCTATTGTGCTTGACCCTACTACAATTCCTGGGAGAGTAGTTGCAGTAGGGTCTAGCACAATAGATCAAGTTGGTCGCAGTGCAGAAAGGCTTTGTAGCCAAACGACCCCCACACAAAAAAAATTGGGCATCCAACACCGATGAATTTTCAAAAACCGGTTTTCGGTTAAGTATAAAAATAAATAAATTGAGTATTGCCTTTTGAAACTTATCTCAAAAATAGTGCAGCTGTAAACCAAAGAAAATAAATATTTATTTACTATTTACAATTATTTAATATAAAATAAACTTTATTTTTGCATATTTTGCCAAAGGTCTTTGCTAAAGACCAAGTCAGCACTTTTGGCGTATATGGAAGTTCCACTAATATGGATGTCCTTTTTTGGAAAGTTCCACTTCGTAAGAATTTATACAACGTCAATTTTCCTTTATTCCGCCTTTCTGAAATTCTTACTTTTAAACTAAAAAAAATTTCCCAAAAGTAGTGCTATCTTGTTTCAATTTTGTAAATAAAAGCAGTCAGTAACAGTCTGCAGTCAGTTCTTTTACTACCATTTCGGTCGGCTTTAATGTGGCAATTAAATGCACTAAAATAGTGTAGTCAGTTTCATTGTATAAATCCTCATGCCCGATATATAGCGAGTTCCATCTGGTTTTACAGTCCAAAATTAGTTTAACCGCTTTGACATCTTTTTTTCAGCATATATTTGTAGTATATCATTTCTTACTGGCCATTTTCTAAAAAATCTGACAGTCATTCTAAAGTTTTGCAGTTTTTCAATTATGTTAGTATCTTCTTAATTGTATTTAGAATTATAAATATCATTATCTATATTTAAATTTTGGTTGCCAGCAAAGGAAATAAATGAATTTCTGCTTCCTCATCAGTAATCTCAGAATCTGATAAGTTTTGTTGACTACATTATTTTTGTTGTAAAATTTATCTACAGCAGTGAATTGCATGGTTGATGCATTTTTATTGATTTTTTTTTTGTTGATTTATTTTTAATTTCAATAATTGTGCGTACTTTTTCATAATACTGGCTCCATCTTGTGTTGATGCCAAAATATGACGATTATTAATACCGTATTCTTTCAATTCTTGTTCAACTGTTGATTCAATGATTGAATCCCGTAAGCCAGTAATCCCGCAAGCATCACTTGAACGTTGTATGGCAAGAAGGCTTAATTTATAATCATCCTCCAGAATCTATTGTTATTCCAGATTGTGTCAGTTTTGTGAATTTTTCCTTGACTTCTAGTTTTTTCTCATTTGCTAAATTTACGATTAATTTTTTAATTGTCGTATCGCTTCTAGATATTTCATAGTTACGTTTTATAATAAGTTCTTCACTAGCGCTTGAATGTGACATAGCATGAATCGAAAACCACTTATATGCTGCGCAATTATTCCACAACTCTCCCAAAGATTCTCTTATAATGAAATTAAACATATCTGAAGTTGTTTTTTCCTTTTTAACTACTGGTTCTACATTTTTCATAACATCGACTTTAAGTTTTGCATGAAGGTGATTTGACAAACTTGATGTGTTCCCAACTGCACATTTTAAAAATGAATTGCTCATGGTGCAATTTGTCGTAATTTCGGTTACTTTTTGGAATATTTACCACACTCCTGACTTTTTTTTGTTGTTTTTAATTGTTTTTAGGAATTTAGTATATGTAGGTCGAATCCATTCAATTTCTAAAATAAAATATAACTAATACTTATTTGAAAATATTGTAGTTTATCTTATAAATTAATAAAAATAAATAAATAAATTCTTTAAAAAAAGAGATATAACTCCGGTTCTACTTTTTCGTAAATTTTAACAGAAGACCCGGTTTCGGTCCGGTTTGGATGCCCTAATGCAAGTAGATAGAAAGTGGATGGAAAGTGGATGTAAGTAGATAGGAAGTGGGTGGAAAGTGAATGCAAGTAGATAGAAAGTGGATGGAAAGTGGTAGCAAGTAGATATAAAGTGGATACTGGTAGATCGAAAGTGGATGCAAGTAGATGAAAAGTGAATGGAAAGTAGATGCAAGTATATGGAAAGTGGATGGAAAGTGGATGCAAGTAGATGGAAAGTGGATGCAAGTAGATAAAAAGTGGATGGAGGGAGATGGAAAGTGGATGCAAGTAGATAGAAAGTGGATGGAAAGTGGATGCAACTTCATCTACTTGCATCCATTTTTCATCTACTTGCATCCACTTTTCATCTACTTGCATTCACTTTTCATCTACTTGCATCCACTTTTCAACATTGCATCCACTTTTCATCTACTTGCATCCACTTTTCATCTACTTGCATCCACTTTTCATCTACTTGCATTCACTTTTCATCTACTTGCATCCACTTTTCATCTACTTGCATCCACTTTTCATCTACTTGCACCCACTTTTCATCTACTTGCATCCACTTTTTATCTACTTGCATTCACTTTTCATCTACTTGCATCCACTATTCATCTACTTGCATCCACTTTTCATCTACTTGCATCCACTTTTCATTTACTTGCATCCATTTTTCATCTACTTGCATCCACTTTTAAAGAGGGTGTGAGATCCGTGTAGCCCCTCGCTAAGCTGATAAGGCTGATTAAATGCTGATAAAAGATGATTCAAAGCTGTTTAAGGCTGATTAAATGCTGATTAAAGCTGATTAATAGCTGTTTAAGGTTGATTAAATGCTGATTAAAACTGATTCAAGGCTGATTCAAAGCTGATTAAAAGTTGGTACATCCTAGTCCTCGTTAATGGATACCGGTGTGAAGTCTATGTATACCTACGATACCACTTAAATCTCATTTTGATTGGGTGGTTAGGCTACGTTAGGTTAGATTATGTCGCGCGCGACATAACCCAAGGGATTATATCTCCATCCACTTTCCATCTACTTGCATCCAGTTCCCATTCACTTTCCATCTACTTGCATCCATTTTTCATCTACCTGCATCCACTTTCTCTCTACTTGCAACCACTTTCCATCCACTTTCTACCTACTTGCATTCACTTTCCATCTACTTTCTATCTACTTGCATCTACTTTCCATCCGCTTTCTATCTACTTGCATCCCCATTGTAATTTAATTTAAAAATAATTTAATTAGGTTTAATTAAAAAATAATTTAATTTAATTTAGAAATATTATTATTTAATTTAGAAATTATTGAATTTACTTTAATTTAAAAATAATTTAAATTAATTTAATTTAATTTAAAAATAATTTAATTTATTTTAATTTAAAAATAATTTGATTTAATTTCATTTAAAAAATAATACAAAAAAAATTAATTTATTTTAAAAATAATCTCATTTAAGTTTGATTTAAAAATAATGTAATTTAAAAAAAAAATAATTTAATTTAAATCAAAAATAATTTAATTTTATTTAAAAATAATTTAAATTTTTAATGACAATTTAATTTAAAAATAATTTAATTTAATTTGATTCAAAAATAATTTAATTTAATTTAAAAATAATTTATTTTAATTTAAAAATAATTTAATTTATTTAAAAATTATTTCATTTAATTAAAAAATAATTTAATTTAATCAAAAATAATTCGATTTAATTAAATTTAAAAATAATTTAATTTAATTTGCAAATAATTTAATTTAATTTAAAAATAATTTAATTTATTTTAATTTAAAAATAATTTAATTTAATATAAAAATAAATTAATTTAATTTATTAATTTAAATTAAAAATAATGTAATTTAATTTAATTAAAAAAAAATCCATGTAAATTAAAAATAATTAAATTTAAAAATAATTTATTTTAATTTGAAAATAATTTAATTTAATTTAAAAATAATTTAATTTAATGTGATTTAAAAAACTAAATTTAATTTAATTTAAAAATAATATAATTCAATCTCAATATTTTAATTTATTTTAAAAATAATTTTATTTTATTTATTAATTTAATTTAAAAATAAAGTAATTTAATTTAATTCAAAAATATTTCCTTTTAAATTAAACAGAATTTAATTCAATAAAAAATAATTAAATTTTATTTAAAAATAATTCAATTTAATTTAATTTAAAAATAATTAAAAACAATTTAATTTTACTTAAAAATAATTTAATTTTATTTAATTTAAGAATAATTTGAATTAATTTAAAAATAATTTAATTTAATCTAAAAACAATTTAATTTCAAAAATAATTTTATTTAATTTGATTGAAAAAAAATTTAATTTTTTTTTTAATAATTTAATTTAAAAATACTTTAATTTAATATGAAAATAATGTTATTTAAAAATAATTGAATTAAATTAAATTAAAAAATAATTTTCTGCAATTTGAAAATAATTTTAATTCAATTTAAAATAATTTGAAAATCATATAATTTAATTAGAAAATAATTCAATTTAATTAAAAATAATTTAATTTTATTTAAAAATAATTTAATTTTGTTTCATAAAAAAATAATTCTATTTAATTTAAAAATAATTTAATTTAATTTAAAAATAATTTAATTTGATTTAAAAATTATTAATCTAGAACTAATTAGATTAGATAATTAGAAAAATTAATTTATTTGAAATATAATTTAATTTAATTAAAAAAAAGAATTTTTTTTTATTTTGATAATAATTTAATTGTTTGTAAAAATTAATTTTAAATTAATTAAAAAAAAAAAAAAATTTAAAAATAATAAAATTTATTCTAAAAATAATTTAATTTAATTTTAAAGTAATTTAATTATGATATATTAATTTAATTTAAAAATAATGTAATTTAATTTAATTCAAAATTAATTCCATTTCTCTTAAAACTAATTTAATTTAATTATAAAATAATTCAATTTAATTTAAAAATAATTTAATTTTTTTTAAAAATAATTTAATTTTATTTAATTTAAAAATAAGTAAATTTAATTTAAAAATAATTTAACTTAATATAAAAATAATTTAATTGTGTTTAGTTTATTAATTACATTTAAAAATTATGTAACTTAATTTAATTCAAAAATAATTCAATCTAAATTAAAAATAATTTATTTTAATTCTAATAATTTAATTTAATTTAAAAATATTTTAATTTAATTTATTAATTTAATTAAAAAATAATGTAATTTAATTTAATTAAAAAATAAATCCATTTATTTTAAAAATAATGTAATTCAATTTGAAAATAATTGAATTTTATTTAAAAATAATATAATTTTATTTATTTTAAAAATATTTCAATTTAATTTAAAAATAATTTAATTTTATTTAAAAATAATTTAGTTTAATTTAAAAATAATTTAGTTCAATTAAATTAAAAATATTTTAATTTGAAAATAATTTAATTTATAAATAATTAAGTTTAATTTAAAAAAAAAAATTTAATTTTAAAATAATATAATTTGAATTAAAAATAAATTAATTTAATATAAAAATAATTTAATTTAATTTAATAATTTAATTTAAAAATAATGTATTTTAATTTAATTTAAATATAACTCCATATAATTTAAAAATAATTTAATTTAATTTGAAAATAATTTTATTTCAATTTAAAAATAATTTTATTTCAATTTAAAAATAAATTAATTTAATTTAGAACATATTTCATTGAATTTAAAAATAATATAATTTAATTCAAAAATAATTCACTTTAATTAAAAATAATTTAATTTTGTTTAATTTGAAATTAATTCCATTTAATTTATAAATAATTAAATTTAATTTTAAAATAATTTAATTTAAAAATGATTAATTTAGAATTAATTTAAATATAATTTAATTTAATTTATTTAAAAAAAATTTTACTTAATTAAATTTATTTTAAATATAATTTAATTTAATTAAAAAAAAATTAATTTAATTTGATAATAATTTAATTTATTTTAAAAATTATTAAATTTAATTTAAAAATAATAGAATTCAATCTAAAAATAATTTAATTTAATTTAAAAATAATTTAATTTGATTTATTAATTTAATTTAAAAATAATGTATTTTAATTTAATTCAACACTAATTCCATTTAATTTAAAAGTAATTTAATTTAATTAAAAAATAATTCAGTTCAATTTAAAAATAATTTAATTTTATTTAAAAATAATATAGTTTTATTTAATTTCAAAATTATTTTATTTAATTTAAAAATAATTAAATTTTATTTAAAAATAATTAAATTTTATTTAATTCAAAAATAATTCAATTTAAATTGAAAATAATTTAATTCTAATAATAATTTAATTTAATTTAAAAATAATTTGATTAAATTTAATTCAAAAATAATTTAATTAAATTTAATTAAAAAATCATTATTTTTAATTTAAAAATAATTTAATTAAATTTAAAAATAATTTAGATTAATTTAAAAATAATTTAATTTTATTTAAAAACTATTTTATTTTATTTAATTTAATATAAAATTAATTTAATTAATTTAATGATTTTAATTTAAAAATAATTTAATTTAATTCAAAAATAATTCCATTAATTTAAAAATAATTTAATTTAATTTGAAAATAACTTAATTTAATTTAATTCAATTCAAAAACAATATAATTTAATATAAGAATAAATTAATTTAATTTATAAATAAACTAATTTAATTTAAAAATAAGTAAGTCCTCCGTTTAGTTTATCCGGAAAAAATGTTTTTTCGAAACACCAAACAAGTTCCTATGGCCGACAAGCTTCCGTCGCGTTTTTATTTATTTTTTTTGATATTAATTTTCCAACTTTAAGGAATAAAAAACTATATACAATGAACTTAGTTAATATTAATTTAAAAAAAAATATGATTTTATTTAAAAATGATTTAATTTAATTTCAAAATAATTTTATTTTATTTAAAAATAATTTAATTAAATTTAATTCAAATATAATTTAATTAAATTTAATTGAAAAATAATTTAATTAAATTTAATTGAAAAATAATTAAATTTAATTTAAAATTAATTAAATTAAATTTTAAAATAATTTATATTAATTTAAAAATAATTTAATTTTATTTAAAAATAATTTAATTTTATTTAAATTAAAAATAATTTAATTTAATATAAAATTAATTAAATTAATTTAATTATTTTTATTTAAAAATAATTTAATTTAATTCAAAAATAATTCCATTTAATTTAAAAATAATGTAATTTATTTATATTAAAAAATAATTTAATTTAATTTAAAAATAACTTAATTGAATTTAATTCAAAAACAATATAATTTAATATAAAAATAAATTAATTTAATTTAAAAATAAACTAATTTAATTTAAAAATAAGTAACGATCCTCCGTTTAGTTTATCGGGAAAAAAAATCAAAATTGATTCGAAACACCAAACAAGTTCCTTACAACCAATCGACTCATAACACAGATGTTGACAGATCTTTTTATGTCACCTTATAAGTCAAAAATAACGAAGTCATTTAATAACTTTATTTTATTAAATAAATAATTATTACCAATTTAAAAATTTGCTATGTTATTATAAATAAAAATAATGAATTTTAACAACTGTTAGGATAATTGAAAATATAGAAAAATTTAAGCACTATTTTGATTCATTAGTTACGCTCGATTCCCTGAATTTAAAAATAATTTAATTTAATTTGAAAACAATTTAATTTTATTTATTTTAAAAATAATTCAATTTAATTTAAAAAAAAATTTATATTATATAAAAATAATTTAAATTTATTTAATTTAAAAATAATTTAATTTAAAAATAATTTAATTTAATTTTTTTTATATTATTTAATTTAATTTGAAAATATTTTTATTTAATTTAAAAATAATTTAATTTAATTTAAAAATAATTTAATTTTTTTAAATTTAAAATTTTTTTAATTTGATTTGAAAATAAAATAATAATTTAATTTAATTTATTTTAAAAATAATTTAATTTTATTTAAAACTAATTTAATTTAATTTAATTTTTTTTTTAAAAATTTAATTTTATTTAAAAATAATTTAATTTTTTTAAATTTAAAAATAATTTAATTTGAAAATAATTTAATTTAATTTAAAAATAATTTAATTTAATTAAAAAATATTTTAATTTATTTTAAAAATAATTTAATTTAATTTAAAAATAATTTTATTTGATTTAATTTAAAAATAAGATAATTTAATTTAAAAATAATTTATTTTGATATAAAAATAATTTAATTTAATTTATTATTTTAATTTAAAAATAATGTAATTTAATTTAATTCAAGAATAATTTTATTTAGTTTAAAAATAATTTAATTTAGTTTTAGTGATTTAATTTTATTTAAAAATAATTTTATTTTATTTAAATTAAAAATTAATCAATTTAGTTTAAAAATAATTAAATTTAATTTGTTTAAAAAATAATTAATTTAATTTAATTAGAAAATAATTTAATTTTTTTTTTAAATAAATTAATTTAAATTAAAAATAATTTAATTAAAAAATAATTTCATTTATTTAAAATTAAAAATAATTTTATTTGATTTAAAAATAATTTAATTTAATTTAAAAATAATTAAATTTAATTTAAAAAATGATTTAATTCAACCAAAAATAATTTAATTAAAATTTTCAAAAATGATTCAATTTAATTTAAAAATAATTTAATTTAAAAATAATTTATCTTAATTTAAAAATAATTTTATTTTATTTAAATATAAGTTAATTTAATTTAATTTAAAAATAAATTAAATGATTTTAAAAATAATTTAAATGATTTTAAAAATAATTTAATTTAATTTAAAATTAGTTATTATATTTAATTTATAAATAATTTAATTTAATTTAAAAATAATTTAAATTATTTTAAAAATAAATTAATTTAGTTTAAAAATAATTTGATTTATGTTTAAAAATAATTTTATTTTATTTAATTTATTTTTAAAATAATTTTATTGTTATAATTTAATTTAATTTTAAAATAAATTAATTTAATTAAAAATAATTAATTTAAAAATAGTTTAAATTAATTTACAAATAATTTAATTTAATTTAAAAAAATAAAATTATTTAATTTAAAAATAATTTAATTTTATTTAAAAAAAATTTAAATTCTTTTTAAAAATAATTTAATTTAAAATTAATTTAATTTAAAATTAATTTAATTTATTTCAAAAATAATACAATTTAACTTAAAATAAATTTAATTTAATTTAAAAACAATTTAAATTATTTTAAAAATAATTTAATTTAATTTAAAAATAATTTAATATATTTTTAAAAATATTTTTTTTTATTGAATTTATTTTTTAAATAATTTAATTAATTTAAAAATAATATAATTTTAAATAATTTTATTTAAATTATTTTCAATTAAAAATACTTTAATTTAGTATAGTTTAAAAATAATTCAATTTAATTCAAAAATAATTTAATTTGATTTAAAAATAATTTAATTTAATTTATCAATTTAATTTAAAAATAATGTAATTTATTTCAAAAATAATTCCATTTAATTCAAAAACAATTTAATTTAATTTAAAAATAATTTAATTAATTTAAAAATAATTTAACTTTATTTAAAAATAATCTAATTTTATTTAATTTGAAAATAATTTAATTTTATTTAAAAATAATTTAATTTTATTCAAAAATAATTCAATTTAATTTAAAAATATTTTTTTTTTTTTTTTTAATACATTTATTAATCTAGTTTCAATTACATCAAGTACAAAGTTACAATTCGTGGTAACAACTAGAATTAAAGGACTTGCTTGAGGGCTGTTGATAACATCCTCATTCTTCCGCAAGCCCTGGGACTAAATACAATATTATTATTATACTTAATATTATGCTAAATACAATCAATATTATTATGCTAAGTTCAATATAATTATGCTATATACAATATTATAAAAATATAAATGAATACAATATTATTATTATTAAGCAAGGAATTAACAAATATTTGCTGAAAAAAAAATTGCTGAGCGACTCCTGTTGATTTGCTGACAAATAATAACTATACATATGTACCAATACATTGATATTGCTGGAATACTTTGCCTTTCTGTCCGTTAGCTATCCCTGGTTATGACGCATCGAAATATACTTGCATATTCGATAGCCCGTTAGATAGTGGAAGATAATAGAAACGGACTAGGTTAGGTTACGTAAGGTTTTTTTTTTTTTTTTGGCTACGTGTAGCTCTTTTGTAAGATTCTAGGCTGGCTTCTATTCTTAGGCAGATACAAATCCAGACAGCAAATAATACAGCAAATAATTTTTCCTGTATTTTCTAAACTAAACTAAATTTAAAAAAAAAAAAATTCTAAACCAAATCAAAATTCGAAAACTAACGAAAGAAAACACAATATAATAACGATAGTATTTTTAGCCAATCAAAATGCTAACTAGCTCTATAGAAATATATGGTTTTGCCAATATTCTCTGCCTAAGATTATTATTATTTTTTTTTTTTTATGGTTGAAAATGGTACATACTAAATAATCCTAGTATTGGTGAAAAGCGACGTCCCTTAATACTCGTCCGGCTCCCCTACGCCTGCATCCTCTTTGGGGCGTTATGATGTTCGTCAATGTCGGAGGATAACACGGGAAGGATACCATTCGAAGTCCTCCGGAGTATCCTGCCGTTGTGCGTCCAGACGTTACGGTACCCGTACTTGGCTTGGGCCAGTTTCAGTTGTCCTAGTTTGAATTTTGTAAGGTCCTCCTTGATAATAATCTCTTTCCCCTTTAGTTTTCTCCTTGATTTTAGGATGTCCACACGGATGCCACTGGAGAGAACTTGCAAAAACACCGGACGGGGTTTCTTAGAATCTGGAGCTGGTCCAATTCTTCTACAATTTGTAATGAAATTTTTGGAGAGATCCAGCCCCAGGTCTTTCTGGCATAAATCATAGATTTTTGTCATCAGATGGCTGCTCGTTTCTTGTTCAGTCTCAGGAAGTCCGTAGAGCCGGAGATTTTTTTGGAGGGATTGCTGTTCGATGTTATCAAGCTTTGACTCAACAGTAGCCAGCTTTTCCTTAAGGAAATTAATCTCCCGCTCCTGATTAGTTACCAGAAATTGGAATTTAACCATCACTATATTATAAATACCCTCTAGAAACTTTTCGTCTGCCAGTATTGAGGTTATAACCTCTTTCGTGCATCGTTGAAGCTCCTTGTCTTCCTTAGACGGGCGTCCAGGTTTTCCTGACATTATAATAACTAAGATGATTGCGATATTTGATTATAGAACGTCACTGATAATAATATACCACTGTTTATTAATATTATGGCAGAGAAGTTGTTATTGAGTTACTCGACATGGATAGCGGCCGCCATCTTTTTTTTGTTTAATTAAATTTATTTTTTTTTGTTTAATTTAAAAATAATTTAATGTAAAAAAAAATAATTTTAAATAATTAAATAATTAAATCAATTTAATTGAAAAATATTTTAATTTAAAAACAATTTAAAAATAATTTATTTTTATTTATATATAATTTAATTTAATTTAAAAATAATTTAATTTAATTTATAAATAATTTAATTTAATTTAAAAATAATTAAAATTAAAAAAAAGCTAAAAATTATTTAATTCAATTTAATTTAAAAATTTAATTTAAATATAATGTAATAATTTAATATAATTGAAAAATAGATCCATAAAATTTAAAAATAATTTAAAAATTAGTTAATTTTATTTAAAAATAATTAAATTTTGTTTAATTTAAAAATAATTCAATTTAATTTTAAAATAATTTAATTTAATTCAAAAATAATTTAATTATATTCAAAAATAATTTAATTTTATTTAATTTAAAAATTTAAATTATTTTAAAAATAATTAATTTTACTTTAAAAATAATTTCATTTAATTAAAAAATAATTCAAATTAATTTAAAAATAATTTAATTTATTCAAAAATTTTTTTTAATTATTTAAAAAATAATTTAAATTATTTTAAAAATAATTTAATTGTTTTAAAAAAAAATTAATTTCATTTAATTTATTTTTAAAATAATTTAATTTAATAAATTAAAAAAAAATTAATTTAATTTAAAAATAATTTAATTTAAAATCATCTAATATAAGTTAATTTAAAAATAACTTAATTTAATTTAAAAATAATTTTTAATTAATTAATTTAATTTTATTTAAAAATAATTTAATTTTATTTAAAAATAATTTAATTTTATTTAATTTAAAAATAATGAATTAATTTAAAAATAATTTGATATAATTTAAAAATAATTTAATGTATTTTAAGAACAATTTATTTAAAAATAATTTAATTTAATTTAAAAATAATTTATTTTAATTTATAAACAATTCAATTTAATTTAAATTAAAAGTAATTTTATTTAATCTAAAAATAATTAAATTTAATTTAAAAATAATTTAATCTAAAAATATTTAATTTAATTTAGAAAAAATTAAATTTAATTTTTAAATTTTTTTTAATTTAAAAATAATAAATTTTTTTTTTAAAATAATTTAATTTTATTTAAATTAAAAATAATTTGAATTAATTTAAAAATAAGTTAATTTTATTTCAAAACAATTTAATTTAAAAAATAATTTAATTTAACTGGCTTTATAAATAATTTAATTTAATTTCAACATAATTTAATTTAAAAATAATTAAATTTAATTTAAAAATAATAAAATTTAATTTAAAAATAATTTAATTTATTTAAATTTAAAAATAAATAAATTTAATTTCAAAATAATTTAATTTAATTTAAAAATAATTTCATTTAATTTAGTTTAAAATAATTTTTTTTTTTTAAAGTAATTTAATTTAATCTAAAAATAATTTAAAATTGATTTAATTTAATTTATTAATTTAATTAAAAAATAATGTAATATAACTGAAAAATAATTCCATTTAATTTAAAATTAATAAAATTAAAATTTAAAACTAATTTAATTTAATTTTAAAATAATTTAATTTTATTTAAAATAATTTAATTTTATTTAAAAATAATTTAAATTAATTTCAAATAAATTTAATTTTATTTAGAAATAATTAAATATAATTTAAAAATAATTTAATTTTATTTAAAAATAATTTGACTTATTTAAAAATTATTTAATTTTATTTAATTTAAAAACAATTAGATTTAATTTAAAAATAATTTATATTATTTTAAAACTAACTTAATTTAATTTAAAAATAATTTAATTTTATTTAAAAATATTTTAATTTCATTTAAAAATAATTTAATACAATTCAAAAATAATTTAATTTTATTTATTTAAAAAATAATTCAATTTAATTTAAAAATAATTTAATTTAATTTAAAATTAATTTAATTAAAAAGAATTTAAATTAATTTAAAAATAAATTCATCGAATTTTAAAATAATTTAATTTAAATTAAAAATAATTTAATCTTATTTAAATTAAAAATAATTTAATAAATTTTAAAAATAATTTAATTTAATTTAAAAATGATTTAATTTTAATTAAAAATAAATTAATTTAATTTAAAAATAATTTAATTTTTTTTTAAATTAATTTAAATTATTTTAAAAATAATTTAATTTAAGTTAAAAATAATTTTATTTATTTCAAAAATAATACAAGGTTATTTAAAAATAATTTATTTTAATTTAAAAATAATTTATATTATTTTAAATATAATTTAATTTAATGTAAAACAATTTAATTTTATTTAAAAACTATTTAAATTAATTTAAAAATAATTTAATTTAATTCAAAATTAATTTAATTTAAAAATAGTTTAAATTGTTTTAAAAATAATTCAATTTAATTTAAAGATAATTTAATTTAATTTAATTTAAAAATAATTTCATTTAATTTAAAAATAATTTAATTTTATTTAAAAATAATTAAATATTATTTAAAAATAATTTAATTTTATTTAAAAATAATTTAATTTTATTTAAAAATAATTTAATTTAATTCAAAAATAATTTAATTTAATTTAAAAATAATTTAAATTGTTTTAAAAATAATTTAATTTAATTTAAAAATAATTTAAATTGTTTTAAAAATAATTTAATTTAATTTATAGATAATTTAATTTAATTTCAAAATAATTTCATTTAATTTAAAAATAATTTAATTTATTTTAAAAATAATTTAATTTTATTTACAAATAATTTAATTTTAATGAGATTAAAAATATTTAATTTATTTTAAAAATATATTACTTTAATTTAAAAATAAATTTATTTAATTTAAAAATAATTTAATTTAATTTAAAAACAATTTAATTTTATTTAAATTATTTTTAAAATAATTTTATTTAATTTAGAAAAAATTATATTTAATTTAAATTAAGTTAATATAATTTAAAAATAATTTAATTTAATTAAAAAAAAATCAATTTTATTTAAAAATAATTTAATTTAATAAAATTTAAAAATAATTAAAAAAAAATTATTTTAATTTATAAATCTTTTAATTTAATTTAATTTGAAAATAATTTAAATTAAAAATAATTTTATTTTTTCAAAAAATAATTTAATTTAATTTAAAAATAAGTTAATTTAATTTATTATTTTAATTTAAAAATAATTTAATTTAATTAAAAAATAATTCCATTTAATTTAAAAACAATTTAATTTAATTTAAAAATAATTTATTTTAATTTAAAATTAATGTAATTTAATTTAAAAATAATTTGATTTTATTTAAAAATAATTTAATTTTACTTAAAAATAATTTAATTTTTTTTAATTTAAAAATAATTTAATTTATCTTAAAAATAATTTAATTTAATATAAAAATAATTTAATTTATTTTAAAAGTAATTTAATTTAATCAAAAAAAATTAATTTAAAAATAATTTAAATTAATTTAAGAATAATTTCATTTAAATTAAAAACAATTGAATTTAATTTAAAAATAATATAATTTTATTTAAAAATAATTTAAATTTATTTAATTTAAAAATAATTTAATTTAATTTAAAAATAATTTTATTTATGTCAAAAATAATTTTATTTTATTTAAAAATTATTTAATTTTATTTAATTAAAAAAAAAATTATTTAATTTAAAAATAATTAGAATTAATTTAAAAATAATTTAATTTATTTTAAAAACAATTTATTTAAAAAAAAATTAATTTAATTTTATTTAAAAATAATAAAATTTAATTTAAAAATAATTCATTATAATTTAAAAATAATTTAATTTAATTTAAATTAATTTGATTTAAAAATAATTAAATTTAATTTAAAAATAATTCATTATAATTTAAAAATAATTTAATTTAATTTAATTTAAAAAAAATTTAATTTAATTTATAAATAATTTAATTTAATTTAAATTAAAAATAATTTTTTTTAATTTAAAAATTATTAAATTTAATTTAAAAATAATATAATTTAATCTAAAATTAATTTAATTTAATTTAAAAATAATTCAATTTAATTTAAAAACAATTATATTTAATTTAAAAATAATTTAATTTTATTTAAAAATAATTTAATTTTATTTAAATTTAAAATAATTTAAAAATTAATTTAAATAATTTAATTTAATTTAAAAACAATTTAATTCCAAAGATAATTTAATTTAATTTGCTTTGAAAATAATTTAATTTAATTTCAACATAATTTAATTTAAAAATAATTTAATTTTATTTAAAAATAATTTAATTTAATTAAAAATTATTAAATTTAATTTGAAAACAATTTAATTTAATTTAAAAATACTTCCATTTAATTTAGTTTGAAAATAATTTAATTTAATTTAAAAATAATTTAATTAAATTTAAAAATAATTTTATTTTATTTAAAAATAATTTTATTTTATTTAATTTAAAAATGATTAAATTTAATTTGAAAATAATTACATTTAATTTAAAAATCATTTCATTAAATTAAATTTAAAAATAATTAAATTTAATTGGAAAATAATTAAATTTAATTTAAAAATAATTTCATTTCATTCAAAAATAATTTCATTTTAATTACAAATGATTTAATTTATTTTAAAAATAATTTAAATTATTTTTAAAATAATTTAATTAAAAAATAATTTAATTGTTCTTAAAAATATATTAATTTGTTTTTAAAATAATTTAATTTAAAAAAAAAATGTATTTAAAAATAATTTAATTAAATTCAAAATAATTCATTATAATTTAAAAATAATTTCATTTAATTTAAAAATAATTTAACTTAATTTAAAAAATATTTAATCTAATTTATAAATAATTTAGTTTAATTTAAATTAAAAATAATTTTATTTAATCTAAAAATAATTAAATTTAATTTAAAAATAAATTAATTTAATTTAAAAATAATTTAATTCAATTTAAAATAATTCAATTTAATTTAAAAACACTTAAATTTAATTTAAAAATAAATTAATTTTATTTAAAAATAATTTAATTTTATTTAAATTTAAAATAATTTAAATTAATTTGAAAATAATTTAATTTAAAAACAATTTAATTTCAAAGATAATTTAATTTAATTTGCTTTGAAAATAATTTGATTTAATTTCAACATAATTTATTTTAAAAATAATTCATTTTTATTTAAAAATAATTTAATTTAATTGAATTTAAAAATAATTACATTTAATTTGAAATTAATTTAAATTATATTAAAAATAATTTCATTTAATTTAGTTTGAAAATAATTTAATTTAATTTAAAAATAATTTAATTTAATTCAAAAATAATTTAATTTTATTTAAAAATAATTTAATTTTATTTAAAAATAATTTAATTTTATTTAATTTAAAAATAATTTAAATTATTTTAAAAATAATTTGATTTAATTTAAAATTAATTAAATATAATTTAAATATAATTTCAATTATTTCAAAAATAATTCAATTTAAATTAGAAATAATTTAATTTATTTTAAAAATAATTTAAATTATTTTTAAAATAATTTAATTTAAAAATAATTTAATTGTTTTTAAAAATATTTTAATTGATTTTTAAAATAATTTAAAAATATATTACTTTAAAAAAAAGTTTATTTAAAAATAATTTAATTTAATTCAAAATAATTTAATCTAAATTAACTTAATTTAAAAATAATTTAATTTTATTTAAAAATAATTTAATTTTTTTTAAAAATAATTATATTTTATTTAAAAATAATTCAATTTTATTTAATTTGAAAATAATTTGAATTGTTTTAAGAATAATTTAATTTATTTGAAAAAAAAATTAATTTAATTTGATTTAAAAATAATTTAATTTAATTTAAGAACAATTTATTATAGTTTAAAAATAATTTAATTTAATTTAAAAATAATTTAATTTTGTTAATTTTAAAATAATTTAATTTAATTTAAACATAATTATTATAATTTAAAAATAATTTAATTTAATTTAAAAATAATTTAATTTATAAATAATTTAATTTAAAAATAATTTAATTTAATCTAAAAATAATTTAATTTAAAAATAATTCAATTTAATTTAAAAACAATTAAATTTAATTTAAAAATAATTTGATTTTATTTAAAAATAATTTAATTTTATTTAAATTTAAAATATTTAAATTAATTTAAAAATAATTTAATTAAATTTAAAAACAATTTAATTTCAAAAATAATTTAATTTAATTTGTTTTGTAAATAATTTAATTTAATTTCAACATAATTTAATTTAGAAATAATTCTATTTTATTTAAAAATAATTTAATTAAATTAAATTTAAAAATAATTAAATTTAATTTGAAAATAATTTAATTTAATTTAAAAATAATTTCATTAAATTTAGTTTGCAAATAATTTATTTTAATTTAAAAATAATTTAATTTAATCTAAAAATAATTTAATGTAATTTAAAAATGTTTTAATTTAATTTATTAATTTACTTTAAAAAAAATGTAATTTAATTTATTTCAAATATAATTCCATTTATTTAAAAATAATATAATTTAATTTAATTTAATAATAATTTAATTTTGTTTAATTTAAAAATAATTAAATTTAATTTTAAAATAATTAAATTTAATTTTATTAAAAAATAATTTTATTTTATTTAAAAATAACTTAATTTTATTTAATTTCAAAATAATTTGAAATATTTTAAAAATAATTTTATATTATTTAAAAATAATTTTATTTTATTTACAAATAATTTAATTTTATTTAAAAATAATTTAATTTTATTTAATTTAAAAATAATTTGATTTAATTTAAAAATAATTTGAATTAATTTAAAAATAATTTAATTTATTTTAAAAACAATTATTTAAAAAAATTTATTTAATTTGGTTTAAAAATAAGTAAATTTAATTTAAAAATAATTTATTATAATTTAAAAATAATTTAATTTAATTTAAAAATAATTTAATTTTGTTAAATTTAAAAATAATTTCAATTAATTTGATTTAAAAACAATTTAATTTAATTTAAAAATAATTCATTATAATTTAAAAATAATTTAATTTAATTTAAAAAAAATTTAATTTATAAATAATTTAATTTAATTTAAAAATAATTTAATTTAATCTAAAAATAATTTAATTTAAAAATAATTCAATTTAATTTAAAAACAATTAAATTCAATTTAAAAATAATTTAATTTTATTTAAAAATAATTTAATTTTATTTAAATTTAAAATATTTAAATTAATTTAAAAATAATTTAATTTAATTTGAAAAAAAATTAAATTTAAAAAATAATTTAATTTAAATTGTTTTGTAAATAATTTAATTTAATTTCAACATAATTTAATTTAGAAATAATTCTATTTTATTTAAAAATAATTAAATTAAATTTAAAAATAATTAAATTTAATTTGAAAATAATTTAATTTAATTTAAAAATAATTTTATTAAATTTAGTTTGCAAATAATTTATTTTAATTTAAAAATATTTTAATTTAATCTAAAAATAATTTAATGTAATTTAAAAATGTTTTAATTTAATTTATTAATTTAATTTAAAAAATATGTAATTTAATTTATTTCAAATATAATTCTATTTAATTTAAAAATAATATAATTTAATTTAATTTAATAATAATTTAATTTTGTTTAATTTAAAAATAATTAAATTTAATTTTAAAATAATTAAATTTTATTTTATTAAAAAATAATTTTATTTTATTTAAAAATAACTTAATTTTATTTAATTTCAAAATAATTTGAATTATTTTAAAAATAATTTTATATTATTTAAAAATAATTTTATTTTATTTAATTTAAAAATAATTTGATTTAATTTAAAAATAATTTGAATTAATTTAAAAATAATTTAATTTATTTCAAAAACAATTATTTAAAAAAATTAATTTAATTTGATTTAAAAATAAGTAAATTTAATTTAAAAATAATTTATTATAATTTAAAACTCTTTTAATTTAATTTAAAAATAATTTAATTTTGTTAAAATTAAAAATAATTTCAATTAATTTGATTTAAAAATAATTTAATTTAATTTAAAAATAATTCATTATAATTTAAAAATAATTTAATTTATTTTAAAAATAAATTAATTTAATTAAAAAATAATTTAATTTATAAATAATTTAATTAAATTAAAAGTAATTTTATTTTATCTAAAAATAATTAAATTTAATTTATAAATAAATTAATTTAATCTAAAAATAATTTAATTTAATTTAAAAATAATTCAATTTAATTTAAAAACAATTAAACTTAATTTAAAAATATTTTAATTTTATTTAAAAATAATTTTATTTTATTTAAATTTTAAATAATTTAATTTAATTTAAAAACAATTTCATTTCAAAGATAATTTAATTTGCATTGAAAATAATTAAATTTAATTTCAACATAATTTAATTTAAAAATAATTCAATTTTATTTAAAAATAATTTAATTTAATTAAATTTAAAAATAATTGAATTTAATTTGAAATTAATTTAAAAATAATTTCTTTTAATTTAGTTTGGAAATAATTTAATTTAATTTAAAAATAATTTAATTTAATTTAAAAATATTTTAATTTTATTTAAAAATAATTTAATTTTATTTAATTTAAAAATAATTTAAATTATTTTAAAAAAAAATTTATTTAATTTAAAATTATTTAAATTTAATTTAAAAATAATTTTATTTAAATAAAAAATAATTCAATTTAAATTACAAATAATTTAATTTATTTTAAAAATAATTTAAATTATTTTTAAAATAATTTAATTTAAAAATAATTTAATTGTTTTTAAAAATAATTAAATTTATTTTTAAAATAATTTAATTAAAAAAAAAATTATTTAAAAATAATTTATTTTAATTCAAAATAATCTAATATAAGTTAACTTAATTTAAAAATAATTTAATTTAATTCAAAAATAATTTATTATAGTTTAAAAATAATTTAATTTAATTAAAAAAAAAATTTAATTTTGTTAATTTTAAAATAATTTAATTATTTTGATTTAAGAGTAATTTAATTTATTTTAAAAATAATTCATTATGATTTAAAAATAATTTAATTTAGTTTAAAAATAATTTAAATTAATTTAAAAATAATTTAATTTATAAATAATTTAATTTAATTTAAATTCAAAATAATTTTATTTAGTCTAAAAATAATTTAATTTAATTTAAAAATAATTTAATTTAATCTAAAAATAATTTAATTTAAATTAAAAATAATTCAATATAATTTAAAAACAATTAAATTTAATTTTAAAATAAAATAATTTTATTTGAAAATAATTCAATTTTATTTAAATTTAAAATAATTTAAATTAATTGAAAAATTATTTAATTTAATTTAAAAACAATTTAATTTCAAAAATAATTTAATTTAATTTGCTTTGAAAATAATTTAATTTCAACATAATTTAATTTAGAAATAATTTAATTTTATTTAAAATTAATTGTATTTAATTAAATTTAAAAATAATTAAATTAAATTTGAAAATAATTTAATTTAATTTAAAAATAATTTTATAAAATTTATTTTGCAAATAATTTAATTTAATTTAAAAATAATTAAATTGAATTTAAAAATAATTAAATTTAATTTTATTTAAAAATAATTATATTTTATTTAAAAATAATTCAATTTTATTTAATTTGAAAATAATTTGTTTTAATTTAAAAATAATTTGAATTATTTTAAAAATAATTTAATTTATTTTAAAAACAATTTATTTGAAAAAAAATTAATTTAATTTGATTTAAAAATAATTTAATTTAATTTAAAAACAATTTAATTTAAAACATAATTTAACTTAATTGCTTTGAAAATAATTTAATTTAATTTCAACATAATTTAATTTAAAAATAATTCAATTTTATTTAAAAATTATTTAATTTAATTAAATTTAAAAATAAATAAATTTAATTTAAAAATAATTTCATTTAATTTAGTTTGAAAATAATTTAATTTAATTTAGAAATAATTTAATTTAATTTAAAATAATCTAAGTTAATTTTAATTTAAAAATATTTTAATTTTATTTAAAAATATTTTAATATTATTTAAAACTAATTTAATTTGATTTAAAAATAATTTATTTTAATTTAAAAATAATTTAATTTAATTTAAAATAATCTAATATACGTTAATTTTAATTTAAAAATAATTAATAATTTTAAATATAAGTAATTTAAATTAATTTAAAGTTAATTTTGTTTAAATTAAAAATAATTTAAATTAATTTAAAAATAATTTAATTTAATTTAAAAATAATTAAATTTAAATTAAAACTAATTTAATTTAATTAAAAAATAAATATAATTTAAAATATAATAAATATAATAATAAATTAAAAATAATTTAATTGTTTTTAAAAATAATTTATTTTTATTTAATTTATTTTTAAAATAATTTAATTTAAATTAATTTAAAAAAAAATTATTAAATTTAAAAATAATATAATTTAATTTAAAATAATCTAATAGAAGATAATTTTAATTTAAAAATAATTTAATTTAATTCATAAATAATTCCATTTAATTTAAAAACAATTTAATTTAATTTAAAAATAATTAAATTTAATTTTAAAATAATTTAGTTTAATTAAAAAAAAAATAATTTCAAAGTAATTTAAATTAATTTAAAAATAATTTAATTTAAAGTAAAAATAATTTTATTTAATTTAAATATAGTTTAATTTAATCTAACGATAATTTATATTTTTTTAAAAATAGTTTAATATTATTAAAAAATAATTTAAATTAATTTAAAAATAATTTAATTTTAATTTTATTTTATTTAATTTAAAGATAATTGAAATTATTAAAAAAAAAATTAATTTAATTTAAAAATAATTTAATTTAATTTCAAAATAATATAATTTTATTTAAAAATAATTTAATTTAATTTAAAAATAATTTAATTTAATTTAAAAAATAATTTAATTTTATTTAAATTAAAAATAATTGAAATTATTTTAAAAATAATTTAATTTTATTTAATCTAAAAATAATTACATTTAATTTAAAAATAATTTAATTTAATTTAAAAATAATTTAATTTAATTTAAAAATAATTTAATTTTATTTAAAAATAATTTAATTTAATTTAAAAAATAATTTAATTTTATTTAAATTAACAATAATTGAAATTATTTTAAAAATAATTTAATTTTATTTAATCTAAAAATAATTAAATTTAACTTAAAAATAACTTCATTTAATTCAAAAATAATTCAATTTAATTTAAAAATATTCTAATTTTATCTAAAAATAATTTAATTTTTTTTAAAAGTAATTTTATTTAAATTAAAAATAATTTAATTCTATTTAATTTAAAAATAATTTGAATTAATTTAAAAATAATTTAATTTATTTTAAAAACAATTTATTTAAAAATATGTTAATTTAATTTGATTTAAAAATAATTTAATTTAATTTAAAAATAATTTAATATACTTTGAAAATAATTTAATTTAATTTATAAATAATTTAATTTAAATTAAGAATAATATGATTTAATCTAAAATTAATTAAATTTAATTTAAAAATAATTTAATTTAATCTAAAAATAATTTAATTTAATTTAAAAATAATTCAATTTAATTTAAAAACAATTTAATTTAATTTAAAAATAATATTATTTTATTTATTTAAAATGAATTTAATTAAAAAAATTTAATTTAAAAATAAATTAATTTAATTTAAATATAATCTAATTTCAGTTATTGTGTTATTTAAAAATAATTTAGTTTAATTTAATTCAAAAATAATTCAATTAATTTTTAAAATCATTTTAATTTCAAAAATAATTTAATTTAATTTAATTTAAAAATGATTAAATTTAATTTAGAAGTTATTGAATTTAATTTAAAAATAATTTAATTTTATTTTATTTATTTTTTAAATTAAATTAAATTATTTTCAAATTAAACTTAATTAATTTTTTAAATTAAATAATTTTTAAATTAAATTTAATTATTTTTAAATTAAATTAAATGATTTTTAAATTAAATTTTGTTGAAATTATATTAAATTATTTTCAAAGCAAATTAAATTAATATATTTTTGAAAATAAATTGTTTTTAAGTTAAATTAATTTTTTTTTAAATTAATTCAAATTATGTTTAATTTAAATAAAATTAAATTATTTTTAAATAAAATAAAATTATTTTTAACTCAAATTAAATTATTTTTAATTTAAATTAAATTATTTTTAAATTAAATAAAAATATTTTTGAATTAAATTAAATTATTTTTAGATTAAATTAAATTATTTTTAATTTAAATTAAATTATTTTTAAATCAAATCAAATTAAATTATTTTTTAAATAAATTAAATTATTTTTAAATTAATTCAAATTATTTTTAAATCAAATAAAATTAAACTATTTTGAATTAAAATTAAATTATTTTTAAGTAAAATTAATTTATTTTTGAATTAAATTAAATTAAATAATTTTTAAAATAAATTAAATTATTTTTAAATTAAACTAAATTATTTTTTAATTAAATTATTTTTAAATTAAATTAAATTATTTTTAAATCAAATCAAATTAAATTAAATTATTTTTTAAATAAATTAAATTATTTTTAAATTAATTCAAATTATTTTTAAATCAAATAGAATTACACTATTTTTAATTAAAATTAAATTATTTGTAAATAAAATTAAATTATTTTCATTTAAAATTAAATTATTTTTTAATTAAATTAAATAATTTTAAAATTAAATTATTTTTTTTTTTAATAAATTAAATTAATGAAATTCAATTATTTTTTAAAATTAAATTAATTTATTTTTAAATGAAATTAAATTATTTTTAAATTAAATTAAACTATTTTTAATTTAAATTAAATTATTTTAGAATTAAATTGAAATATTTTTGAAATAATTTAAATTAAATTATTTTTAAATTAGATTATTTAAAAATAGATAGAATAAATAGATAGAAATTATATAATTAGATTATATAAAATAAAATATATTTAAATTAAATTATTTTATTTCTTGTAAATTAAATTAAATTATTTTCAAATTAAACTTAATTATTTTTAAATTTATTTAAATTAAATAATTTTTAAATTAAATTTAATTATTTTTAAATTAAATTAAATGATTTTTAAAATAAAGTTTGTTGAAATTAAATTAAATTATTTTCAAAGCAAATTAAATTAAAAATTAAATAAATTGTTTTTAAATCAAATTAAATTTTTTTTTAATTAATTCAAATTATGTTTAATTTTAATAAAATTAAATTATTTTTAAATAAAATTAAATTATTTTTAACTCAAATAAAATTATTTTTAATTTAAATTAAATTATTTTTAAATTAAATAAAAATATTTTTGAATTAAATTAAATTATTTTTAAATTAAATTAAATTATTTTAAATTTAAATTATATTATTTTTAAATCTAATCAAATTAAATTATTTTTTAAATAAATTAAATTATTTTTAAATTAATTCAAATTATTTTTAAATCAAATGAAATTAAACTGTTTTTAATTAAAATTAAATTATTTTTAAATAAATTTAATTTATTTTTGAATTAAATTAAATTAAATAATTTTTAAAATAAATTAAATTATTTATAAATTAAATTAAATTAATTTTTAATTAAATTATTTTTAAATTTAATTAAATTATTTTTAAATCAAATTAAATTAAATTATTTTTAAATTAATTCAAATTATTTTTAAATCAAATAGAATTACACTATTTTTAATTAAAATTAAATTATTTGTAAATAAAATTAAATTATTTTTATTTAAAATTAAATTATTTTTTAATTAAATTAAATAATTTTAAAATTAAATTATTTTTTTGTTAATAAATTAAATTAATGAAATTAAATTTTTTTTTAAAATTAAATTAATTTATTTTTAAATAAAATTAAATTATTTTTAAATTAAATTAAATTATTTTTAATTTAAATTAAATTATTATAGAATTAAATTGAAATATTTTTGAATTAAATTATTTTTAAATTAGATTATATTAAATTAAAATAAAATATATTTAAATTAATTTATTTTTTTTCTTATAAATTAAATTAAATTATTTTTAAAATAAAATAAAATTATTTTTGAATTAAATTAATTTATTTTTAAAATAATTTAAATTATTTTTAAATTAAATAAAATTAAATTATATTTAAAGAAAATTAAATTAAATTATTTTTAGATTAAATTAAATTATTTTTAAATTAAATTAAATTATTTCCAAAGTAAATTAAATTATTTTTAAATTTAATTAAATTAAATTATTTTTAAATAAAATAATTTATTTTTAAATTAAATTAAAATATTTTTAAATTAAATTAAATTATAAATTAAATTTAATCAAATTAAATCAAATTTTAATTTTTTTTAAATTAAATAAAATAAAATTATTTTTTACTTAAATTATTTTTAAATTAAATTAAATTATTTTTAAATAAAATAAAATAAAATTGTTTTTAAATAGAAGTAAATTATTTTTAAATTATTTTTAAATTAAATTAACTTATTTTAATATTAGATTGAATTATTTTAAATTACATAAAATTAAATTATTTTTATATAAAATTAAATAATTTTTATATTAAATTAAATTAATGTCAAATAAAATTAAATTGAATTATTTTTAATTAAATTAAATGAAATTATTTTTAAAAAAAATTAGCTTAAATTAGATTATTTTAAATTAAATAAATTTATTTTTAATTTAATTTTTATTTTAATTTAAAATAAATTAAATTATATTTAAAATAATATTAAATTAAATTATTTTTAAATTAAATTGGTTATTATATTATATTAATAATTAAATTATTTTTTAAAATAATACAAATTATTATTAAATTAAAATAAATTAAATTATTTTTTAATTAATTTAAATTATTTTAAAATTTATTATTTTTAAATATTATTTTAAAATTTATTATATTTAAAGTCAAATTATTTTTAAATTAAATTAAATTGTTTTTAAATTAAATTGAATTATTTTTAAATTAAATCAAGTTATTTTTAAAATAAATTAAATTATTTTTAAATTAAATAAAATTAAATTATTTTTAAATAAAATTAAATTATTTTTAAATTAAATTAATTTTAGATTAAATTGAATTATTTTTGAATTAAGTAAAATTAAATTATTTTTAAACTAAATTAACTTACATTAGATTATTTTTAAGGTAAACTAATTTATTTTTAAATTAAATTTTTCATTTTTTAATTAAATTAAATTAAAATATTTTTTTTTTAAATGAGGTTCGAGCGTAACTAATGAGCCAAAATAGTGCTTGAATTTTTCTATATTTTCTATTATCCCAATAGTTGTTAAAACTCATTATTTTTATTTATAATAACATAACAATTTTAAAAATAGTAATTATTATTAATTTATTAAAATAAAGTTTGTAAATGACTTCGTTATTTTTGACTTAAAAGGTGATATAAGAAATCTGGCAACATCAGTGTTATGAGTCGACTGGTTGTACAGGTATCAGAAGTTTATTAGTCCAAGATGTTGGCCGAAAACCTCGAATTACCAAAAGAGAAAAAATTATAGATAATCTATGTAAAAAGCTGGAGTGTATTCTATCAAATAGTTCCATAGTCGTTCAAAAGTTCAAAATGTTTCTATGTTTTGCTTTTCTCTCACAATCAACTGCTATCGAGACGTTGCCAAACCATATGTCATGTGAATTACTGTCGATAAACAAGATTTGAAACAAAACAAAAAAATTTTAATTATTTAAATTATTACGTCGGGAACATCATATTGTTTAAATATTATCGTGTTTTAATAATATCTAAGTTTATTGTATATAGTTTTTTATTCCTGTTGGGAAATTAATATCGAAAACAATAAATAAAGACTTGACGGAAGCTTGTCGGCCATAGGAACCTGTGTATAAGATTCGAAAAAAACATAATTTTTTAATTTTTTTTTCCGGATAAACTTAACGGAGGATCACTTTCAAATTTTGAGAGGACATAAATAAAGTATTGATCTTCATGTATAAAAAGTTTCAAAACTTAAACTTGAAAAAATTCTTTAACATGGGATTCGCTCGAACCTCCTTAAATTATTTTTAAATTAAATTAAATTATTTTTAAATTTAATTAAATTAAATTACTTTTAAATTTAATTAAAATATTTTTAAATTAAATAAAATTATTTTTAAAATAAATTAAATATTTTAGAATTAAATTAAATTATTTTTAAATTAAATTAAATTTAAATCAAATTAAATTAATTTGAAATTAAATTAAATTATTTTTAAATTAAATTAAATTATTTAAAAAAAAATGGAATTATTTTTGAATTAAATTAAACTATATAAAAAATATATAAACCATATTATTATTAAATTAATTTAATAAATTAAATTAAATTATTTTTAGATTAAATTAAATTATTTTTAAATTAAAATATTTTCAAACTAAATGAAATTATTTTCAAATTTAATTAAATTAAATTATTTGTAAATTAAATTAAATTATTAATAAATTAAATAAAATTATTTTTAAATTATTTTAAGATTAAATTAAATTATTATAAAATAAAATTAAATTATTTTCAAATCAAATTATATTAAATTATTTATGAAAATAAATTATTTTTAAATTAAAGTAAATTATTTTTAAATTAATTCTAATTATTTTTAAATTAAATAAAATTAAATTATTTATAAATTAAATTAAATTATTTTTAAATTAAATTAAATTATTTTCAAATTAAATTAAATTATTTTTAGACTAAATCAAATTATTTTTAAATTGAATTAAATTAAATTATTAAAAAATTAAATTAGTTAGATTATTTTTAAATTAGATTTAATTATTTTCAAATTAAATTAATTTATTTTTAAATTTATTTAAAGTAAATTACTTTTTAATTTAATTACATTATTTTTAAATTAAATAAATTTTAAATTAAAAGAAATTAAATTATTTTTAAATTAAATTAAAATAATTTTGAAATAATTTAAATTAAATTATTTTTAAATTAATTTAAATTAATTTTTAAATCAAATCCAATTAAATTAAATTAATTTTTAAATTAAATTGTTTCTAAATTAATTTAGATTATTTTTAAATTAAGTCAAATTATTTTTAAATTAAAGAAAACTAAATTATTTTTAAATAAAATTAATTTATTTTTAAATTAATTATATTATTTTTAAATTAATTTAAATTATTAAAAAAAATAAATTAAATTATTTTTTAATGAAATTAAATTAAATTATTTTAAAATTAAATTAAATATTTATAATATAAATTACATTATTTTCAAATTATATTAAATGAAATAATTTCTAAATTAAATTATTTTCAAATTAAATTAAATTATTTTTAAATCAAATTAAATAGTTTATGAAATTAAAATGATTTTAAATTAAAATAAATTATTTTTAAGTTAATCAAAATTATTTTTAAATTAAATTATTTTTAAATTAAATTTGTAACGTAGGGATGTAGAGGTTCTGGTTCGGAAATACAAACGCAAAGGTGATGTATTTACAAACAACGATTTATTATCTAAGTCACAGTTACTTTTATAATGTGAGGATCTACCAAGTTCTACTAAGTAAAGCCAGGGTAGTCAAGTTCTAGTTAGGTGTTAGTGCAAGCAAGCGCCTAGACGAACTCTTAGCGGTTTATATACCGTAGGATTCTTTACACAACGGCCGATTATAGCCAGGGTGGTGGAACTCGATAGGGGGTGAACCAATAGGGTGCGACCCAGGATAGGGTTGCTGCGCCACGGGCATCGCTCCGAAAAGGTACTCGCGGGGCGCTCCGGTACTATTTCCGCTACAGTTTCCCCCTCAGATTCATGGTAGCGTCTCGCTATTGGGCCTGTTTCGGGTGCTTTCGGGGCGTCTTTGGCATCGGATGGGGGCCGCAAGTGCTGGGGGTTTCTTTGTCGGTGACACGAATGGAGTCAGCTGGGAGACGTAATAAACTTCGATGATCCGCGAGGGCTGAGGACTGTGGACTGTTTTCGAAGCTGGTAGGGCCTTTAGGAGAGCGGATGCGGTAGGGACCATCTCGTCTGAGCAAAAACTTAGCGGAGAGCCCTTGGCGTGCCTTATTGAGGGTGTGTACGTCTACCAAGACTAAGTCACCAACTTGGAGGACAGGGCTGGGCATTCGGTGTTGATCTGCGTACTTTTTCCGACGATCCTGTTGCTCGTGGACTTCTCGGGCTAGTTTTAATGTATCAGCTACTAGTAGCAGGAGAGGTGTGGCCTCGCCCACGATGTTTTCAGAGGTTACGCTACTCCGAAGATCGTGTGTGATGTCGTACACGGTGCGGAGTTCGAACATCAGGCAGTCGGGAGTAAATCCAGTGGCTTGACTGTCGGCGGTATTCATGGCAAATCTTATAGAGGCGAGCTGATCCGGCACCGAAGGGTGGGGTTGATCATCGCTTTGTATAGCTATTTGCGTATTGAGGTCCATACTTAGCCGTTCCATAGGGTTGGCCTCAGGGTGATACACCGGGGTGAAGGAATGGGTTAGTCCTAGGCAAAAAGTAATTTTCTGCATTACGGCGCTGGTGACCTGGGTCCCATTATCGCAGATGATGCGACACGGCAGTCTATACCGGAAGGACTATTTCTTTGTGATTGTCAAGTTAATTGTTCTATGATGTGTTTTAACTCTACTTAACTACTTTATTGACATCAGCCAGGGCAGGGGCTGGTGGTCCGTTAATACAACAGCCGTGGTTTCTTCAATATAACCGCGAACCTTGTTGACGGCGTATACGATGGATAGAGCCTCTCGCTCCGTGGTTGTATAGTCTCTTTCGGAGCGGGTCAGTAGGCGGCTCGCATACTCGAGTTGTCAGGTGCTCGTCGTCCCCCTCCTCTCGGAGTAGGGCTGCTCCGATAGCGCGGGCGCTGGCATCGGTGCGTAGGATAAATGGTTTAGTCAGGTCGGCCTGTCTTAAGATGGGGGTTGGGGGTGTTGTCGTTCTTGGGCACCAGAACTACTGGGGCGGCCTAGGGATCGTCGCACTCCTGTACGTCGCCAGTGTCGATCATTTTTTCAATTTCGGTTCGCAGAAATTCTCGCTTTTGTGGTGTCAGCCGGTACGGAGGCGCCGATATGGGGGTTGTTGGGGTGGTTTCGATTATGTGCACGGCGAACGGCGTCGGCGGTCCGTTGCCCTGGAATATGTCTTCATATTCGTCGAGAATGGTGTTGAACGTGGCGCGTTCTTCGGGGGTAAAGTCCGGGCCTTCCTGCGGCCGGAGATGTAGGGAGGCCGCGTCCAAGAAAGTAGGTTCATTCTCCATAATGTCGTCGAGGAATAAATGGGATGTGGCGGCGATAGCGTCGGTCCACATATATTCGGCGGCACTAGAGGCGAGAAATAGTTGCCAGTAGTTCCGTGTCGTCGGAGGGTCGTAGCCCCTTTCCATTTCCCTAGGGGCCCTGGCGACTTCGTTGTTGCTGTAACTCTTGGTGGTCAGGGATGCAGTGCCCAACTCTCGGGAACGGTTTACGATTTCCTGTACCCCATCCTTGGCCGTAAATGAGAAAGAGAGATCCGGTTGATCTCGGAAGTGGTACTTCCGTCCGGCCAGGTCTAATAGGATGTCCTCGGTGAAGTCGGCCCCTAATAGAGTTTTTGAGGCAGGGTTCGCTGACAGGCAGACGAAGGTAGTGGTGATGCGGCGGTTGTGGAGCAACACGGTGGTAGTCACTGTTGGGGCGCGCACCGTTTTGTTGCTTCCATCCGCGAGTGTGGCGTCCACAATTTCCTGGTTTATCACATGTTTTGTGTGTCTGAGTCGTTCAAATAAACTGTCTCTGGCGACGCTTGCGCCGGCAGCGGTGTCGAGGAAGGCGGTTCCCTGAATTCCCGCCATTTCCGTGGTGACAGCGGGACGAGGTCTTGGGCGCAGCTTAGGGGTGATGTCCACCGAAAAAAACCCTACGGTAGAGGCTCTGGGGTCACTGGTACCGGGAGTGCTATTGCATTTGGGGCAATTTTGTCGGAACACTCCAGGTGTATTGCATCCATAGCTACAAATATCGTTTATTCCTCTCCCGTTTTCTTGGATTCGGCTCGTTGGGTGGGGCGGCTCGTTTTTTTTTTCTCGGCATTCGGCATTTCAAGGTTTCGGCAGTAGTCGCAGCGGGATCTCGTTTTTTGTCGGTACCTTCGGTTTTCACCTGCGTCGTTTCTTTCCATGCCAATTTTTCCATGGTGACCTCCTCAGGCCGTTCTTCGTTAGCCAACTTTCGAAATTATCGATATCTTCCCGTTGCAGGCAATCTCTCGTTGTCGGTCTAAGAAGTCCAAACATTATATGGAGTGGCCATTTAACTTCAAGTTTGTCGGTCAGCCTGGCGAATAGGTCCCTCTGAATTGTGACATATTTGTCGATTGGCATGGTTTATGCTTGGGGGTTCGTGACGATTTCTTGGAAAATCCGGTAGGTTGGTTTCGCTGGGGCGTATTTTCTTATTAGGTTTATAGCTTCTTCCCAAGTCGCTGCTTGGTGCTTTATCCCATTCCACCATTGGTTGGCTTCTCCGACTAGTATGAGCGGGAGTCCGACAAGAGCATTCTCGTCCGTGTTGTTCTCTACTGTTTTGAAGATGGTGGTCGTCGTGATAGATTCTTCTACTTTATCGGCAGACCTAGTGCCCTCAAGTCGGGTGGTACAGTGAGTAAAATTTTTGTTATTTTCCGTTGGCGGACGTTCGTAATTCCGCAGGAGTGCCTGGAATTGCTCCGCTGTGAGTTGTGCTGCGGCCATATTTTGTAGTCGAGGGCTTCTTCTCGGCTGCGTGGTTATATTCTGGCCGCACGTTTGGGCGCCAGTTGTAACGTCAGGACGTAGAGGTTCGGGTTCGGAAATACAAACGCAAAGGTGATGAATTTACAAACAACGATTTATTAGCATTCACAGTTACTTTTATAATGTGAGGATCTACCAAGGTCTAATAAGTAAAGCCAGGGTAGTCAAGTTCTAGTTAGGTGTTACTGCGAGCAAGCGCCTAGACGAACTCTCCTCCTTTGTACGATGTAGCGGATTATATACCGTAGGATTATTTACACAACGGCCGATTACAGCCAGGGTGGTGGAACTCGAGAGGGGGTGGACTAATAGGGTGCGAACCGGGACACTGTTGCTGCGCGACGGACAGCGTTCCGAGAGGGTACTCGCGGGGCACTCTGGTACTATTTCCGCTACAAATTAAATTAAATTATTTTTAAATAAAATAAAATAAATTTTTTTTTAAATCAAATTAAATAAAATTAATTTTAAATTTAATTAAATTAAATTATTTTTAAATTAAATTGAATTACTTTTAAATCAAATTAAAATAAATTATTTTTAAATTGAATTAAATTATTTTTAAATTAAATTAAATTATGTGTAAAAAGTCCATAACACCAAGTTTCAATAGACCCGTGTAAGTTTAACGTCTGGTAAACTTAGTCATCTGGACGTTGGCAACATTGACTCGTAGAGGTGGCTGAGACAAACACACTAAAAACAGCTGCGACGTTTTCGCTTATAGGTTATGTGCTCATGTGTAAAACTGTAAATATACACAGAACGAAATACCGACAATTGTGTTGATTCATGTACGGTATTAGGATTAATATCATGCTAATGTTTACATATTGTTATGTCATTTGTTTATTTATTGTTAGTTAATTACACTAATTTCTTGCTGCAACTAAACTACAACTTTAATTTAAAATGTCGAGTTATTTCTCTAACCCTCCTCGATAGTATTAAGTCTCTGATTTGTAGTCGTATTATCCATAGTAAAAAAATAATTTAAATTAATTTCAAAATAATTTAATTCAATTTAAAATTAATTGAATTTAATTTAAAAATAATTTAACTTAATTTAAAAATATTTTAATTTATTGTAAAAATAAATAAATTTAATTAAAAAAAATGTAATAATTATTTAATATAATTTAACAATTATCAAATTTAATTAAAAAAAAAAAAAATTAATTAAATTTAAAAATAATTTTATTTAATTTAAAAATAATTTAATTTAATTTTAATATAATTTAATTTTATTTAAAAATAATTTTATTTTACTTGATTTGAAAATAATTTAATTTGTTTTAAAAATAATTTAATTTAATTTAAAAATAATTTAATTTATTTTAAAAATAATTTTATTTAATTAAATTTAAAAAAAAATAATTTAATTAAAAAATAATCTAATTTAATTAAAAATAATCTATTTTAAGTTAATTTAATTTTTAAAATATTTTAATTTATTTTATTTCAATAATTATTCTATTCAATTTGAAAATAGTTTAGATTATTTTAAAGATAATTTAATTTAAAAATAATTTAATTTTATTATAAATAATTTAATTAAATTAAAAAAAAATGAATTTACTTTGATTTAAAAATAATTTAATTTAATTTAAAACTAATTCAGTTTAATTTAAAAATAATTTAATTTAAAAATAATTTTATTTAATTTAAGTTAAAAATAATTTAATTTAATTTTAATATAATTTAATTTAATTTAATTTGAAAATAATTTATTTTAATTTAAAAATGATTAAATTTACTTTAAAAATAGTTTGATTTAATTAAAAAATAATTTCATTTAATTTAAGAATAATTTAATTTAATTCAAAAATAATTTAATTTAATTTGAAAATAATTTTAATTAATTAAATTTAAAACTAATTTGTTTCCAAAATAATTCAATTTTATTTAAAAATTATTTAATTTATTTTAAACATAATTTAATTTAAAAATATTTTAATTTAATTAAATTTAAAATAAAATAATTTGATTTAATTTTAAATAAATTTAATTTAATTTAAAAGTAATTTAGTTTAATTTGAAAATAATTTGATTTGATTTAAAAAATAATTTAATTTAATTTAGAGTAATTTAATTTGATTTAAAAAAAAATTATTTAATTTAAAAACAATTTAAATATAATTTAATTCAAATTAAAAATAATTTAATTTGAAAACAATTTAATTTAAAAATAATTTAATTTAATTTAAAAATAATTGTTTAATTTAAAAATAACTTAATTTAAAATTAATTTTATTTAAAATTAATTTGATTATATTAATTTAAAAAATAATAATTTAATTTGATATAAAAATAATTTAATTAAATTTAGAAATAATTTTTTTAATTTAAAAGAAATTTAACTTAATATAGAAATAATTTAATTTTATTTAAAAATAATTTAATTTAATTAAATTTAAAACAATTTGATTTAATTTAAAAATAATTTAAGTTAATATAGAAATAATTTAATTTTATTTAAAAATAAAATAATTTAATTTAATTTAAAAACAATTTAATTTAATTTAAAGATAATTTAAGTTAATTTAAAAATTATTTAATTTAAATTAATTTAATATCGATATAATTTTAATTTCAAAATAATTTGGTTTAATTAAATTTAAAAATGATTTGTTTTTAATTTAAAAATATATATATTTTTTTTCAAAAATAATTAAATTTAATTAAAAAATAATTTAGTTTAATTAAATTTAGAAATAATTTAATTTAATTTGATTTATAAATAATTAAAAAAAAATATTTTATTTTAATTTAAAAATAATTTAATTAATTTTAAAAACAATTTAATTTTATTTAATTTGTTTTAAAAATATTTTAATTTAATTTTAGGAAAATTTTATTTAATTTAAAAATAAATAAATTTAATTTAACAATAATCTAATTTAAGTTAAAAATAATTTAATTTATTTCAAAAATAATTCAATTTTATTAAAAAAAAATCAATTTAAAAATAGTTTGTTACATTTGAATTAATTTATAAATAATTTAATTTTATTTAGAGTAATTTAATTTGATTTAAAAAAAATTATTTAATTTAAAAACAATTTAAATATAATTTAATTCAAATTAAAAATAATTTAATTTGAAAACAATTTAATTTAAAAATAATTTAATTTAATTTAAAAATAATTGTTTAATTTAAAAATAACTTAATTTAAAATTAATTTTATTTAAAATTAATTTAATTATATTAATTTAAAAAATAATAATTTAATTTGATATAAAAATAATTTAATTAAATTTAGAAATAATTTAATTTAATTTAAAAATAATTTAACTTAATATAGAAATAATTTAATTTTATTTAAAAATAATTTGATTTAATTAAATTTAAAACAATTTGATTTAATTTAAAAATAATTTAAGTTAATATAGGAATGATTTAATTTTATTTAAAAATAAAATAATTTAATTTAATTTAAAAACAATTTAATTTAATTTAAAGATAATTTAAGTTAATTTAAAAATTATTTAATTTAAATTAATTTAATATCGATATAATTTTAATTTCAAAATAATTTGGTTTAATTAAATTTAAAAATGATTTGTTTTAAATTTAAAAATATATATATTTTTTTTCAAAAATAATTAAATTTAATTAAAAAATAATTTAGTTTAATTAAATTTAGAAATAATTTAATTTAATTTGATTTAAAAATAATTCAAAACAAATAATTTATTTTAATTTAAAAATAATTTAATTAATTTTAAAAACAATTTAATTTTATTTAATTTGTGTTAAAAATATTTTAATTTAATTTTAGGAAAATTTTATTTAATTTAAAAATAATTACATTTTATTTAATAACAATCTAATTTAAGTTGAAAATAATTTAATTTATTTAAAAAATAATTCAATTTTATTAAAAAAAAAATCAATTTAAAAATAGTTTAATTTACTTTTGAATTAATTTATAAATAATTTAATTTATTTAAAATTAATTTAATTTTATTTAAAAACAATTTATTTAAATTTGATAATAATTAAATTTTATTTAAAAATAATTTAATTTAATTTAAGTTAATTTAAAAATTATTTAATTTAAATTAATTTAATATCGAAATAATTTTAATGTCAAAATAATTTGGTTTAATTAAATTTAAAAATGATTTTTTTTAATTTAAAAATATATATATTTTTTTAAATAATTCAATTTAATTAAAAAATAATTTAATTTAATTAAATTTAAAAATAATTTAATTTAGTTTGATTTAAAAATAATTTAAATTAAAAAAAAAATAATTTATTTTAATTTAAAAATAATTAAATTTAAAAACAATTTAATTTTATTTAATTTGTTTTAAAAATATTTTAATTTAATATATGGAAAATTTTATTTAATTTAAAAATAATTTAATTTAATTTAACAATAATCTAATTTAAGTTAATAATAATTTAATTTATTTTAAAAATAATTCAATTTTATTAAAAAAAAAAAATCAAGTTATTTTTTAAATAGTAATTTACTTTTGAATTAATTTATAAATAATTTTATTTCAAATTAATTTAATTTTATTTAAAAAAAAATTAATTTAATTTGAAAATAATATAATTTAATTTAATAATAATTTTATTTTATTTAAAAATAATTTAATTTTATCTAATGTAAAAATAATTTAATTTATTATAAAAATAATTTAATTTTAAAATAATTTTATTTTATTTAAAAATAATTTATTTTTATTTCAAATTAATTTAATTTGATTTAAAAATAATTTAATTTAATTTAAAAATTATTTAATTTAATTTTTAAACAATTTAATTTAATTTGAAAATAATTTAATTCAATTTAAAAATAATTTAATTTAACTTGTTTTAATTTAAAAGAAACAATTTAATTTAAAACTAATTAAATTTAAATTAAAACAATTTAATTTGAAAAAAAATTAATTTAATTTGATTTAAAAATAATTTAATTTAATTTAAAAATAATTTAAGTTAATTTAAAAATAATTTAATTTAATTTAAAAAGAATTTAATTTAATTAAATTTTGAACTTAATTTAATGGAATTTGGAAATAATTTAATTCAATTTAAAAAAAGTTTAATTCTTTTTAAAATAATTTAATTTGATTTAAAAATAATTTGGTTTAATTTAATTTAATTAAAAATAATTTAATTTGATTTAAAAATAATTCAATTGAAAAATAATTTAATTTAATTTAAAAACAATTTAATTTAATTTGAAAATAATTTAAATCAATTTAAAAATAATTTAATTTAACTTAAATACAATTTAATTTAAAAATAATTTAATTTAATTTAGTTAAAAAACAAATTAATTTAATTTCATCAATAATAAAATAAATTATTTTCATTTAAAAATAATTTAATTTAATTTTAAAAGAATTTTATTTTATTTTATAATAATAATATAATAAAATATAATTTAAAAAGTTTAATTTAACTTAAAAATAATTTAATTTGATTTAAAACTAATTTAATTTAATTTAAAAATAATTTAATTTACTTTAAAAATATTTGTTTATAAATTATATTATATATAGTATTTTTAAATTATTTCAAATTATTTTGAAATTAAATATTATTGAAATATTTTTAAATAAAATTAAAATATTTTTAAATTAAATTGAACTATTTTTGAATTAAAATAAATTAAAGCATTTTTGAATTTAATTAAATTATTTTTATATTAAATTAAATTAAATTATTTTTAAATTAAATTTGTTATTTTTAAATTAAATTAAATTATTTTTAAATTTATTTAAATTAATTTACTTTTAAATTAAATTTGATTATTTTTACATTAAATTAAATTATTTTTAAATCATATGAAATTAAATTATTTTTAAATTTTATTAAATTTAATTATTTTTAAATTAAATTAAATTAATTTTAAATTAAATTATTTTTAAATTAAATTAAATTATTTTTAAATTAAATTAAATTACTTTTAAATTAAATTAAATTTTATTAATTCAATTAAATTAAATTATTTTTAAAATTAATTAAATTAAATTATTTGTAAATTAAATTAAATTATTTTTAAATTAAACGTAATTATTTTTAATGTAAATTAAATTATTTTTAAATTAAATTAAATTATTTTTAAATTAGATTAAATTAAATTTTTTTAAAAATAAATTAAATTTTTTTTTAAATTATGTCAAATTATTTTTAAATTAAATTAAATTGTTTTTAAATTGAATTAAATTATTTTTAAATTAAATATAATTATTTTTAAATTAAATTAATTTATTTTTAAATTAAATTAAATTAATTTATTTTTAAATCAATTTAAATTATTTTTAAAATTAATTAAATTAAATTATTTGTAAATTAAATTAAATTATTTTTAAATTAAACGAAATTATTTTTAAAGTAAATTAAATTCTTTTTAAATTCATTTTTTATTAAATTAAAATAAATTATTTTTAAATTAAATTTAATTATTTTTAATTTAAATTAAAATATTTTAAAATCAAATTAAATTATTTTTAAAATTAATTTAATTAAATTATTTGTAAATTAAATTAAATTATTTTTAAATTAAACGTAATTATTTTTAATGTAAATTAAATTATTTTTAAATTAAATTAAATTATTTTTAAATTAGATTAAATTAAATTTTTTTAAAAATAAATTAAATTTTTTTTTAAATTATGTCAAATTATTTTTAAATTAAATTAAATTGTTTTTAAATTGAATTAAATTATTTTTAAATTAAATATAATTATTTTTAAATTAAATTAATTTATTTTTAAATTAAATTAAATTAATTTATTTTTAAATCAAATTAAATTATTTTTAAAATTAATTCACAGAAATTGTTTTTAAACTACATTATTTTTTAATTAAATTAAATTATTTTTAATTTAAATTAATTTATTTTTAAATTTAATTAAATTATTTTTAAATTAAATTAAAATATTTTTAGATTAAATTGTTTTTTAATTTAATTAATTATTTTAAATTAAATCACATTATTTTTAAATTAAATTAAATTATTTTTAAATTAAATTCAACTATTTTTAAAATAAATGATGTTTTTAAATTAAATTAAATTGATTTTAAATTTAATTAAATTAAATTACTTTTAAATTTAATTACATTATTTTTAAATTAAATTAAATCATTTTTCAATTAAATTAATCTATTTTTGAATTAAATAAATTAAAATATTTTTAAATTTAATTAAATTAAATTATTTTTAAATTTAATTAAATTATTTTTAAAATAAATTTAATTATTTTTAAATCAAATTAAATTAAATTGTTTTTAAATTTATTTAAATTAAATTATTATTAAATTAAATTTATTATTTTTAAATCAAATTAAATTATTTTTAAATTTAATTAAATTAAATTATTTTAAATTTTATTTGATTATTTTTAAATTTAATTAAATTATTTTCAAATCAAATTAAATTAAATTATTTTTTAATTTTATTAAATTAAGTTATTTTTAAATTAAATTAAATTATTTTTAAATTAATTTTTTTTTGAATTAAATTAAAATATTTTTGAATTAAATTAAATTACTTTTTAATTAAATTAAAATATTATTAAATAAAATTAAATTATTTTTAAATTCAATTAAATTAAAATATTTTTAAATTCAATTTTTATTAAATTAAAATAAATTATTTTTAAATTCAATTTTATCATTTTTAAATTAAATTAAATTATCTTTAAATTAAATTAAATTTTTTTTTAATTAAATTAACTTATTTTTAAATCAAATAAAATAAAATTATTTTTAAATTAGACAATTTTTAAATTTAATTAATTTAATTTAGTTTTAAATTGAATTAAATTATTTTTAAATTACATCAAATTATTTTTACATTAAATTAAATTATTTTTAAATTATATTTAATTATTTTTAAATTAATTTAAATTATTTTTAAATCAAATTGAATTATTTTTAAAACAAATTGAATTATTTTGGAACTAAATTAAATTATTTTCTAATTAAACTAATCTAAATTTGTTTTAAATTAAATTATTTTTAATTTAAATTAAAATATTTTTTAATAAAATATATTTATTTTAAAATAAAATTAAATTATTTTTTAATTAAATTATTTTTAAATTAAATTGTATAATTTTCAAATTTAATTAAATAAAATTGTTTTTATATTAAATTATATCATTTTTAAATTAAATTGTTTTTAAATTAAATTAAATTATTTTTAAATTAAATCAAATTATTATTAAATTAAATTAAATTAGTTTTAAATTAAATTAAATTATTTTTTAATTAAATTAAATTAAAGCATTTTTAAATTGAATTAAATTATTTTTAAATCAAATTAAATTAATTTATTTTTAAATTAAATTAAATTAAATTATTTTCATAATAAATTAAATAGTTTTTAGATTAAATTAAATTATTTTTAAATTAAATTAAATTATTTATAAATTAAATTAAATTAAATTGATTTTAAAATAAATTAAATTATTTTCAAATTAAATTAAATTATTTTTAGATTTAATTAAATTAAAATGTTTTTAAATAAAAATTAAATTATTTTTAAATTAATTTAAATCATTTTTTAAATAAAATAAAATAAAATTATTTTTAAATTAAATCAAATTCTTTTTAAATTAAATTATTTTTAAATTAAATTAAATTATTTTTAAATTAAATTAAATTATTTTTAAGTTTAATTAAAATAAATTATTTAAAAAAAAATTAAATTATTTATTTAATTTATTTTATTAAATTTAAATAAATTATATTTAAATTAAATTATTTAAAAAAAAAAAAATTAAATTAATTTTTTTTTAAATTAATTAATTAAAATTAAATTGTCTTTAAATTAAAATATTTTTAAATTAAATTATTTTTTTTTAAATTAAAGTAAATTATTTTTAAAATTAAAAAAAATTAAATTATCTTTAAATTAAAATTAAATTATTTTTAAAATAAATCAAATTATTTTTAAATTAAATTAAATTCTTTTGATATTAAATTAAATTAAATTATTTTTAAATAAAATTAAATTATTTGAAAAATTAAATTGAATTATTTTTTAATTAAATTATTTTTAGATTAAAATAAATTATTTTCAAATTATATTAACTTAAATGAGATTATTTTCAAATAAAAATTCATTTTAAAATTTTTTTTTTTAAATTTAATTAAATCAAATTATTTTTAAATTAAACTAAATTAAATAATGTTTAAAATAAATTCATTTTCAATTAATTTAAATTATTTTTAAATTAAATTAATTTATTTTTAGATTAAATTAAATTATTTTTAAAATTAAATTAAATTATTTTTAAATTAAATTAAATCATTTTTAAATTAAATGGAATTAATTTTGAATTAAATTGAATTACATTTTAAATTAAATTAATAAATTATATTATTTTTAAATAAAATAAAATTATTTTGAAATTGAATTAAATTATTTTTAAATTAAATTACTTTTAAATTAAATGTAATTTATTTTGAATTAAATTAAATTACAATAATGTATTAAATTAAATTGATAATTTAAATTAAATTATTTTTAAATTAAAGTAAATTATTTTTAACTAAAATAAAATTATTTTAAAATAATATTAAATTACTTTTAAGTTGAATTATATTATTTTTAAATTCAATTAAATAATTTTTAAATTAAAATAAGCTAATTTTTAAATAGATTGAGTTAAAATAAATTAAATCATTTTTAAAATTAATTATTTTTCAATTATTTTAAATTAGTTTTAAATTAAATTAAATTATTTTTAAATTAAAAAAAAATATTTAAAAAATTAAATTGAATTTAAAATGAGATGTCATGGTTTGAACCAATTTATTAATAGAATTATTTTCATAATAAATTAAATAATTTTTAGATTAAATTAAATTATTTTTAAATTAAATTAAATTTAATTTAATTTAAATTTTCAATTCTATTAAATTGAATGATTTTTTAATTAAATTATTTTTAAATTAAATTAAATTATTTTTAAATTATATTAAATTTTTTTAAATTAAATTAAATTATTTTTAAAATTAATTAAATAAAATTAAATTATCTTTAAATTACATTAAATTAAATTATTTTTAAATATAATAAAAGTAAATTACTAAAAAAAATTAAATTATTGTTAAATTTTAATAAATTATATTTAAATTAAATTATTTTTTTTAAATTAAATTAAATTTATTTTTTTAAAAATAAATTAAATAAAATTAAATTATCTTTAAATTAAAATATTTTTAAATTAAATTAATTTTTCTTTTAGATTTTAGATTTTAGATTAAATTAAATTATTTTCAAAATGAAATTGAATTATTTTGAAATTAAATTAAATTATTTTTAAATGAAATGGAATTAATTTTGAAATAAATTGAATTACATTATTTTTAAATTAAATTAATAAATTAAATTATTTTAAATGAAATTAAATTAATTTAAGTCATTTTTAAATTAAATTAAATTATTTTTAAAATAATTTACTTTTAAATTAAATGTAATTTGTTTTGAATTAAATTAAATTACATTAAATTAATAAATTAAATTGATAATTTAAATTAAATTATTTTTAAATTAAAGTAAATTATTTTTAACTAAAATAAAATTATTTTAAAATTAAATTAAATTACTTTTAAGTTGAATTATACTATTTTTAAATTAAGTTAAATAATTTTTAAATTAAAATAAGCTATTTTTTAAATAAATTAAATTAAAATAAATTAAATAATTTTTAAAATTATTTATTTTTCAATTATTTTAAATTATTTTTAAATTAAATTAAGTATTTTTAAATTAAATTAAACTATTTATAAATTAAATTAAATATAAATATTTTTAAAATAAAATAAATTATTTTCATATTAAATTAAATTATTTTTAAATATAATTAAATAAAAATGTTTTTAAATTAAATAAAATTATTTTTGAATTATATTATTTTTAAATTAAATTAAAAAAAATTTTAATTGAATTAAATTAAATTATTTTTAAATTAAATTAAATTATTTTTAAATCAAATTAAATTAAATTATTTTAAAATTTAATTAAATTGATTTATTTTTAAATTAAATTAAATTATTTTTAAACTAAATTAAATTATTTTTAAAATTAATTATAAAAAAAAAAAAATAATTTTAAAATAATTTAATTTCAAAATAATTAAATTTTTAATTATTTTGAAATTAAATTATTTTTAAATTAAATTAAAATAGCTTATTTTTAAACTTAATTAAATTAAATTATTTTTAAATTAATTGAGCTTTTTTAATTTAATTTGAATTTAATTAAATTATAGCATTTTTATATTAAATTAAATTGTTATGAAATTAGATTAAATTATTTTTAAATTTTTTATTATTTTTAAATTATTATTATTATTATTATTTTTAAATTATTATTAAATTAAAATAAATTATATTTAAATTAAATTATTTTTTTTAAATTAAATTAAATTAATTTTTTTTTAATTAATTAAATAAAATTATCTTTATAATAATTATCTTTAAATTAAAATATTTTCAAATTAAATTAAATTTTTTTAAATTAAATTAAATTATTTTTAAAATTAATTGAATAAAATTAAATTATCTTTAAATTAAATCAAATTATTTTTAACTCAAATTAAATTTAATTATTTTTGAAATTAAATTGTTTTTAATTTAATTTAAATTAATTAAAATTATTTTTAAATAAAATAAAATTAAAATATTTTTAAATAAAACTATATTAATTTTAAATAAAATTAAATAATTTTTAAATTAATTCAAATTATTTTTAAATTAAATTAAATTCTTTTTAAATTAAATTAATTTATTTTTAAATTAAATATAATTATTTTTAAATTAAATTAAATTATTTTAAAATTAATATAAATTATTTAAAAAATTAAATTGATTAATTTTTTAATTATATTATTTTTAAATTAAATTAAATTATTTTTAAATTATATTAAATTTTTTTAAATTAAATTATTTTAAAAATTAATTAAAGAAATTTAAATTATCTTAAAATTAAATTAAATTAAATTATTTTTAAATTTAATTGAAATAATTTATTTTAAAAAAAATTAAATTATTATTAAATTAAAATAAATTATATTTAATTTAAATTATTTTCATTAAATTAAATTAAATTTTTTTTTAAATTTAATTAAATAAAATTAAATAATCTTTAAATTAAAATATTTTTAAATTAAATTAAATTTATTTAAATTAAATTAAATTATTTTTAAAATTAATTAAATAAAATTAAATTATCTATAAATTAAATCAAATTATTTTTAAATCAAATTAAATTCAATTAGTTTTGAAATTAAATTGTTTTTAATTTAATTTAAATTGATTTAAATTATTTTTAAATAAAATAAAATTAAAATATTTTTAAATAAAACTAAATTATTTTCAAATAAAATTAAATTATTTTTAAATTAAATCAAATTATTTTTAAATTAAATTAAATTCTTTTTAAATTAAATTAAATTATTTTTAAATTAAATTAAATTATTTTTAAATTAAATTAAATTATTTAAAAAATTAAATTGAATGATTGTTTAATTAAATTATTTTTGAAATAAATTAAATTATTTATAAATTAAATTACATTTTTTTAAATAAAATTAAATTATTTTTAAAATTATTTAAATAAAATTAAATTTATCTTTAAATTAAATTAAATTAAATTATTTTTAAATTAAATTAAATTATTTTAAAATTAATTATTTTTAAATTATATTCAATTCTTTTTAAAATAAATTTATTTATTTTTAAATTAAATTGAATTTATTATAAAATTATATTATTTTTAAAAATTAAATTATTTTTAAATTAAATTAAATTATTTTTAAATTAAATTAATTTTTTTTTAAATTATATTGATTTATTTTTAAACTAAATTAAATTAAATTATTTTTAAATTAACTTAAATTAGATTATATTAAATTAAATTATTTTTAAATTAATTTAATTTTTTTTAAATTAAATTTAATTAGAATATTTTTAAAATAATAAAATAAAATGAAATTATTTTTTTATTAAATTAAATTATTTTTAAAATAAATTAAATTATTTTTAAATTAAGATTAAATTATTTTTAAAATAAATTAAATTATTTTTAAATTAAATTAAATTCATTTGAAATTAAATTAAATTATTTTTAAATTAAATTAAATTATTTTTAAATTAAATTAAATTATTTAATTAAATTGAATTATTTTTATTTTAAAATAAATTAAATAATTTGTAAATAAATTATTTTTCAATCATTTTAAATTATTTTTAAATTAAATTAAATTATTTTTAGAATAAATTAAATTATTTTTAAAATGAAATTAAATTATTTTTAAATTAAATTAAATTATTTTTAAATTAAATGGAATTAATTTTGAATTAAATTGAATTACACTATTTTTAAATTAAATTAATAATTTAAATTATTTTTAAATAAAATTAAATTAATTTAAATTATTTTTAAATTAAATTAAATTATTTTTAAATTAATTTACTTTTAAATTAAATGTTATTTGTTTTGAAATAAATTAAATTACATTAAATTAATAAATTAAATTGGTAATTTAAATGAAATTATTTTTAAATTAAAGTAAATTATTTTTAACTAAAATAAAATTATTTTAAAATTAAATTAAATTACTTTTAAGTTGAATTATATTATTTTTAAATTAAGTTAAATAATTTTTAAATTAAAATAATCTATTTTTTAAATAAATTAAAATAAATTAAATAATTTGTAAAATTATTTATTTTTCAATTATTTTAAATTATTTTTAAATTAAATTAAGTATTTTTAAATTAAATTAAATTATTTAAAAATTAAATTAAATTTAAATATTTTTAAAATAAATTAAATTATTTTCATATTAAATTAAATTACTTTTAAATATAAATAAATTAAAATGTTTTTAAATTAAATTAAATTATTTTTGAATTATATTATTTTTAAATTAAATTAAATAATTTTTTAATTGAATTAAATTAATTTTTTTTTAAATTAATTTAAATAATTTAAAAATTATTTTTAAATCAAATTAAATTAAATTATTTTTAAATTTAATTAAAATAAATTATTTTTAAATTAAATTAAATTATTTTTAAATTATATTAAATTTTTTTAAATTAAATTATTTTAAAAATTAATTAAAGAAAATTAAATTATCTTAAAATTAAATTAAATTAAATTATTTTTAAATTTAATTAAAATAATTTATTTAAAAAAAAATTAAATTATTATTAAATTAATATAAATTATATTTAATTTAAATTATTTTCATTAAATTAAATTAAATTTTTTTTTAAATTTAATTAAATAAAATTAATTAATCTTTAAATAAAAATATTTTTAAATTAAATTAAATTTATTTAAATTAAATTAAATTATTTTTAAAATTAATTAAATAAAATTAAATTATCTATAAATTAAATCAAATTATTTTTAAATCAAATTAAATCCAATTAGTTTTGAAATTAAATTGTTTTTAATTTAATTTAAATTGATTTAAATTATTTTTAAATAAAATAAAATTAAAATATTTTTAAATAAAACTAAATTATTTTCAAATAAAATTAAATTTTTCTTAAATTAAATCAAATTATTTTTAAATTAAATTAAATTCTTTTTAAATTAAATTAAATTATGTTTAAATTAAATTAAATTATTTTTAAATTAAATTAAATTATTTAAAAAATTAAATTGAATGATTGTTTAATTAAATTATTTTTGAAATAAATTAAATTTTTTATAAATTATATTACATTTTTTTAAATAAAATTAAATTATTTTTAAAATTAATTAAATAAAATTAAATTTATCTTTAAATTTAAATTAAATTAAATTATTTTTAAATTAAATTAAATTATTTTAAAATTAATTATTTTTAAATTATATTCACTTCTTTTTAAAATAAATTTATTTATTTTTAAATTAAATTGAATTTATTATAAAATTATATTATTTTTAAAAATTAAATTATTTTTAAATTAAATTAAATTATTTTTAAATTAAATTAATTTTTTTTTAAATTATATTGATTTATTTTTAAACTAAATTAAATTAAATTATTTTTAAATTAACTTAAATTAGATTATATTAAATTAAATTATTTTTAAATTAATTTAATTTTTTTTAAATTAAATTTAATTAGAATATTTTTAAAATAAATAAAATAAATTGAAATTATTTTTTTATTAAATTAAATTATTTTTAAAATAAATTAAATTATTTTTAAATTAAGATTAAATTATTTTTAAAATAAATTAAATTATTTTTAAATTAAATTAAATTCATTTGAAATTAAATTAAATTATTTTTAAATTAAATTAAATTATTTTTAAATTAAATTAAATTATTTAATTAAATTGAATTATTTTTATTTTAAAATAAATTAAATAATTTGTAAATAAATTATTTTTCAAACATTTTAAATTATTTTTAAATTAAATTAAATTATTTTTAGAATAAATTAAATTATTTTTAAAATGAAATTAAATTATTTTTGAAATAAATTAAATTATTTTTAAATTATATTACATTTTAAAAAAAAAAATTAAATTATTTTTAAAATTAATTGAATAAAATTAAATTTATCTTTAAATTAAATTAAATTATTAATTATTTTTAAATTATATTCAATTCTTTTTAAATTAAATTTATTTATTTTTAAATTAAATTGAATTTATTATAAAATTATATTATTTTTAAAAATTTAATTATTTTTAAATTAAATTAAATTATTTTTAAATTAAATTATTTTTTTTTTAATTTTATTGATTTATTTTTGAACTAAATTAAATTAAATTATTTTTAAATTAACTTAAATTAGATTATATTAAATTAAATTATTTTCAAATTAATTTAATTTTTTTTTTTAATTAAATTTAATTAGAATATTTTTAAAATAAATAAAATAAAATAAAATTATTTTTTTATTAAATTAAATTATTTTAAAAATAAATTAAATTATTTTTAAATTAAGATTAAATTATTTTTAAAATAAACCAAATTATTTTTATATTAAATTAAATTAAATTATTTTTAAATTAATTTAAATTATTTAATTAAATTGAATTTATTTTAATTTAAAATAAATTAAATAATTTGTAAATAAATTATTTTTCAATTAATTTAAATTGTTTTTAAATTAAAGTAAATTATTTTTAGATTAAATTAAATTATTTTTAATATGAAATTAAATTATTTTAAAATTAAATTAAATTATTTTTAAATTAAATGGAATTAATTTTGAATTAAATTGAATTAGATTATTTTTAAATTAAATTAATAAATTAAATTAAATTATTTTTAAATAAAATTAAATTAATTTAAATTATTTTTAAATTGAATTAAATTATTTTTAAATTACTTTTAAATTAAATGTAATTTATTTTGGATTAAATTAAATTACATTAATTTATTAAATTAAATTGATAATTTAAATTAAAGTATATTATTTTTAACTAAAATTAAATTATTTTAAAATTATATTAAATTACTTTTAAATTGAATTATATTCTTTTTAAATTATATTAAATAATTTTTAAATTAAAATAAGCTTTTTTTAAATAAATTAAATAATTTTTAAATTTAATTATTTTTCAATTATTTTAAATTATTTTTAAATTATATTAAATTATTTTTAAATTAAATTAAATTATCTATAAAAATAATTTGAATGATTTTTTAATTAAATTGTTTTTAAATTAAATTAAATTATTATTAAATTATATTAAATTTTTTTAAATTAAATTATTTTTAAAATTAATTAAATAAAATTAATTTATCTTTAAATTAACTAAAATTATTTTTAAATTTAATTAAAATAAATTAAAAAAAAAATTAAATTATTATTAAATTAAAATAAATTATATTTAAATTAAATTATTTTTTTAAAATTAAATAAAATAAATTATCTTTAAATTAAAATATTATTAAACTAAATAAATTTTTTTTAAATTAAATTAAATTATTTTTAAAATTAATTAAATTTAATTTTAAAATACCTTTAATAAAATTATTTTTAAATCAAATTAAATTAAATTATTTTTGAAATTAATTTGTTTTTAATTTAACTTAAATTAATTAAAATTATTTTTAAATAAAATAAAATTAAATTATTTTTAAATAAAACTAAATTATTTTTAAATAAAATTAAATTATTTTTAAATCAAATCAAATTATTTTTAAATTAAATTAATTTCTTTTTAAATTAAATTAATTTATTTTTAAATGAAATTAAATTATTTTTAAATTAAATTGAATTATTCTAAAATTGATTATTTTTAAATTATATTAAATTCTTTTTAAGAAATTTTATTTGTTTTTAAATTAAATTGAATTATTATAAAATTAAATTATTTTTAAATTAAAATAAATTATTTTTAAATTAAATTGAATAATTTTTAAAGTATATTGATTTATTTTTGAACTAAATTAAATTAAATTATTTTTAAATTAATTTAAATTAGATTATTTTAAATTAAATTAATTAGATTATTTTTAAAATAAATATATATATATATATATATATATATATATATATATATATATATATATATATATATATATATATATATATATATCAATAATAAAATATAAAATAATAATAAATTAATTATTATATTATAATTAATTATTATAAAATAATAATAAATTATCTTTATATTAAATTAAATTATTTTTAAAATAAATTAAATTATTTTTAAATTTAAATTAATTTTTTTTTTAAATAAATTAAATTATTTTTAAATTAAATTAAATTCTTTTGAAATTGAATTAAATTATTTTTAAATTAAATTAAATTATTTTTAAATTAAATTATTTAAAAAGTTAAATTGAATTATTTTTTAATTAAATTATTTTTAAATTAAAATAAATTATTTTTAAATTATATTAACTTAAATGAGATTTTTTTTAAATAAAAATTATTTTTTTTAAATTAAATTAAATCAAAATATTTTTAAATTAAAATAAATTAAATAATTTTTAAAATAAATTCATTTTCAAATAATTTAAATTATTTTTAAATTAAATTAAATTATTTTTAGAATAAATTAAATTATTTTTAAAATGAAATTAAATTATTCTTAAATTAAATTAAATTATTTTTAAATTAAATGGATTTAATTTTGAATTAAATTGAATTACATTATTTTTAAATTAAATTAATAAATTAAATTAAATTATTTTTAAATAAAATAAAATTAATTTAATTTATTTTTAATTTAATTTATTTTTAAATTAAATTACTTTTAAATTAAATGTAATTTATTTTGAATTAAATTAAATTAGACTAAATTAATAAATTGAATTGATAATTTAAATTAAATTATTTTTAAATTAAAGTAAATTATTTTTAACTAAAATTAAATTATTTTTAAATTATAATAAATTACTTTTAAATTGAATTATATTATTTTTAAATTATATTAAATAATTTTTAAATTAAAATAAGGTATTTTTTAAATAAATTAAAAATAAATTAAATAATTTTTAAAATTAATTATTTTTCAATTATTTAAAATTATTTTTGAATAAAATTAAATTATTTTTAGGTTAAATTTATTTAAATTAGATTGTTTAAAAATAAATTATATTATATTATATAAAATTAATTTTTTTTTAATTACTTAATTAAATTATATTTTAATTTATTTTAAATTAAATTAATAAATTCTTAAATTAAATACATTTTTTTTAAATAATTGAATTATTTTTGAATTAAAATAAATTATTTTTATATAAAATTAATTTAAATTAGATTATTTTTTAATTAAATTATTTTTAAATTAAATATTTTTTTTTTAAACTAACAAACTACATTACTTCTAAAATAAATTAAATAAAATGAAATTATTTTTAAATTAAATTAAAATATTTTCAATCCAATAAAATTTATAATTTAATTATTTATAATTTTTTAAAATAAATTGTTTCTAAATTAAATTAATTATTTTTATAATAATTTAAATTATTTATAAATTAAATTGTTTTGAAATAAAATAAAATTAAATTATTTTTAAAATAAATTAAATTTATTTTTGAATAAATAAAATTATTTTTAAATTAAATTAAATTGTTTATAATGTAAAATAAATTAAATTATTTTTAAATTAAATTAAATTATTTACAAATTAAATTAAAATATTTTTAAATTTAATTAAATTAAATTGTTTTTCAATTAATTTAAATTATTTTTAAATTAAATTCAATTATTTTTACATTAAATTAAATCATTTTAGAATTAAAATAAATTATTTCAAAATTAAATTAGTTTATTTTCAAATTAAATTAAGTTAAATTATTTTTAAATTTAATTAAATTAAATTATTTTTAAATTAAATTAAATTATTTTCAAATCAAATTAAATTATTTTTGAAATTAAATTGTTTTTAATTCAATTTAAATTATTTTTAAATTTATTCAAATTATTTTTAAATGAAATAAAATTATTTTTTAATAAAATTAAATTATTTTTGAATTGAATTATTTTTAAATTAAATTACATTTTTTTAAATTAAATTGAATTAAATTATTTTTAAAATTAATTAAGTAAAACTTAATTATCTTTATATTAAATGAAATTATTTTTAAATTAAATTAAATTATTTTTAAATTAAATATTTTTAAATTAAATTAAATTATTTTTAAATAAATTTTTTTTAAATAAATTGAATAACTCTATAAAATTAAATTGTTTTAAAAATTTAAATTAAATTATAATATTTATTAAAAAAATTAAAATATTTCAAATAATTTATAAATTAATTATTTTTAAATTAAATTAAATTAATTGATAATAATTAAATTATTTTAAAAATAATTTAATTTATATTAAATTAATTTTTAAATTAAATTGAATAATTTTTAAATTAAATAAAATTAATTTATTTTTAAATTAAATTAAATTATTTTTAAATTAAATTAAATTGTTTAAAAAAAATGTAATTATTCTTGAATTAAATTAAATTACATTATTATAAAAGTAATTTAATAAATTAAATTATTTTTAAATTAAATTAAATTATTTTTAGATTAAATTTATATAATTTTAAATTAAATGAAATTATTTTCAAATTAAATTAAATTATTTTTAAATTTCATTAATTTAAATTATTTTTAAATTAAATTATTTTTAAGTTAAATTAAATTATTTTTAAATTATTTAAAAATAAAATTAAAATCTTTTAAAATAAAATAAAATTAAATTTTAATTATTTTTAAATCAAATTAAATTAAATTATTGATGAAATTAAATTGTTTTTAAATTAAATTAAATTCTTTTTAAATTAATTTAAATTATTTTGAAATTAAATAAAATTGAATTATTTTCAAATAAAATAAAAATATTTTTAAATTAAATTAAATTGTTTTTAAATTAAATAGAATTATTTTTAAAATAAAATAATTTAAATTATTATTAATTTAAATTAAATTATTTTTAAATTTAATTAAATTGAATTACGTTTAAATTTAATTAAATAATTTTTAAATTAAATTAAATCATTTTTAAATTAAATTAAATTATTTTTGAATTAAATTAAATTAAAGCATTTTTAAATTATATTAAATTATTTTTAAATTCAATTAAATTATTTTTAAATCAAATTAAATTAAATTATTTTTAAATTTAATTAAATTAAATTATTTTTAAATTAAATTAAATTATTTTTAAATTAAATTAAATTATTTTTAAATTAAATTAAATTATTTTTAAATCAAATTAAATTAAATTAAATTATTTTTAAATTTAATTAAATTAAATTATTTTTAAATTAAATTAAATTATTTTTGAATTACATTAAATTAAAGCATTTTTAAATTATATTAAATTATTTTTAAATTCAATTAAATTATTTTTTAATCAAATTAAATTTAATTATTTTTAAATTTAATTAAATTAAATTATTTTTAAATTAAATTAAATTATTTTTAAATTAAATTAAATTATTTTTAGATTAAATTTATATAATTTTAAATTAAATGAAATTATTTTCAAATTAAATTAAATTATTTTTAAATTTAATTAAATTAAATTATTTTTAAATTAAATTAAATTATTTTTAAATTAAATTAAATTATTTTTAAATTCAATTAAATTATTTTTAAATCAAATTAAATTAAATTATTTTTAAATTTAATTAAATTAAATAATTTTTAAATTAAATTAAATTATTTTTAAATTAAATTAAATTATTTTTAAATTAAATTAAATTATTTTTAAATCAAATTAAATTAAATTATTTTTAAATTTAATCAAATTAAATTATTTTTAAATTAAATTAAATTATTTTTAAATTAAATTAAATTATTTTTAAATTAAATTAAATTATTTTTAAATTAAATTAAATTATTTTTAAATCAAATTAAATTAAATTATTTTTAAATTTAATTAAATTAAATTATTTTTAAATTAAATTAAATTATTTTTAAATTAAATTAAATTATTTTTAAATTAAATTAAATTATTTTTAAATTAAATTAAATTATTTTTAAATCAAATTAAAATAAATTATTTTTAAATTTAATTAAATTAAATTATTTTTAACCGTTAAGGTTATTCTACCGGCCGGAGTATAATACGGCCGGACGCGCTTTTAACTAATTTTTACATATGGTTAAAATAATATTTCGATGAAACGCCTTTTAGTAATCTCTCTTAATTTTTATCTCTTAAAATTAGTTTAAAAAAAAAATGTTTTAAAAATTTACGAATTTTAACTTTTTTACCAAAAACTACGCTAGACTCCTTCTAGCGTAGTTTTTGGTAAAAATGTTAAAATTCGTAAATTAGGCCTGGAGTGACAGCGTGTCATGAGACCACGTATTAAGTTTAAAAACAAGTTTTCAACTATTCTAAACAAGCCCTTAGAATACATAGAAATATCACCTACTATGGAGCAAAAAAGATGGACCAACGATTAGATACCACGAAATTTGTAAATTTATTAGATTTGATGATGAAAAAATGAAGATCCCAACAGCCTGCAATGGATAAACTTGCACCTATTAGGAAAATGTGGGATCGAATGAATAATAATTTAGGAAAATTCAACATGCCATCATGTAATCTGACTGTAGATGAGCAATTATTTGGTTTTGAAGGAAAATGTCCATTCAAGCAATACATACCATCCAAACCAAAAATATGGAATAAAAATATTTTGGCTAAACGATTCTGAAACAGGATACACACTAAAAGGAATTCAATATTTAGGAAAAGAGAGAAATCAACGTGCCACCAACCTGGGTGAGAATATATCGTACAAGATTTATGCACTCCACATTTCGATACAAATAGGAACAAAACGCGCGACAATTTTTGTACTACCAAACAATTGGTACCGAATTTGAAGAGTTCTGGTCTCACTATTACGGGAACGGTACGAAAAAATAAGGTATTTTCGACCAAAATTTTCTGTCGAAACGTTCTCGAGAACAATTTATGGATTTACAAAAAATCGCACGTTAGTGTCATACGTTCCAAAAAAGGGAAAATCTGTAATTTTATTATCAACAATGTGATCAAACCTCATAGTGATGCGATCACGGAAAATAAAAGAAAACCGTAAGTGATTATTGAAGATGACAAACAGATTTTATGGACAAGATGTTCAAAACTTATAGGTACATGTAAAAGAAAGACAAATAGATATCATGTTGCATTTTTTTGGTTCAATTTAAACATTTTAGACATAAGTTTATTGGCTACATATATTACATACACTAACGTTATAAAAATTGGATTACAAAAAAAAGACAAAAGAAATACTTTTACAAATGAAGTTAGTAAGGCCCTGATTTCACCGCATTTACAGCGACGACAGAATCAAAATTTGCGAAATAAGGCTTTGAAGGAAAGTAAATTCTTTCTCCAGAAATATTATATGCAATAAGTATGTAGATTAATAGAAAAATTAAATTATAAACTTGTTTATATTTAAACACTATTCGAAAAAATAGAATTAGAATGTTTATCCCACTTAATCTAATATAAAAAATATGTAGCTAATTTATTAAAATATTTGTTGAATAGAATGTAAGAGAACCAAAAATCTAAGGTGTAATTAAAAAATAATTATATAATTACATTAGGTATTTTTGGTAGTATGACCTTAACGGTTAAATTAAACTAAATTATTTTTAAATTTAATAAAATTATTTTTAAATTAAATTAAATTAGTATTAAATCAAATTAAATTAAAATATTTTTAAATTCAATTAAATTTAATTATTTTTAAAATAAATAAAATTATTTTTGAAATAAAATAAATTATTTTTAAATTAAAATACATTACTTTTAAATTAAATTAAATTATTTTAAAATTAAATTAAATTATTATTACATCAAAGTTTTAAATTTATTTAAATCAAATTATTTTTAAATTAAATTTAATTATTTTTAAATCAAATTAAATTATTTTTAAATTAAATTAAAATATTTTTGAAGTAAATTAAATTATTTTTAAATTAAATTAAATTACTATTAAATCAAATTAAATTATTTTCAAATTTAATTTATTTATTTTTAAAATTAATTTTTAAAATTTATTTTTTAATTAATTTATTTTTAAAATAAATTAAATTATTTTTAAATTAAGATAAATTATTTTTAAATCAAATTAAATTAAATTATTTTTAAATTTATTCAAATTAAATTATTTTTAAATTTAATTAAAGTATTTTTATATTAAATTAAATTTTTTTTAAATCAAATTAAATTAAATTATTTTTGGAATTAAATTGTTTTTAATTTTATTTAAATTATTTTTAAAATAATTCAAATAATTTTTAAATAAAATAAAATAAAATTATTTTTAAATAAAATTTAATTATTTTTAAAATAAATTATTTTTAAATTAAATTAAATTATTTTTAAATTAAATTAAAATATTTTTAAATCAAATTAAATTAAATTTTTTTTGAAATTAAATTGTTTTTAATTTAAATCATTTTTAAATTAATTGAAATTAATTTTAAATAAAATAAAATAAAATTAATTTATTTTTAATTATTTTTAAAATAAATTATTTTTAAACTAAATGAAATTTTTTTAAAATCCAATTAAATTATTTTTAACATTAATTAAATAAAACTAAATTATCTTTAAATTAAATGAAATTATTTTTAAATTAAATTAAAATATTTTTAAAATAATTACTTTTAAAATAGCGTTTTTTTTTAAATTAAAATTTTTGTAATTAATTTGTTATTACAAAAATAAATTATTTTTAAAAATTAAATTATTTTTAAATTAATAAAATTATTCTTAAATTAAATTAAAATAATTTTAAATTAAATTAAATTATTTTCAAATTAATTCAAATAATTTTTAAATTAATTAGTTTTAAATCAAATTAAATTATTATTAAATCAAATCAAATTAAATTATTTTCAAATTTAATTAATTTATTTTTTAAATAATTTTTAAAGTTTATTTTTAAATTAATTTATTTTTAAAACAAATTAAATTATTTTTAAATTAAAATAAATTATTTTTAAATTTAATTAAATATAATTAAAATAATTTTAAATTAAATTAATTAAAAAAAAATTAAATTGTTTTTAAATCAAATTAAATTAAATTATTTTTTGATATAATTAAATTAAATTATTTTTAAATTTAATTATATTAAATTACTTATAAATTTGAATAAAATTATATTTAAATTAAATCTAATCAGTTTTAAATTAAATTAAATTATTTTTGAATTAAATTAAAATAAAAATTAAATTTTTTTGAATTAAATTATAAATTTTATAATTAATTAAATTAAATTTTTAAATTTAATTATATTAAATTACTTCTAAATTTAATTAAGTTATTTTTAAATTAAATTAAATCATTTTTAAATTAAATTAAATTATTTTTGATTTAAATTAAATTAGATTTTTAAATTAAAATAAATTATTTTTAAATCAAATTAAATTAAATTATTTTTAAATTTATTCAAATTTAATTATTTTTAAATTTAATTAAATTATTTTTATATTAATTTAAATTATTTTTAAATCAAATTAAATTAAATTGTTTTTGAAATTAAATTGTTTTAAATTTAATTTAAATTATTTTTAAATTAATTCAAATTATTTTAAAATAAAATAAAACAAACATATTTTTAAATAAAATAAAGTTATTTTTAAATTAAATTAAATTATTTTTAAATCATATTAAATTAAATTATTTTTAAATTTAATCAAATTAAATGATTTTTTAATTTAATTAAAGTATTTTTATATTAAATTAAATTATTTTTAAATTAACTAAAATAAAATTATTTTTAAATAAGATTTAATTATTTTTAAAATAAATTATTTTTAAAGTAAATTAAATTAAATTATTTTTAAATCAAATTAAATTAAATTATTTTTGAAATTAAATTGTTTTTAATTTAATTTAAATTATTTTTAAATTAATTCAAATTATTTTTAAATAAAATAAAATTATATTTAAATTAAATTATTTTTAATTATTTTTAAAATAAATTATTTTTAACTTAAAATATATTATTATTAAATTACATCAAATTTTTTTAAAATCAAATTAAATTATTTTTAACATTCATTAAATAAAACTAAATTATCTTTAAATTAAATTATTTTTAAATTAAATCAAAATATTTTTAAAATAATTATCTTTAAATTAAAAATTAGTTTTTTTTTAATTAAATTTGTTTTTAATTAATTTGTTATTACAAAAATAAATTATTTTTAAAAATCAAATGATTTTTAAATTAAATTAAATTATTCTTAAATTTAATTAAAATATTTTTAAATTATTTTTAAATTAATTCAAATAATTTTTAAAAAATTAGTTTTAAATTAAATTTAATTATTTTTTAATTAAATTATTTTTAAATTATATTGAATTATTTTTAAACTAAATAAAATTAAATTAATCTTAAATCAAATTAAATTATTTTTTGAAATTAAATTGTTTTAATTTTAATTTAAATTATTTTTAAATTAATTCAAATTATTTAAAATCAAAATAAAATAAAATTATTTTTAAATAAAATAAAACAATTTTTAAATTAAATTATTTTTAAATAATATTAAATTAAATTATTTTTAAATTTAATTAAATTAAATTATTTTTAAATTTAATTAAATTATTTTTAAATTGAATTAAAACATTTTTAAATTAAATTAAATTACTTCTAAATTTAATTTAATTAAATTATTTTTAAATTAAATTAGATTATTTTTAAATTAAATTATTTTTGAATTAAAATTTTAAATTAAATTAAAATATTTTGAATTAAATTAAGTGAAATTATTTTTAAATTAAATTAAAATATTATTAAATCTAATTAAATTAAATTATTTCTTAATTAAATTAAATTATTTTTAAATTAAATTAAATTATTTTTTAATTAAATTAAAATATTAAATCAAATTAATATAATTTTTTTTTAAATTCAATTAAATTAAAATATTTTAAAATTAAATTAAATTTAAATTAAATTAAATTATTTTTAAATTAAATTAAATTATTTTTAAATCAAATTAAATTATTTTTAAAATTAATTAAATTAAATTATTTTATAATTAAATTAAATTATTTTTAAATTAAACAATTATTTTTAAATTAAATTAAATTATTTTTAAATTATGTCAAATTATTTTTAAATGAAAATAAATTATTTTTAAAATAAATTATTTTTAAATTAAATCAAATTATTTTTAAATTAAATTAAATTATTTTTAAATTAAATTAAATTATCTTTAAATTAAATTTAATTTTTTAAAAGTAAATTAACTTATTTTTATATCAAATAAAATTAAATTATTTTAAAATTAAATTAAATTATTTTTAAATTAAATTATTTTCAAATTGAATTAATTCATTTTTAGACTAAAGTAAATTAATTTATTTTTAAATGAAATTATTATTTTAAATTAAATAAAACTATTTTTAAATTAAATCAAATTATTTCTAAATTATTAAATTATTTTTAAATTAAATCAAATTATTTTTAAAATAAATTAAATTAGTTTTAAATTAAATTAAATTATCTTTAAATTAAATTTATTTTTTTTTAATTAAATTAGCTTATTTTTAAATCAAATAAAATTAAATTATTTTAAAATTAAATTAAATTATTTTTAAATTAAATTATTAACCATTACTTAGCACTGGTCATCTTGTTCTTTTCATCTTCCCAAAATTTCCTCATCCTTTCGCTCTGGGCCTGTCTTCTAGTTATTTATTTAACTCTTAACTGTTGGATTCTTTGATGTGAAGTTATGTGAATTTATTTCCTGTCTGTATTTAGTTCGCGTAGTCGCCAATGGGTCTATATTCATTACTGAGAGGTCATGTTGGGTGTCTTCCAGCCAGCGTACTTTAGACTCTCGGGTTCCATTGATGATGTGGAATATTTTCTTGTTCAATCGATAGTCATCCATTCGTACTATATGACCGCAGAATTTCAGAAGTCGTTTCCGTGCACCGGAGGAGAATCGTTCTGTCAGGGAATATAGTTCTTGTGAGCTTTTACGCATACAGATACCATCTTGTACTGTGGGCCCAAATTTTTTCAGTATCTGACGTTCTACTTTCTCAATATCATTGCTGTAGATGGTTAATGATAGTCTCAATTACATAGAGTGCTTCTGGAACGATGACTGTATGGTAGTGACGGAGTTTTGCTTTAGTAGAAAGTGATTTCTTTTTGTACATATTCCAGGTGATTGTATAGGCTTTGCGTAACTTTTCTGCACACATTTTGTTAGCCATTCTTAGGTACCTGAAGTGCTTAACTGGGGAGTGGGGACAATACATCACCCTGTCTTACTCCAGTACTGATTTGAATAGGCTCGAAGATTTCACCCATGGATTTTACTCTAGATGTTGTGCCTGACAAAAGTCTGTTCGATTACCATGGATGTTTTACTATCCACACCGCATTCATGAAGTATAGTAAACAGTTATTCGGTCAATTGAGTCATACGCTTTCTTGAAGTCTACGAAAGTGACAACTGTGCGGTTGGGCTGGCGATTTTGCAGTATCATCTTCAGGTTCCAGATTTGTTCCGCGCATGATCGGTGCCGTCGGAAACCTGCCTGACATTCACCTATCAGGTGTTCTGTCTGTTCTTCCAGAGTTGTGAGGAGGGCACGTGCGAAAACTTTGTAGGCGATTGATAGAGGGGAAATGCCCCGGTAATTGTCTTGATCAGAAAAAAATAACCAGTAAAATTAAATGAAATTATTTTTAAAATGAATAAATATATTTTTAAATTAAATTACTTTAAATTATTTTTAAATTAAATTAAATTATTTTTGGATTAAATTACATTATTTTTAAATTAAATTAAATTGTTTGTAAATTAAATTAAATTATTTTTAAATTAAATAAAATTATTTACAAATTAAATTTTTTTTAAATTAAATAAAATTATTTTTGAAATAAATTAAATTATTTTTAAATTAAATTAAATTATTTTTAAGGTAAAATATTTTTTTTTTAATTAAATTAAAATATTTTTGAATTAAATTAAATTAAATTATTCTTAAATTTAATTAAATTAAATTAGTTTTAAATTTAATTAAATTAATTTTAATTTAAATAAAATTATTTTTAAATCAAAGTAAATAAAATTATTTTTAAAATTAATTAAATTAAATTAAATTAAATTATTTTTAAATATAATTTAATAATTTTTAAATTAAATAAATTTTTTTTTTAATTAAATTTAATTTTTTTTTAATTAAATTATTATTAAATCAAATTAAATTAAATAATTTTTAAATTGAATTAAATTAAATTTTTTTAAATTAAATTAAATTATTTTCAAATTAAAATAAATTATTTTTAAATTAAATGAAACAATTTTTAAATTAATTATTTTTAAATTAAATTAAGTTATTTTTAAATTAAAATTTATTATTTTTAAATTAAATTGTTTCTAAATTAAATTAAATTATTTTTAAATAAATTCAAATTATTTTTAAATTGAATAAAATTAAATTATTTTTAAACAAAATATAAAATGTTTTGAAATTAAATTAAATTATTCTTAAAATAAATTATATTATATTGAAATCAAATTAAATTACTTTAAATTATTTTTAAATTAAATTAAATTAATTTTAGGTTAAATTACATTATTTTTAAATTAAATTAAAAAAAAACTATTTGTAAATTAAATTATTTCTAAAAAGAATAAAATTATTTTCAATTTAAATTAAATTATTTTTAAATTACATAAAATTTTTCTGAATTAAAGTAAATTAAGTTTTTTTTAAATTTAATTAAATTAAATTATTTTTAAATTAAATTAAATTATTTTAAAATGTAAATAGGTTATTTTTAAATTAAATTAAATTATTTTTAAATCAAATTAATTATTTTTTAGACTTAAATAAATTAAATTATTTTTAAATTACATTTAAATATTTTTAAATTAAATTATTTTTAAATTAAATTAAATTATTTTCAAATCAAATTAAATTATTTTTTAAATTAAATTGTTTTTAATTAAATTTAAGTTATTTTTAAATTTATTCAAATTATTTTTAAATAAAATAAAATTATTATTATTTTTAAATTAAATTAATTTTTTTTAAATGAAATTGAATTAAATTATTTTTAAAATTAATTAAGTAAAACTAAATTATCTTTATATTAAATGAAATTATTTTTAAATTAAATTAAATTATTTTTAAATTAAATATTTTTAAATTAAATTAAATTATTTTTAAATTATTTTTTTTTAATTAAATTGAATGACTATAAAATTAAATTATTTTAAAAATTTAAATTAAATTATAATAATTATTAAAAAAATTAAAATTTTTCAAATTATTTTTAAATTAATTATTTTTAAATTAAATTAAATTAATTGATAATAATTAAATTATTTTAAAAATAATTTAATTTATATTAAATTAATTTTTAAATTAAATTGAATTATTTTTAAATTAAATAAAATTAAATTATTTTTAAATTAAATTAAATTATTTTAAAATTAAATTAAATTGTTATAAAAAAATGTAATTATTCTTGAATTAAATTAAATTACATTATTATAAAAGTAATTTAATAAATTAAATTATTTTTAAAATAAATTAAATTATTTTTAGATTAAATTTATATAATTTTAAATTAAATGAAATTATTTTCAAATCATATTAAATTATTTTTAAATTTCATTAATTTAAATTATTTTTAATTTAAATTATTTTTAAGTTAAATTAAATTAATTTTAAATTATTATAAATAAAATTAAAATCTTTTAAAATAAAATAAAATTAAATTTTAATTATTTTTAAATCAAATTAAATTAAATTAAATTATTGATGAAATTAAATTGTTTTTAAATTAAATTAAATTGTTTTTAAATTAATTTAAATTATTTTGAAATTAAATAAAATTAAATTATTTTTAAATAAAATTGAAATATTTTTAAAATAAATTAAATTGTTTTTAAATTAAATAGAATTATTTTTAAAATAAAATAATTAAAATTATTATTAATTTAAATTAAATTATTTTTAAATTTAATTAAATTAAATTACGTTTAAATTTAATAAAATTATTTTTAATTTAAATTAAATCATTTTTAAATTAAATTAAATTATTTTTTAATTAAATTAAATTAAAGCATTTTTAAATTATATTAAATTATTTTTAAATCAAATTAAATTAAATTATTTTTAAATTCAATTAAATTATTTTTAAATCAAATTAAATTAAATTATTTTTAAATTTAATTAAAATAAATTATTTTTAAATTAGACTAAATTATTTTTAAATTAACTTAAATTATTTTTAAATTAAATTAAATTATTTTTAAATTAAATTAAATTATTTTTAAATCAAATTAAAATAAATTATTTTTAAATTTAATTAAATTAAATTATTTTTAACCGTTATTCTACCGGCCGGAGTATAATACGGTCGGACGCGCTTTTAACTAATTTTTACATATGGTTAGAATAATATTTCGATGAAATGCCTTTTAGTAATCTCCTATTGGTATGGAAGGATATGAAATTAGTTTAAAAGAAAAATGTTTTAAAAATTTACGAATTTTAACTTTTTTACCAAAAACTACTAAAAATGTTAAATTTCGTAAATTAGGCCTGGAGTGACAGCATGTCATGAGACCACGTATTAAGTTTAAAAACAAGTTTTCAACTATTCTAAACAAGCCCTTAGAATGCATAGAAATATCACCTACTATTCAAGATTATGAATATTTTTATAATAAAGATTATTGGGTTATTGTTTACTGCTGGGCATCTTCCAATGCAGGAATTGACCCTCCATGGAGCAAAAAATATGGACCAACGATTAGATACCACGAAATTTGTATATTTATTAGATTTGATGATGAAAAAATGAAGATCCCAACAGCCTGCAATGGATAAACTTGCACCTATTAGAAAAATGTGGGGTCGAATGAATAATAATTTAGGAAAATTCAACATGCCATTATGTAATCTGACTGTAGATGAGCAATTATTTGGTTTTGAAGGAAAATGTCCATTCAAGCAATACATACCATCCAAACCAAAAATATGGAATAAAAATATTTTGGCTAAACGATTCTGAAACAGGATACTCACTAAAAGGAATTCAATATTTAGGAAAAGAGAGAAATCAACGTGCCACCAACCTGGGTGAAAATATCGTTCAAGATTTATGCACTCCACATTACGATACAAATAGGAACAAAACGCGCGACAATTTTTGTACTACCAAACAATTGGTACCGAATTTGAAGAGTTCTGGTCTCACTATGACGGGAACGGGACGAAAAAATAAGGTATTTTCGAAAAAAATTTCTGTCGAAACGTTCTCGAGAATAATTTTTGGATTTACAAAAAATAGCACGTTTGTGTCATACGTTCCAAAAAAGGGAAAATCTGTAATTTTATTATCAACAATGTGATCAAACCTCATAGTGATGCGATCACGGAAAATAAAAGAAAACCGTAAGTGATTATTGAAGATGACAAACAGATTTTATGGACAAGATGTTCAAAACTTATAGGTACATGTAAAAGAAAGACAAATAGATATCATGTTGCATTTTTTTTGATTCAATTTAAACATTTTAGACATAGGTTTATTGGCTACATATATTACATACACTAACGTTATAAAAATTGGATTACAAAAAAAAAGACAAAAGAAATACTTTTACAGATGAAGTTAGAAAGGCCCTGATTTCACCGCATTTACAGCGACGACAGAATCAAAATTTGCGAAATAAGGCTTTGAAGGAAAGTAAATTCTTCCTCCAGAAATATTATATGCAATAAGTATGTAGATTAATAGAAAAATTAAATTATAAACTTGTTTATTTTTAAACACTTTTCGAAAAAATAGAATTATAATGTTTATCCCACATAATCTAATATAAAAAATATGTAGCTAATTTATTAAAATATTTGTTGAATAATAATAGAATGTAAGAGAACCAAAAATCTAAGATGTAATTGAAAAATAATTATATAATTACATTAGGTTTTTTTGGTAGTATGACCTTTTTGGTAGTATGAACGGTTAAATTAAACTAAATTATTTTTAAATTAAATAAAATTATTTTTAAATTAAATTAAATTAGTATTAAATCAAATTAAATTAAAATATTTTTAAATTCAATTAAGTTTAATTATTTTTAAAATAAATAAAATTATTTTTGAAATAAAATAAATTATTTTTAAATTAAAATAAATTACTTTTAAATTAAATTAAATTATTTTAAAATTAAATTAAATTATTATTACATCAAATTAAATTAGATTATTTTTCAATCAAATTAAATTAGTTTTAAATTTATTTAAATCAAATTATTTTTAAATTAAATTTAATTATTTTTAAATCAAATTAAATTATTTTTAAATTAAATTTAAATATTTTTGAATTAAATTAAATTATTTTTAAATTAAATTAAATTATTATTAAATCAAATTAAATTAAATTATTTTCAAATTTAATTTATTTATTTTTAAAATTAATTTTTAAAATTTATTTTTTAATTTATTTATTTTTAAAATATATTAAATTATTTTTAAATTAATATAAATTATTTTTAAATCAAATTAAATTAAATTATTTTTAAATTTAATCAAATTAAATTATTTTTAAATTAATTCAAATAATTTTTAAAAACTTAGTTTTAAATTAAATTTAATTATTTTTAAATTAAATTATTTTTAAATTATATTGAATTTTTTAACTAAATGAAATTAAATTAATCTTAAATCAAATTAAATTATTTTTTGAAATTAAATTGTTTTAATTTTAATTTAAATTATTTTTGAATTAATTCAAATTATTTAAAATCAAAATAAAATAAACTTATTTTTAAATAACATAAAATTATTTTTAAATTAAATTATTTTTAAATAATATTAAATTAAATTATTTTTAAATTTTATTAAATTATTTTTAAATTAAATTAAAACATTTTTAAATTAAATTAAATTATTTTTAAATTTAATTTAATTATTTTTAAATTTAATTATTTTTGAATTAAATTAAATTAGATTATTTTTAAATTAAATTATTTTTGAATTAAAATTTTAAATTAAATTAAAATATTTTGAATTAAATTAAATGAAATTATTTTTAAATTAAATTAAAATATTATTAAATCTAATTAAATTAAATTATTTCTAAATTAAATTAAATTATTTTTAAATTAAATTAAATTATTTTTAAATTAAATTAAAATATTAAATCAAATTAATTTAATTTTTTTTTAAATTCAATTAAATTGAAATATTTTAAAATTAAATTAATTTTAAATTAAATTAAATTATTTTTAAAAAAATTAAATTATTTTTAAATCAAATTAAATTATTTTTAAAATTAAGTAAATTAAATTATTTTATAATTAAATGAAATTATTTTTAAATTAAACAATTGTTTTTAAATTAAATTAAATTATTTTTAAATTATGTCAAATTATTTTTAAATTAAAATAAATTATTTTTAAATTAAATTATTTTTAAATTAAATGAAATTATTTTTAAATTAAATTAAATTATTTTTAAATTAAATTCAATTATTTTTAAATCAAATTTAATTTTTTTAATTAAATTAGCTTATTTTTAAATCAAATAAAATTAAATTATTTTAAAAATTAAATTAAATTATTTTTAAATTAAATTATTTTCAAATTGAATTAATTTATTTTTACATTTAATTAAATTAATTTATTTTTAAATGAAATTATTATTTTTAAATAAATAAAACTATTTTTAAATTAAATCAAATTATTTTTAAATTAAATTAAAATATTTTTAAATTAAATTAAATTATTTTTAAATTAAATTAAATTATTTTTAAATTAATTTAAATTATTTTTAAGTTAAATTAAATTATTTTTAAATTAAATCAAATTATTTTTAAATTAAATTAAATTAGTATTAAATCAAATTAAATTAAAATATTTTTAAATTCAATTAAATATAATTTTTTTTTATAATAAATAAAATTATTTTTGAAATAAAATAATTTTTTTAAATTAAAATAAATTACTTTTAAATTAAATTAAATTCTTTTAAAATTAAATTAAATTATTATTAAATCAAATTAAATTAAATCATTTTCAAATTTATTTATTTATTTTTAAAATTAATTTTTAAAATTCATTTTTTAATTAATTTATTTTTAAAATAAATTAAATTAATTTAAAAAAAATTAAATTATTTTTAACAAATTAAATTAAATTAAATTAAAACATTTTTAAATTAAATTATTTTTAATAAAATTATAAATTTTATAATTAATTAAATTATATTTTTAATTTAAATTAAAAACTTTTAAATTTAATTAAATTATTTTTAAATTAAATTAAATCATTTTTTAATTAAATTAAATTATTTTTGATTTAAATTAAATTAGATTTTCATGTTAAATTAAATTATTTTTGAATCAAATTAAAAATATTATTTTTAAATTTAATCAAATTAAATTATTTTTAAATTTAATTAAAGTATTTTTATATTAAATTAATTTTTTTTTAAATCAAATTAAATTAAATTATTTTTGAAATTAAATTGTTTTTAATTTAATTTAAATTATTTTTAAAATAATTCAAGTTATTTTTAAATAAAATAAAATAAAATTATTTTTAAAAAAAATTTAATTATTTTTAAAATAAATTATTTTTAAATTAAATTATTTTTAAATTAAATTAATATATTTTTAAATCAAATTAAATTAAAAAATTTTTGAAATTAAATTGTTTTTAATTTAAATAATTTTTAAAGTAATTCAAATTATTTTTAAATCAAATAAAATTATTTTTAAATAAAATGAATTTATTTTTAATTATTTTGAAAATAAATTATTTTTAAACTAAATTAAATTTTTTTAAAATCAAATTAAATTATTTTTAACATTAATTAAATAAAACTAAATTATCTTTAAATTAAATTAAATTATTTTTAAATTAAATTAAAATATTTGTAAAATAATTATTTTTAAATTAGTTTTTTTTAATTAATTTTTTTTTAATTAATTTATTTTTACAAAAATAAATTATTTAAAAAAATTAAATTATTTTTAAATTAAATAAAATTATTTTTAAATTAAATTAAAATATTTTTAAATTAAATTAAATTATTTTCAAATTAATTCAAATAATTTTTAAATTAATTAGTTTTAAATCAAATTAAATTATTATTAAATCAAATCAAATTAAATTATTTTAAAATTTAATTTATTTATTTTTTAAATAATTTTTAAAATTAAATTTTAAATTCATTTATTTTTAAAATAAATTAAATTATTTTTAAATTAAAATAAATTAATTTAAAATTAAATTAAATATAATTAAAATAATTTTAAATTAAATTAATTAAAAAAATAAATTGTTTTTAAATCAAATTAAATTTAATTATTTTTTGATTTAATTAAATTAAATTATTTTTAAATTTAATTATATTAAATTACTTATAAATTTAATTAAAATATTTTTAAATTAAATCAAATCAGTTTTAAATTAAAATAAATTATTTTTGAATTAAATTAAATTAAAACATTTTTAAATTAAATTATTTTTAATAAAATTATAAATTTTATAATTAATTAAATTTTATTTTTAAATTTATTTATTTTAAATTACTTCTAAATTTAATTAAATTATTTTTAAATTAAATTAAATCATTTTTAAATTAAATTAAATTATTTTTGATTTAAATTAGATTAGATTTTTAAATTAAAATAAATTATTTTTAAATCAAATTATATTAAATTATTTTAAAATTTATTTAAATTTAATTATTTTTAAATTTAATTAAAGTATTTTTATATTAATTCAATTATTTTTAAATTAAATTAAATTATTTTTGAAATTAAATTGTTTTAAATTTAATTTAAATTATTTTTAAATTAATTCAAATTATTTTAAAATAAAATTAAACAAATATATTTTAAAATAAAATAAAGTTATTTTTAAATTAAATTAAATTATTTTTAAATCGTATTAAATTAAATTATTTTTAAATTTAATCAAATTAAATGATTTTTAAATTTAATTAAAGTATTTTTATATTAATTTAAATTATTTTTAAATTTAATCAAATTAAATGATTTTTAAATTTAATTGAAGTATTTTTATTTTAAATTAAATTATTTTTAAATAAACTAAAATAAAATTATTTTTAAATAATATTTAATTATTTTTAGGATAAATTATTTTTCAAGTTAATTAAATTAAATTATTTTTAAATCAAATTAAATTAAATTATTTTTGAAATTAAATTGTTTTTAATTTAATTTAAATTATTTTTAAATTAATTCAAATTATTTAAAATCAAAATAAAATAAAATAATTTTTAAATAAAATAAAATAATTTTTAAATTAAATTATTTTTATATAATGTTAAATTAAATTATTTTTAAATAATATTAAATTTAAATTATTTTTAAATTAAAATTTTAAATTAAATTAAAATATTTTGAATTAAATAAAATGAAATTATTTTTAAATTAAAATATTATTAAATCTAATTAAATTAAATTATTTCTAAATTAAATAAAATTTTTTTTAAATATTAATTAAATTTTTTTTTAATTAAATTAAAATATTAAATCAAATTAAATTAAATTATTTTTAAATGCAATTAAATTAAAATATTTTTAAATTAAATTAAATTATTTTTAGTTATTTTTAAATTAAATTATTTTTAAATTAAAATATATTATTATTAAATTACATTAAATTTTTTTAAAATCAAATTAAATTATTTTTAACATTAACTAAATAAAACTAAATTATCTTTAAATTAAATTGTTTTTAATTTAAATCAAAATATTTTTAAAATAATTATCTTTAAATTAAAAATTATTACAAAAATAAATTATTTTTAAAAATTAAATAATTTTTAAATTAAATAAAATTATTCTTAAATTAAATTTAAATATTTTTAAATTATTTTTAAATTAATTCAAATAATTTAAAAAAAATTAGTTTTAAATTAAATTTAATTATTTTTAAATTAAATTATTTTTAAATTACATTGAATTTATTTAAACTAAATAAAATTGAAATAATCTTAAATCAAATTAAATTATTTTTTGAAATTAAATTGTTTAAATTTTAATTTAAATTATTTTTAAATTAATTCAAATTATTTAAAATCAAAATAAAATAAAATAATTTTTAAATAAAATAAAATAATTTTTAAATTAAATTATTTTTAAATAATATTAAATTAAATTATTTTTAAATTTCATTAAATTAAATTATTTTTAAATTTAATTAAATTTTTTTTAAAATAAATTAAAACATTTTTAAATTAAATTAAATTATTTTTAAATTTAATTTAATTATTTTTAAATTTAATTATTTTTGAATTAAATTAAATTAGATTATTTTTAAATTAAATTATTTTTAAATTAAAATTTTTAATTAAATTAAAATATTTTGAATTAAATTAAATAAGATTATTTTTAAATTAAATTAAAATATTATTAAATCTAATTAAATTAAATTATTTCTAAATTAAATTAAATTATTTTTAAATTAAATTAAATTATTATTTAATTAAATTAAAATATTAAATCAAATTAAATTAATTTTTTTAAATAAAATTAAATTAAAATATTTTTAAATTAAATTATTTTTAAATTAAATTAAATTATTTTTAAATTAAATTAAATTATTTTTAAATCAAATTAAATAATTTTTAAAATTAATTAAATTAAATTATTTTTTAATTAAATTAAATTATTTTTAAATTAAAGTAAATTGTTTTTAAATTAAATTAAATTATTTTTAAATCATATCAAATTATTTTTAAATTAAATTAAATTATTTTTAAATTAAATTATTTTTAAATTAATTCAAATTATTTTTAAATTAAATAAAATTATATTGAAATTAAATTAAATTAGTTTTAATTATTTTTAAAATAAATTATTTTTAAATTATAATATATTATTATTAAATTACATTAAATTTTTTTAAAATCAAATTAAATTATTTTTAACATTAATAAAATAAAACTAAATTATCTTTAAATTAAATTATTTTTAAATTAAATCAAAATATTTTTAAAATAATTATCTTTGAATTAAAAATTAGTTTTTTTTTAATGAAATTTGTTTTTAATTAATTTAAGTTATTACAAAAATAAATTATTTTTAAAAATTAAATAATTTTTAAATTAAATCAAATTATTCTTAAATTAAATTAAAATATTTTTAAATTATTTTTAAATTAATTCAAATAATTTTTAAAAAATCAGTTTTAAATTTATTTAATTATTTTTAAATTAAATTATTTTTAAATTATATTGAATTATTTTTAAACTAAATAAAATTGAATTAATCTTAAATCAAATTAAATTATTTTTTGAAATTAAATTGTTTTAGTTTTAATTTAAATTATTTTTAAATTAATTCAAATTATTTAATATCGAAATAAAATAAAATTATTTTTAAATAAAATAAAATTATTTTTAAATTAAATTATTTTTAAATAATTTTAAATTAAATTATTTTTAAATTTAACTAAATTAAATTATTTTAAAATTTAATTAAATTAAATTATTTTTAAATTTAATTAAATTATTTTTAAATTAAATTAAAACATTTTTAAATTAAATTAAATTAAATTTTTTTTAAATTTAATTTACTTATTTTTAAATTTAATTATTTTTGAATTAAATTAGATTATTTTTCAATTAAATTATTTTTAAATTAAAATTTTAAATTAAATTAAAATATTTTGAATTAAATTAAATGAAATTATTTTTAAATTAAATTAAAATATTATTAGATCTAATTAAATTAAATTATTTCTAAATTAAATTAAATTATTTTTAAATTAAATTAATTTTAAATTAAATTAATTTATTTTTAAATTATATCAAATTATTTTTAAATTAAATTAAATTATTTTAAAAAAAAAATATTTTTAAATTAAATCAAATTATTTTTAAATTAAATAAAATAATTTTTAAATTAAATTAAATTATTTTTAAAATAAATAAATTGAATTATTTTTAAATTAAACTAATTTTTTTTTAAATTAAATTATTTTTAAATTAAATTGAATTATTTTAAAATTAAATTGTTTTTAAATTTATTAAATTATTGTAAATTCAATTAAATTATTTTTAAATTAAATTAAATTATTTTTAAATTAAATTAAATTATCTTTAAATTAAATTTAATTTTTTAAAAGTAAATTAACTTATTTTTAAATCAAATAAAATTAAATTATTTTAAAATTAAATAAATTATTTTCAAATTGAATTAATTCATTTTTAGATTTAATTAAATTAATTTATTTTTAAATGAAATTATTATTATAAATTAAATAAAACTCTTTTTAAAATAAATCAAATTATTTCTAAATTATTAAATTATTTTTAAATTAAATCAAATTATTTTTAAATTAAATTAAATTATTTTTAAATTAAATTAAATTATCTTTGAATTAAATTTAATTTTTTTAAATTAAATTAGCTTATTTTTAAATCAAATAAAATTAAATTATTTTAAAATTAAATAAAATTATTTTTAAATTAATTTATTTTCAAATTGAATTAATTTATTTTTAAATTTAATTAAATTTATTTATTTTTAAATCAAATTATTATTTTCAATTAAATAAAACTATTTTTAATTTAAATCAAATTATTTTTAAATTAAATTAAAATATTTTTAAATTAAATTAAATTATTTTTAAATTAAATTAAATTATTTTTAAATTAAATTCAATTATAATTATGTTAAATTAAATTATTTTTAAATTAAATCAAATTATTTTTAAATTAAATTAAATTATTTTTAAATTAAATTAAATTATTTTTTAAATTAAATTAAATTTTAATTATTTTTGAATTAAATAAAATTTTTTGTAAATTAAATTAAATTAAATTATTTTTAAATTAAATTAAAATATTCTTGAATTAAATTAAATTAAATTATTTTATTATTATTTATTCCTTTAGCCCTCTAAGTAGCGCGTAGAACCATTACTTAGCACTGGTCATCTTGTTCTTTTTATCTTCCCAAAATTTCCTCATCCTTTCGCTCTGGGCCTGTCTTCTTTCTTGCGTTTATGCGTTATTTATTTAACTCTTAGCTGTTGGATTCTTTGATGTGAAGTTATGTGAATTTATTTCCTGTCTGTATTTAGTTCGCGTAGTCGCCAATGGGTCTATATTCATTACTGAGAGGTCATGTTGGGTGTCTTCCAGCCAGCGTACTTTAGACTCTCGGGTTCCATTGATGATGTGGAATATTTTCTTGTTCAATCGATAGTCATCCATTCGTACTATATGACAGCAGAATTTCAGACGTCGTTTCCATGCACCGGAGGAGAATCGTTATGTCAGGGAATATAGTTCTTGTGAGCTTTTACGCATACAGATACCATCTTGTACTGTGGGTCCAAATATTTTTTTCAGTATCTGACGTTCTACTTTCTCAATATCATTGCTGTAGATAGTTAATGATAGTCTCAATTACATAGAGTGCTTCTGGAAGGATGACTGTATGGTAGTGACGGAGTTTTGCTTTAGTAGAAAGTGATTTCTTTTTGTACATATTCCAGGTGATTGCATAGGCTTTGCGTAACTTTTCTGCACACATTTTGTTTCCATTCTTAGGTACCTGAAGTGCTTAACTGGGGAGTGGGGACAATACATCACCCTGTCTTACTCCAGTGCTGATTTGAATAGGCTCGAAGATTTCACCCATGGATTTTACTTTAGATGTTGTGCCTGACAAAAGTCTGTTCGATTACCATGGATGTTTAACTATCCACACCGCATTCATGAAGTATATTAAACAGTTATCCGGTCAATTGAGTCATACGCTTTCTTGAAGTCTACGAAAGTGACAACTGTGCGGTTGGGCTGGCGATGTTGCAGTATCATCTTCAGGTTCCAGATTTGTTCCGCGCATGATCGGTGAAGTCGGAAACCTGCCTGACATTCACCTATCAGGTGTTCTGTCTGTTCTTCCAGTGTTGTGAGGAGGGCACGTGAGAAAACTTTGTAGGCGATTGATAGAAGGGAAATGCCTCGGTAATTGTCTTGATCAGTAAAAAATAACCAGTTAAATTAAATTAAATTATTTTTAAAATGAATAAATTTATTTTTAAATTAAATTACTTTAAATTATTTTTAAATTAAATTAAATTATTTTTGGATTAAATTAAATTATTTTTAAATTAAACTAAATTGTTTGTAAATTAAATTAAATTATTTTTAAATTAAATAAAATTATTTACAAATTAATTTTTTTTTAAATTAAATAAAATTATTTTTGAAATAAATTAAATTATTTTTAAATTAAATTAAATTAATTTAAAATAAAATTATTTTTTTTTTAAATTAAATTAAAATATTTTTGTATTAAATTAAATTAAATTATCTTTAAATTTAATTAAATTAAATTAGTTTTAAAATTAATTAAATTAATTTTAATTTAAATAAAATTATTTCTAAATCAAATTAAATAAAATTATTTTTAAAATTAATTAAATTAAATTAAATTATTTTTAAATTAAATTAAATTATTTTTAAATTAAATAAATTTTTTTTTAATTAAATTATTATTAAATCAAATTAAATTAAACTATTTTTAAATTAAATTAAAATATTTTTGAAATAAATTAAATTATTATTAAATCAAATTGTTTTTTAATTAAATTAAAATAATTTTTAAATAAATTAAATTAAATTATTTTTGAATTAAATTAAATTAGTTATAAATCAAATTAAATTTAATACTTTTTAAATTTAATTAAATTAAATTATTTTTAAATTAAATTAAATTATTTTCAAAATAAAATAAATTATTTTTAAATTAAAATAATTTATTTTTAAATTAAATTAAATTTTTTTTAAATTAAATTAAATTATTTTTAAAATTAATTAAATAAAATTATATTTTTTTTAAATTAAATTAATTTTTTTTTAAAGTAAATTATTTTCTTTTTAAATTGAATTAAATTATATTAAATTAATTATATTAAATAATTTTAAAAATAAATTAAAGTATTTTTAAATTAAATTAAATTGTTTTGAAAAATTTAATTATTTTTATATTAAATCTAATTATTTTTAAATTTAATTAAATTAATTTCAAAATAATTAAAATTATTTTTAAATTATTTACTTTTAAATTAAATAAAATTATTTTTAAATTGAATTCAATTATTTTTAATTTAAAATATTTTTGAATTAAATTAAATTATTTTTAAATTAAATTGTTATTAAATCAAATTAAATTAAATAATTTTTAAATTTAATTAAATTAAATTTTTTTAAATTAAAATAAAGTATTTTTAAATTAATATTAATTATTTTTAAATTAAATTAAACTATTTTTAAATTAATTATTTTTAAATTAAATTAATATTATATCAAATTAAATTAAATTATTTTTAAATTTAATTGAATTAAATTATTTAAAAAAATATTTTATTTTTAAATTAAATTTAAATATTTTTGAATTGATTTAAATCATTTTTAAATTAAATTAAATTATTATTAAATCAAATTATATTAAATTATTTTTAAATTAAATTAAAATAGTTTTGAAATAAATTCAATTACATTATTATTAAATTTAATTAAATTAAATTATGTTTAAAATAAAATAAATTATTTTTAAATTAAAATAAAATATTTTTAAATCAAATTAATTTAAAAATTTAATTTAAAAATAATTAATTAAATTTAATTTAAAAATAATTTATTTAAAACAAATTAATTTTATTTAAAAATATTGTTGTTAATTTAAAAAGAATTTAATTTAATTTATAAATAATTTAATTTAATTACAAATGATTTAAATTAATTTAAAAATAATTTAATTTAATTTAAAAATAATTTTAATTTTAATTTAAAAATAATTTAGTTTTATTTAAAAATAACTTAATTTAGTTTAAAAATAAATTAATTTAATCAATTTAAAAAAAAAATTAATTTGACAATAATTTAATTTATTTTAACAATAATCTAATTATTTTAAAAATAATTTAATTTAAAAACAATTTAATTTAATTAAATTTAAAAATAATTTAGTTTATTTAAAAAAAATAATAATTTTATTTAATTAATTTAAAAAATAATTTAATTTAATTTAAAAATAATTTAGTTTAATTTAAAATTAATTTTACTTAATTTAAAAATAATTTAATTTAATTATTTTTAAAAATAATTTTATTTAATTAATTAAAAATAAAATTATTTTTAAAAATAATTAAATTAAATTATTTTTAAATTAAGTAAAATTAATTTTAAATAAGATTCTGACAGAAAGTTCTACACCATTTATTGTTACTCTGTTTTACTGTATGTAAATTGTAAATAAAGTTTTTGTTAATAAACTATTCACCGAGTTACAAATTATTTTTAAATTAAATTATTTTTAAATTAAACGAAATTATTTTTGAATTAAATTAAATTATTTTTGAATTATATTAAATTATTTTTAAATTAAATGGTTTTTAAATTAAATTAAATTATTTTTAAATTAAACGAAATTATTTTTAAATTAAATTATTTTTAAATTAAATTATTTTTAAATTAAATTATTTTTAAAATTAATTAAATGAAATAATTTTTAAAATAAACTAAATTATTTTTAAATTAAATTATTTTTAAATTAATTTATTTTTAAATAAAATTATTTTTATATTAAATCAAATTATTTTTAAATTAAAATAAATTAAATTATTTTTAAATAGAATTAAGTTATTTTTAAATTAAAATAAATTATTTTTGGATTAAATTATTTTTAAATTAAATTGAATTATTAATGAATTAAATTAAATTAATTTTAAATTGAAATAACTTAAATTTGATTATTTTTAATTAAATAATTTTTTAATTAAATTAATTTTTTTTAAAATTAAATTAAATTATTTTTAAATAAAATAAAATTATGTTCAAATTCAATTATTTAAAAAAAAAATTTAAGTTAAATTAAATTATTTTTTAAATTAAATAATTTATTTTTAAATAAAATTAAATTATCTTTAATTTAAATTAAATTATTTTTAAATCAAATTAACCAAAAATTATTTTTGAAATTAAATTGTTTTTAAATTAATTTAAATTATTTTTAAATTAATTTAAATTATTCTTAAATTAATTCAAATTAATTTTTTTTTAACTTGAATTGAATTATTTTTAAAATTAATTAAACTAAATTAAATTATTTTTAAATTAAATTTAATTATTTTTAAATTAATTATTTTTAAGTTAAATTAAATTATTTTTAAATTAAATTAAATTATTTTTAAATTCAATTGTTTCTAAATTAAATAATTTTTTTTTTAAATTTAATTAAAGTATTTTTAAATTGAATTGAAATTGTTTTAAGTTAAATAAAATTAAATTATTTTCAAATAAAATTAATTTGTTTTTAAATTCAAATAAATTATTTTTAGACTAAATTATTTTTAAATTAAATTAATTTATTTTTTAATTAAATTAAATTATTTTTTAATTAAATTAACTTAAATTTGATTATTTTCAATTGAATTAATTTTAAATTAAATGAATTTTGTTTTAAAATTAAATTAAATTATTTTTAAATTAAATAAAATTATTTTTGAATAAAATTAATTTTTTTTTAATTAATTTAAATTATTTTTAAATTAAATTATTTTTAAATTACATTATTTTTACATTAAATAAAATTATTTTTAAATTAAATTAAATTATTTTTAAAAGGAATTGAATTATTTTTAAATTAAATAAAATTAATATATTTTTAAATAAAATTAATTTATTTTTAGATTAAAATAAACTATTTTTAGATTAAATTATTTTTAAATTAAATTTAATTATTTTTGAATTAAATTAAACTATTTTTTTATTAAATTAAATTAAATTTGATTATTTTTATTTGAATTATTTTAAAATTTAATTTAATTTGTTTTAAAATTAAATAAAATTATTTTTAAAATAAATAAAATAAAATTATTTAAAAAAAAAATTAAATTATGTTTAAATTAAATTAAACTATTTTTAAATTAAATTAAATTGTTTTTAAATAAAATTAATTTTTTTTTAAATTAAATTAAATTATTTTAAATTATTTGTAATTAATATAAAGTATTTATAAATTATATTAAATTCTTTTTAAATTACCTAAATTATTATTAAATTAATTTAAATTATTTTTAAATTAAATTAAATTATTTTTAAATTAAATTAAATTATTTTTAAATTAAAAATAATTATTTTTAAATTAAATTATTTTTAATTTAAATTAAAATGTTTTTGAATTAAATTAAATTACTTTTAAATCAAATTAATATTCAATCAAATTAAATTAAATTATTTTTAAATTTAAATAAATAAATTTATTTTTATATAAATTAAATTATTTTTAAATTAAATCGAATTATTTTTAAATCAAATTAAATTATTTTTAAATGAAATTAAATTATTTTTAAATTAAATCTAATTATCTTTAAATTGAATTAAATTATTTTCAAATTAAATTAAATTATTTTTAAATCAAATTAAATTATTTTTAAAATTAATTAAATTAAATAATTTTTAGAACAAATTAAATTATATTTATTTCAAATTAAATTATTTTTAATTTAATTTGTTTTTAAATTAAATTATTTTTATATTAAATAAAATTATTTTTAAATTAAATTAAATTATTTTCAAAATGATTCAAATTATTATTAAATTATTTTTTTTTTTTTAATTTTTAAATTAATTTAAATTATTTTTAAATTAAAATAATATATTATTAAATTAAATTGTATATTTTTAAATTAAAACAAAATTATTTTTAAATTAAATTAATTTTTTTTTTATTTTAATTATTTTTAAATTAAATTAAAATATTTTTTAATTAAATCAAATTGTTCTTATTTTAAATGGAATTATTTTTGAATTCAATTAAATTTCATTATTTTTAAATTAAATCAATAAATAAAATTAAATTATTTTTAAATAAAATCAAATTATTTTTAAATCAAATTAAATTATTTTTAAGTTAAATTAAATTATTTTTAGATTAAATTACAATATTTTTAAATTAAATTAAATAATTTTTAAAGTAAATTAAATTATTTTTAAATTAAATTGAATTATTTTTAAATTAAAGAGAATGTAATTAATTTTAAATTATTTCAAATAATTTATAAATTTAATAAAAAGAGATAATATTTAAATAAAATTAAATAGAACAATTTAAAAAAATTAAATTGTTTTAAATTAAATTATTTTTAATTAAATTTTTTTTAAATTAAACTAAATTGAAATATTTTTAAAATAAAGTTAAATTATTTTTAAATTAAATTAAATTGTTTTTAAATTAAATTAATTTATTTTTGAATTAAATTAAGTAAAATTATTTTTAAATTAAATTAAATTATTTTTAAATTAAATTGAAATATTTTTGAATTAAATTAATTTATTTTTAAATTAAATTAAATTTAATTATTTTAATTATTTAATTTAAATTAAATAAAATTAATTTTAAAATAATTTAAATTGTTTTTAAATTAAATAAAATTAAATTATTTAAAAAAAAATCAAATTATTTTTAAATTAAATTAAAATAGTTTTTTTAAATATATTAAAATAAATCAAATTATTCTTAAATTAAAATAAATTAAAATAAATTATTTTTACAATAAATTAAATTCAATTTAAAGTCAATTAATTTAAATTGTTTTTAAATTAAATTAAATGATTTTCAGTATAAATTAAATTAATTTTAAATTAAATTATATTGTTTTAAACTTAAATTAAATTATTTTTAAGTTAAATAAAATTATGTATAGATTAAATTAAAATAATTTTATATTTAATTAAATTATTTCCAAATCAAACTAAATAATTTTCAAATTTAATAAAATTAGATTATTTTTAAATTTAATTAATTTATTTTTAAATTAAATTAAATTATTGTTAAATCAAATTAAATTAAGTTATTTTTAAATTTAACTAAATTAAGTTATTTTTAAATTAAATTGAAATGTTTTTAAATTAAATTAAATAAAATTAAATTATTTTTAATTAAATTACTTTTAAATTAAATGAAATTATTTTTAAAATAATTTAAATTGTTTTTAAATTAAATAAAATTAAATTATTTAAAAAAAATCAATTTAGTTTTCAATTAAACTAAATTATTTTTAATTTAAATAATTTTTAAATTAAATAAAATTAAATTATTTTTAAATTATTTCAAATTATTTATAAATTAAATAAAATAAGATTATATTTAAATAAAATTAAATTGTTTTAAATTAAATTATTTATAATTTTTTTATTTTTTTATTTAAATTAAATCAAAATGTTTTTAAAATAAAATAAAATTATTTTTAAATTAAATGAAATTATTTTTAAATAATTTAATTTATTTTTGAATTAAATTATATAAAATTATTTTTAAATTAAATTAAATTATTTTAAATCAAATTAAATTAAAATATTTTTAAATTTAACTAAATTGAATTATTTTTAAATTAAATTAAATTATTTATAAACTAAATAAAATTATTTTAAAATCAAATTAAATTATTTTTAAATTAAATTAAAATATTTTTAAATTAAGTAAAATTGTTTTTAAATCAAATTAAATTAAATCATTTTTACATAAATTGTTTTTAAAATAAAAAAAAATATTTCTAAAAAAAATAAAATTAAATTATATTTAAATAAAAATAAATTATTTTTAAATAAAATAAAATAATTTTTAAATTGAATTATTTTTAAAATAAATTAAATTATTTTTTTTTTAAATTAAATTAAATTATTTTAAAAATAAATAAAATAAATTTTTTTAAAATAAATTAAATTATTTTTAAATTAAATTAAATTATTTTTAAAATAATTTATATTATTTTTAAATTAAATTAAATTATTTTTAAATTAAATTGAATTATTTTTGTATAAAATGAACTTATTTTTAAATTAATTTTAATTATTTTTAATTTAAATTATTGTTAAAATAATTTAAATTAAATTATTTTTAAATAAAATAAAATTATTTTTAAATTAAATAAAATTAAATCATTTTTAAATAAAATAAAATTATTTTTAAATTAAATTAAATTATTTTTTAATTATATTAAATTTTTTTAAATTATAATAAATTACTTTTAAATTAAATTAAATTTTTTTAAATTAAAATAAATTATTTTTAAATTAATTTAATTTATTTTTAAATTAATTATTTTTAAATAAATTTAAATTATTTTTGAATTAAATTAAAAAAAATTGAAATTAAATTATTTTTAAATAAAATTAAATGATTTTTAAATTAAATTATTTTTGTTATATAAAATAAATTTTTTTTAAAATAAAATTAATACAATAAAAAATAAAATTATTTTTAAATGAATTGAAATTATTTTTGAATTAAATTAAATTACTTTATTTTTATATTAAATAAATAACTTAAATTAAAATATTTTTAACTTAAATTATTTTTAAATTATATTTAATTATTTCTAAATAAAATACAATAAATTTATTTTTAAATTAAATTATTTTTAAATAAATTAAAATTTAATTATTTTTAAATTAAATTAAATAATTCTTAAATTAAATTTAATTGTTTATAAATTAAATGGAATTATTTTTGAATTGAATTATATTACATTATTTTTAAATTAAATTAAATTATTTTTAAATTAAATTAAATTATTTTTAAATTAATTATTTTTTTTTAAATTAAATTGTATTATTTTTGTATTAAATTAAATTATTTTTAAATTAAATTTAAATATTTTTAAATTAAGTTAAATCATTTTTAAATCAAATTTAATTTAATTATTTTCAAATAATTTGTTTTTAAAATAAATAAAATTAGTTTTAAAATAATTCAAATTATTTTTAAATAAAATTATATTTAAATAAAACAAAATTATTTTTAAATAAAATTAAATTATTTTTAAGTTGAATTTAAATTATTTTTAGATTAAATCAAAATAATTTTAAATTAAATTAAATAAATTTTAAATTAACTTATTTTTAAATTAAATTAAATTAAGTTAAATTATTTTTAAAATAATTTTAATTATTTTTAAATAAAATTAATTCATTTTTAAATTAAATAAAATTATTTCCAAATTAATTTAAAACATTTTTAATTTAAATTAAATAAAATTAAATTTTTTTGAATTAAATTAAATGACAAATTAATTTAAATTATATTTAAAATAATTTAATTTTTTTTAAATTAAATTAAATTATTTTTAAATTAAATTGATTCTTTTTTGAATTAAATTAAATTATTTTTAAATTAAATTTAATTATTTTTAAATAAAATTAAATTATTTTTTAAATAATTTAAATTATTTTTAAATTATATAAAATTAAAATATTTTTAAATAAACTTAAATTATTTTTAAATTAAATAATATTAAATTATTTTTAAATAAAATAAAATAATTTTTAAATTAAATTATTTTTAAATTAAATTGAATTATTTTTAAAATAATTTTAATTATTTTTAAATTAAATAAAATTCTTTAAAATAATTAAAATTTTTTTTTAATTAAATAAATTTTTTTTTAAATTAAATTGAAATATTTTTAAGTTAAGTTAACTTATTTTTAAATTAAATTAAAATATTTTTAAATTAAGTAAAATTATTTTTAAAATAATTTTAATCATTTTTAAATAAAATTTATTAATTTTTAAATTAAATTAAATTATTTTTAAATTAAATTAAATTATTTTTAAATTAAATTAAATTATTTTTAAAATAATTTAAATTATTTTTAAATTAAATAACATTAAATTATTTTTAAAATAAAATAAATTATTTTTAAATCAAATTATTTTTTAATTAAATTAATTTTTTTTTAAATTTATTTTAAATTAAAATATTTTTAAATTAAATTAAATTATTTTTAAATTAAATTATTTTTAAATAAAATAAAATTATTTTTAAATAAAAAAAAATTATTTTCATTTATATTAAATTATTTTTAAATAAAATTGAAATATTTTTGATTTAAATTAACTTATTTTTAAATTAAATAAAATTATTTTTAAATTAAATTAAAATATTCTTTAAAATAAATTAAATTAAATCAAATTATTTTTCAAATAAAATAATTTAAATTATTTTTAAAGTAAATTAAATTATTTTTAAATTAAATACAATAAAATTATTTTTAAATAATATTGATTTTAAATTTAAATAAAATAAAATTATTTTTACATTAAACTAAATTATTTTTAAATTAAATTGAATTATTTTTGAATTAAATTAAATTATTTTTAAATTAAATTAACTTAAATTAGTTTATTTAAATTTATTTATTTCTTAATTATTTTTTTTAATTAAATTAAATGAAATTATTTTTAAAATAATTTAAATAAAATTATAAAAATTATTTAAAAAAAATTACTTTAGAATTAAATTAAATTATTTCTAAATTAATTTAAATTATTTTTAAATAAAATTAAATTATTTTTAAATTAATTTAAAATTTTTTTAAATTAAAAATTCTTTTTTTAAATTAAATGGAATTATGTTTGAATTAAATTAAATTATTTTAAAATTAAATTTAATTACTTTTAAATTAAGTTAAATCATTTTTAAATTAAATTAAATTATTTTTAAATAATTTGTTTTTAAAATAAAAAAAAATAGTTTTAAAATAATTCAAATTATTTTGAAATTAAATTATATTTAAATAAAATTAAGTTATTTTTAAATAAAATTAAATTACTTTTGAAATAATGTATTTTTAAATTTAATTATTTTTTTTTCTAAATTAAATTAAATAATTTTAAAAATAAATTAAATTATTTTTAAATTAAATTAAATTATTTTTACAATAATTTAAATTATTTTTAAAATAAATTAAATTATTTTTAACTTAAATTGAATTATTTTTGAATTAAATTAAATTATTTTTAAATTAAATTTAATTATTTTTAAATTAAATTAAATTATTTTTTAAATAATTTAAATTATTTTTAAAGTAAATAAAATTAAATTATTTTTAAATAAAATAAAATTATTTTTAAATAAAATAAAATTATTTTTAAATTAAATAAAATCCCATCATTTTTATATAAAATTAAATTATTTTTAAATTAAATTGAATTATTTTTGAATTACTTTAACTTAAATTAGATTATTTTAAATTAAATTATTTTTAAATTAAATTAATTTTTTTTAATTAAATTAAATTATTTTAAAAATAAGTACATAAAATTATATTATTTTTTAAAATAAATGATGTAATAAATGATAAATTGAATTATTTTTGAATTAAATTATTTTTAATTTAAATTTAACTATTTTTAAATTAAATTAAATTATTTTTAAAATAATTTAAATTATTTTTAAATTAAATAAAATTAAATTATTTTTAAATTAAATTTAATTATTTATAAATTAAACTATATATTTTTTAAATTAAATTAAATTTTTTTTAAATTAATTCAAATTATTTTTAAATAAAATAATATAAACATATTTTTAAATAAAATTTAAGTATTTTTAAATTAAAAAAAAATATTTTTAAATTAACTTATTTTTAAATCACATTAAATTATTTTTAAATTAAATTAAATTATTTTTAAATTAAATTATTTTTAAATTAAATTAACTTAAATCAGATTATTTTAAATTAAATTATTTTTTTTAATTATATTAAATTATTTAAAAAACAAATTAAATAAAATTAAATTATTTTTAAAAATTAATAAAATTATTTTTAAATTAAATTTAATTATTTTTAAATTTAACAAAATTAAATTATTTTTAAATTAAATTAAATTATTTTTAAATTAAATTGAATTTTTTTTAATTAAATTAAATTATTTTTAAAATAACTTATTTTTAAATCAAATTAAATTATTTTTAAATTAAATTAAATTATTTTTAAATTAAATTATTTTTAAATTAAATTAAATTATTTTTCAATTAAATTGAATTATTTTTGAATTAAATTAAATTAGTCTTAATTAAATTAACTTAAATTAGATTATTTTAAATTAAATTCAAATATTTTTAAATGAAATTAAATTTTTTTTTAATTAAATTAAATTATAGTAAAAATAAATTAAATAAAATTAAATAATTTCTTAAAATAAATTAAATTATTTTTAAATTAAATTAAAATATTTTTAAAATAATTTAAATTATTTTTAAAATTAATTAAATTATTTTTAAATTAAGTTATTTTTAAATCAAATTAAATTAAAATATTTTTAAATTTAATAAAATGAAATTATTTTCAAATTATTTTTAAATTAAATTGAATTATTTTTGAATTAATTTGATTTATTTTTAAATTTTTCTTAAATTAAATATAATTATTTTTAAATAAATTATTTTAACAATAAAAAAAATAAAAAAAAGTGTCAATTTATTTTTAAAATAAATAAAATAAAATTATTTTTAATTATAATTAAATTATTTTTAAATTAAATAAAATTAAATTATTTTTAAATAAAATTAAATTATTTTTAAATTAAATAAAAATATTTTAAAAATAAATTACATAAAATTAAATTATTTTTAAAAATAAATTAAATTATTTTTAAAATAATTTAAATTATTTTTAAATTTAAATTAATTATTTTTAAATTAAATTGAATTATTTTTAAATTAAATGACATTATTTTTAAATATAATTAAATTATTTTTAAATAAAATTAAATTATTTTAAAAAAATTTTAAAATTTAATTATTTTTAAATGAAATTATTATTTTTTAAATAAAATTAAATTTAATTATTTTTAAAGTTATTTAAATAAAATTAAATTATTTTTAAATTAAACTAAACTATTTTCAAATTAAAATAAATTATTTTCAAATTAATTTAAAGTATTTTTGAATTAATTATTTTTAGATAAAATTAAAATATTTTTGAATTAAATTAAATTGTTTTTAAATTAAATATAATTATTGTTAAATTAAATTAAATTATTTTTAGAATAAATTAATTTAGTTTTAAATTAAAATAAATTATTTTTAGATTAAATTAAATTATTTTGAAATTACATTAAATTATCTAAATTAAATTAAACTATTTTTAAATTAAAATAAATTAAGTTATTTTTAAATTAAACTATATTTTTTTTAAATCAAATTAAATTAAATTATTTTTAAATTTAACAAAATTAAATTATTTTTAAATTTATTTAAATTATTATTTTTAAATTAAAATGAATTATTTTTAAAATAATTTAAATTATTTTTAAATTAAATTATTTTTAAATTAAATTGAATAATTTTTGAATTAAATTATTTTTAAATTAAAGTATTTCTAAATTAAATTATTTTTAAAATAATTTAAATTATTTTTAAATTAAATAAAATAAAATTATTTTTAAATAAAATTAAATTATTTTTAAATTAAATTAAATTATTTTAAAATTAAATTGAATTTTTTTTAATAAAATTAAATTTAAATTAAATAAATTAAGTAAATTTACTTAAATTAGATTATTTTTAAATTGAATTAATTTCTTTTATAATTATTATTTTCTTTATTTAAATTAAATTAAAATATTTTCTAAATATTTTAATAAAATTAAATTGTTTTTGAAATAAATTAAATAACTTAACTTTAATTAAATAACTAGAAATAATTTAAATTATTTTTAAATTAATTTAAATTATTTTTAAATTAAAATAAATTATTTTTAAATTAAATTGAATTATTTTTAAATAAAATAAAATAAATTATTTTTAAATAAAATGAAATTATTTTTAAATTAAATTAATTTTTTTAAATATTAAATTGAACTATTTTTTAATTAAATTAAATTTAATTTATTTTTAAAAAAAATTATTTTTAATTTAAATTTTTAGAATAAATTAAATTATTTTTAAGTTAAATTAATTTTAGATTAAATTATTTTCAAATTACATTAAATTATTTATAAATTAAAATAGATTATTTTTAAATTAAATTAATTTATTTTTAAATCAAATTAAATTAATTTATTGTTAGATTGAACAAAGTTATATATATTAAATAATATTTTTAAGTAAAATTAAAATATTTTTAAATTAAATTAAATTATTTATAAATTAAACTAAATTATTTTTAAATTAAATTAAATTATTTTTAAATAAAATAAAATAAAATTATTTTTAAATAAAATTTAAGTATTTTAAATTAAATTAATTTTTTTTTAAATTATCTTATTTTTAAATCAAATTAAATTAATTTATTTTTAGATTGAACAATTGAACAAAACTAAATATATATTAAATAATATTTTTAAGTAAAATTAAATTATTTTTAAATAAAATTAAATTATTTATAAATTAAACTAAATTATTTTTAAATTAAATTAAATTATTTTTAAATAAAATAAAATAAAATTATTTTTAAATAAAATTTAAGTATTTTTAAATTAAATTAAATTATTTTTAAATTATTTAATTTTTAAATCAAATTAAATTATTTAAAATAAATTAAATTATTTTTAAATTAAATTGAATTATTTTTAAATTAAGATAAATTATTTTTAAATAAATTGTTTTTAAAATAAATAAAATTATTTTTAAATTAAATTATTTTTAAATTAAATAAAATTAAATCATTTTTAAATAAAATTAAATTATTTTTAAATTAAATAAAATTATTTTTAAATTAAATTACAATATTTTAAAAATAAATTACATAAAATTAAATTATTTTTAAAAATAAATTAAATTGTTTTTAAATTATTTTTAAAATAATTTAAATTATTTTTAAATTTAAATTAATCATTTTTAAATTAAATTGAATTATTTTTAAATTAAATTTCATTATTTTTAAATATAATTAAATTATTTTTAAATAAAATTAAATTATTTTAAAAAAAATTTAAAATTAAATTATTTTTAAATGAAATTATTATTTTTTTAAATTAAATTCAATTTAATTATTTTTAAAATTATTTAAATAAAAATGAATTATTTTTAAATTAAACTAAACTATTTTCAAATTAAAATAATTTATTTTCAAATTAATTTAAAGTATTTTTAAAAATAATTATTTTTAGATAAAATTAAATTATTTTTAAATTAAATTAAATTGTTTTTAAATTAAATTTAATTATTGTTAAATTAAATTAAATTATTTTTGGAATAAATTAATTTATTTTTAAATTAAAATAAATTATTTTTAGATTAAATTAAATTATTTTGAAATTATAATAAATTATTTATAAATTAAATTAAATTATTTTTAAATTAAATTAAATTAAGTTATTTTTAAATTAAATTAATTTTTTTTAAATCAAATTAAATTAATATATTTTAAAATTTAACAATATTAATTTATTTTTAAATTAATTTAAATTATTTTTAAATTAAAATGAATTATTTTTGAATTAAATTATTTTGTTTTTAAATTAAACTATTTTTAAATTAAATTATTATTATTTTTAATTTATTATAATTAAATTAAATTAAATTATTTTTAAATTAAATTTAATTATTTTTAAATTAAATTGAATTAATTTTAAATTAAATTAAATTATTTTTGAATTAAAGTAACTTAAATTAGATTATTTTAAATTAAATTATTTTTAAATTAAATTAATTTTGTTTAAATTAAATTAAATTATTTTAAAAATAAATTAAATAATATTAAATTATTTTTTAAAATAAATTAAACTAAATTATTTTTAAAGTAAATTTAATTATTTTTGAATCAAATTAAAATATTTTTAAATTAAATTAAATTAGATTATTTAAAAACAAAATTTACTTATTTTTAAATTAAGTTCATTTTTTTTAAATTAAATTATTTTATTTAAAAAAAATATTAAATAAAATTAAATTATTATTTAAAATAAATTAAATTATTTTTTAAATTAAATTATTTTTAAAATAATTTAAATTATTTTTAAATAAAATTAATTTTAAATTAAATTTATTTATTTTTAAATTAAATTAAAAGATTTTGTAAATAATTCAAATTATTTTTAAAATAAATAAAATTAAATTATTTTAAATAAAATTAAATTATTTTTAAATAATATTAAATTATTTTAAAATTAAATTAAATTATTTTAAAATTAAATTAATTTTGTTTTAATTAAAATAAATTTAATTTTTTATAAAATTATTTAATAAAAATAATTTATTTTTAAATTACATCAAATTATTTTTAAATTTAATTAAATAAATTTAAATTATTTTTAAATGAATTATTTTTAGATAAAATTAAATTATTTTTGAATTAAATTGAATTTTTGTTAAATTAAATTGATTTACTTTTAAATTAAATTATTTTTAAATTAAATTGAATTATTTTTAAATTAAATTAAATCAAATCATTTAAAAAAAATAATATTTTTAAATTAAATTAAATTATTTTTAATCTAAATTATTTTTAAATTAAATTTAATTATTTTTAAATTAAATTAACTTAAATAAGATAATTTGAAAATAAATAAAATTAGTTCTAAATTAAATTACATTTTTTTAAAATTAAATTAAATTATTTTAAAAATAAATAAATTAATTTTTTTAAATAATTCAAATTATTTTTCAAATTAAATTAAATTATTTTTAATATAATTTAAATTATGTTTAAATTAAATTAAATTATTTTCAAATTAAATTGAATTGTTTTTTAATTAAATTAAATTACTATTAAATTAAATTTAATTATTTTTAAATTAAATTAAATTATTTTTAAAATAATTTAAATTATTTAAAAAAAAAAATTAAATTATTTTTATATAAAATTAAATTATTTTTTAATTAAATTAAATTATTCTTAAATTAAATTAAATTATTTTTAAATTAAATTATTTTTAAATTAAATTGAATTATTTTTAAATTAAATAAAATTAAATCATTTAAAAAACAAAATATTTTTTAATTAAATTAAATTATTTTTAAATTAAATTAAATTAATTTTAAATTATATTAAATTATTTAAAAAAAAATATTAAATTATTTTTAAATTAAATTATTTTTAAATTGTTTTTAAATTAAATTATTTTTAAATTAATTTTTTTTTAATTAAATTAAATTTAATTATTTTTAAAATTATTTAATAAAAATTAATTTTTTTTTAATTAAATCAAATTATTTTTAAATTTAATTAAATGAATTTAAATTATTTTTAAATGAATTATTTTTAGATAAAATTAAATTATTTTTGAATTAAATTGAATTGTTTTTAAATTAAATTGAATTATTTTTAAATTAAATTAAATTATTTTTAGAATAAAATAAATTATTTTTAAATTAAATTAAATTATTTTTAAATTAAATTAAATTATCTTTAAATTTAACAAAACTAAATTATTATTAAAATAAATAAAATTATTTTTATAATAAATTGAATTATTTCTTAATTGAATTAATTTATTTTTAAATTAAAATAAATTTATTTTTAATTTAAATTAAATTATTTTTAAATCAAATTAAATAAAATGATTTTAAAATAAATTGTTTTTAAAACAATTAAAATTATTCCTAAACTAAATAAAATTATTTTTAAATAATATAAAATTAAATTATTTTTAAATAAAATTAAATTATTTTTTAATAAAATTAATTTTTTTTTAAATAAAATAAAATAATTTTTAAAATAAATTATTTTTAAATTAAATTCCGTTATTTTTAAATTAAATTGAATTAATTTTGAATTAAATTAAATTATTTTTGAATTAAACTAACTTAAATTAGATTATTTTAAATTAAATTAAATTATCTTTAAATTAAATTAATTTTGTTTAAATTAAATTAATTTATTTTAAAAATAAATTAAATAATATTAAATTATTTTTTAAAATAAATTAAACTAAATTATTTTTAAAGTAAATTTAATTATTTTTGAATTAAATTAAAATATTCTTAAATTAAATTAAATTAGATTATTTAAAAACAAAATTTACTTATTTTTAAATTAAATTCATTTTTTTCAATTAAATTTATTTATTTTAAAAATAAATTAAATAAAATTAATTTATTTTTTAAAATAAATTAAATTATTTTTTAAATTAAATTAAATTATTTTTAAAATAATTGAAATTATTTTTAAATAAAATTAAATTTAATTATTTTTAAATTAAATTAATTTATTTTTAGAATAAAATAAATTATTTTTAAATTAAATTAAATTATTTTTAAATCAAATTAAATTAAATTATCTTTAAATTTAACAAAACTAAATTATTATTAAAATAAATAAAATTATTTTTATAATAAATTGAATTATTTCTTAATTGAATTAATTTATTTTTAAATTAAAATAAATTTATTTTTAATTTAAATTAAATTATTTTTAAATCAAATTAAATAAAATGATTTTAAAATAAATTGTTTTTAAAACAATTAAAATTATTCCTAAACTAAATAAAATTATTTTTAAATAATATAAAATTAAATTATTTTTAAATAAAATTAAATTATTTTTTAATAAAATTAATTTTTTTTTAAATAAAATAAAATAATTTTTAAAATAAATTATTTTTAAATTAAATTCCGTTATTTTTAAATTAAATTGAATTAATTTTGAATTAAATTAAATTATTTTTGAATTAAACTAACTTAAATTAGATTATTTTAAATTAAATTAAATTATCTTTAAATTAAATTAATTTTGTTTAAATTAAATTAATTTATTTTAAAAATAAATTAAATAATATTAAATTATTTTTTAAAATAAATTAAACTAAATTATTTTTAAAGTAAATTTAATTATTTTTGAATTAAATTAAAATATTCTTAAATTAAATTAAATTAGATTATTTAAAAACAAAATTTACTTATTTTTAAATTAAATTCATTTTTTTCAATTAAATTTATTTATTTTAAAAATAAATTAAATAAAATTAATTTATTTTTTAAAATAAATTAAATTATTTTTTAAATTAAATTAAATTATTTTTAAAATAATTGAAATTATTTTTAAATAAAATTAAATTTAATTATTTTTAAATTAAATTAATTTATTTTTAGAATAAAATAAATTATTTTTAAATTAAATTAAATTATTTTTAAATCAAATTAAATTAAATTATCTTTAAATTTAACAAAACTAAATTATTATTAAAATAAATAAAATTATTTTTATAATAAATTGAATTATTTTTTAATTAAATTAATTTATTTTTAAATTAAAATAAATTATTTTTAAATTAAATTAAATTATTTTTAAATTAAATTAAATAAAATGATTTTAAAATCAATTGTTTTTAAAACAAATAAAATTATTCTTAAATTAAATAAAATTATTTTTAAATAACATAAAATAAAATTATTTAAAAAAAAAATTAAACTATTTTTTAATAAAAATAAATTATTTTTAAATAAAATTAAATTATTTTTAAATTAAATTTAATTATTTTTAAATTAAATTGAATTAACTTTGAATTAAATTAAATTATTTTTGAAATAAACTAACTTAAATTAGATTATTTTAAATTGAATTAAATTATTTTTATATTAAATTAATTTTGTTTAAATTAAATTAATTTATTTTAAAAATAAATTAAATAATATTAAATAATTTTTTTAAATAAATTAAACTAAATTATTTTTAAAGTAAATTTAATTATTTTTGAATTAAATTAAAATATTTTTAAATTAAATTAAATTAGATTATTTAGAAAAAAAATTTACTTATTTTTAAATTAAATTCATTTTTTTAAAATTAAATTAATTTATTTTAAAAATGAATTAAATAAAATTAAATTATTTTTTAAAATAAATTAAATTATTTTTCAAATTAAATTAAATTATTTTTAAAATAATTTAAATTATTTTTAAATAAAATTAATTTTAAATTAAATTTAATTATTTTTAAATTAAATTAAAATGTTTTTTAAATAATTTAAATTAATTTTAAAGTAAATAAAATTAAATTATTTTAAATAAAATTAAATTATTTTTAAATTAAATTAAATTATTTCAAAATTAAATTAAATTATTTTTAAATTAATTTTTTTTTTTAATTAAATTAAATTTAATTATTTTTAAAATTTATTAATGAAAATAAATTATTTTTAAATTACTTCAAATTATTTTTAAATTTAATTAAATAAATTTAAATTATTTTTAAATGAATTATTTTTAGATAAAATTAAATTATTTTTGAATTAAATTTAATAGTTTTGAAATTAAATTGAATTATTTTTAAATTAAATTATTTTTAGAATAAAATAAATTATTTTTAAATTAAATTATTTTTAAATAAAATAAAATTATTTTTAAATTAAATTAAATTATTTTTAGAATAAAATAAATTATTTTTAAATTAAATTAAATTAAATTATTTTTAAATCAAAATAAATTAAATTAACTTTAAATTTAACAAAACTAAATTATTATTAAAATGAATTAAATTATTTTTAAAATAAATTGAATTATTTTTTATTTAAATTAATTTATTTAAAAAAAAAATATTTTTAAATTAATCAAATTAAATTAAATTATTTTAAAATAAATTGTTTTAAAATAAATAAAATTATTCTTAAATTAAAAAAAATATATTTTTAAATAAAATAACATTATTTTTGAATAAAATTAAATTATTTTTTTATAAAATTAACTTATTTTTAGATAAAATAAAATTATTTTTAAATTAAAAACTTTTAAATTATATATACTTATTTTTAAATTAAATTAAATTAATTTTGAATTAATTTAAATTATTTTTGAACTAAATTAACTTAACTTAGATTATTTTAAATTAAATAAAATTATTTATGAATCTAATTAATTTTGTTTAAATTAAATTAAATTATTTTAAAAATAAATTAAATAATATTAAATAATTTTTTAAAATAAATTAAAATAAATTATTTTAAAATTAAATTTAATTAATTTTTGAAAAAAATTAAAATATTTTTAAATTAAATTAACTTAAATTAGATTATTTAAAAACAAAATTTACTTATTTTTAAATTAAATTCATTTTTTTAAAAATAAATTAATTTATTTTAAAAATAAATTAAATAATATTAAATTATTTTTTTTTAAATAAATTAAATTACTTTTTAAATTAGTTTTAAAAAAATTTAAATTAATTTGGAATAAAATTAAATTAAATTTAATTATTTTTAAATAAAATTAAATTATTTTTAAAATAGTTTAAATTATTTTTAAATTAAATAAAATTAAATTACTTTTAAATAAAATTAAATTATTTTTTAATTAAATTATTTTGAAATTAAATTAAATTATTTTTAAATTAAATTATTTTTAAATTAGTTTGAATTATTTTTAAATTAAATAGAATTAAATCATTTAAAAAAAAATATATTTTTAAATTAAATTAAATTTTTTTTAAATTAAATTAAAATATTGTTAAATTAAATTAATTTTTTTTTTAATTAAAGTAAATTTATTTATATTTAAAATTATTTATTAAAAATTAATATTTTTTTAAATTAAATCAAATTATTTTTAATTGTAATTAAATGAATTTAAATTTATTTTAAATGAATTATTTTTAGATAAAATTAAATTATTTTAAAGTTAAATTGAATTGTCTTTAAATTAAATTGAATTATTTTTAAATTAAAATAAATTAATTTTAGAATATAATAAATTATTTTTAAATTAAATTAAATTATTTTTTAATCAAATTAAATTAAATTATCTTTAAATGTAACAAAACTAAATTATTATTAAAATAAATTAAATTATTTTTAAAATTTATTGAATTATTTTTAAATCAAATTAATTTATTTTTAAAATAAAATAATTTGTTTTCAAATTAAATTAAATTATTTTTAAATCAAATTAAATAAAATCATTTTAAAATAAATTGTTTTTAAAATAAATAAAATTATTTTAAAATTAATTAAAATTATTTTTAGATTAAATAAAATAAAATTATTTTTAAATTAAATTAAAATTTTTTTAAATTAAATTATTTTTTTTTTAATTAAATTAAATTTAATTATATTTAAAATTATTTATTAAAAATTATTTTTTTTTTAAATTAAATCAAATTATTTTTAATTGTAATTAAATGAATTTAAATTTGTTTTAAATGAATTATTTTTAGATAAAATTAAATTATTTTAAAGTTAAATTGAATTGTCTTTAAATTAAATTGAATTATTTTTAAATTAAAATAAATTATTTTTAGAATAAAATAAATTATTTTTAAATTAAATTAAATTATTTTTAAATCAAATTAAATTAAATTATCTTTAAATTTAACAAAACTAAATTATTATTAAAATAAATTAAATTATTTTAAAAATTTATTGAATTATTTTTAAATTAAATTAATTTATTTTTAAAATAAAATAATTTGTTTTTAAATTAAATTATTTTTAAATCAAATTAAATAAAATTATTTTAAAATAAATTGTTTTTAAAAAAAATAAAATTATTTTAAAATTAATTTAAATTATTTTTAGATTAAATAAAATAAAATTATTTTTTAATAAAATTAAATTATTTTTAATATAAATTAAATATTTTTTAAATTACATTGTATTATTTTTGAATTAAATTAAATTATTTTTAAATTAAATTAACTTAAATTAGATAATTAAATTAAATAAAATTAGTTTTAAATTAATTTTTTTTAAATTAAATTAAATTATTTTAAATCTAAATTAATTTAATTTATAAAATAATTAAAAGTTTTTTCAAATTAAATTATATTATTTTTAAATTAAATTTAGTAATTTTTAAATTAAATTAAATTATTTTTAAAATAATTTAAATTATTTTTAAATTTAACAAAATTATATTATTTTTAAATTAAATAAAATTATTTTTAAATAATTTAATATAAAAATTAAATTATTTTTAGAAGATAATATGTCTTTAAATTAAATAAAATTATTTTTAAATCTAATTAAATAAAATTTTCTTTAAATTTAACAAAATTGAATTATTTTTAAAATATATTATTTTTAAATTAAATTAAATTTAATTATTTTTAAATCAAATAAAATTAATTTATTTTTAGATTGAACAATTGAACAAAACTAAATATATATTAAATAATATTTTTAAGTAAAATTAAATTATTTTTAAATTAAATTAAATTATTTATAAATTCAACTAAATTATTTTTAAATTAAATTAAATTATTTTTAAATAAAATAAAATAAAATTATTTTTAAATAAAATTTAAGTATTTTTAAATTAAATTAAATTATTTTTAAATTATCTTATTTTTAAATCAAATTAAATTATTTAAATTAAATTAAATTATTTTTGAATTAAATTGAATTATTTTTAAATTAAGATAAATTATTTTTAAATCAAATTAAATTTAATTATTTTTAAATTAATTGTTTTTAAAATAAATAAAATTATTTTTAAATTAAATTATTTTTAAATTAAATAAAATTAAATCATTTTTAAATAAAATTAAATTATTTTTAAATTAAATAAAATTATTTTTAAATTAAATTAAAATCTTTAAAAAATAAATTATATAAAATTAAATTATTTTTAAAAATAATTTAAATTGTTTTTAAATTATTTTTAAAATAATTTAAATTATTTTTTAATTTAAATTAATCATTTTTAAATTAAATTGAATTATTTTTAAATTAAATTACATTATTTTTAAATATAATTAAATTATTTTTAAATAAAATTAAATTATTTAAAAAAAATTTTAAAATTAAATTATTTTTAAATGAAATTATTATTTTTTTAAATTAAATTCAATTTAATTATTTTTAAAACTATTTAAATAAAAATAAATTATTTTTAAATTAAACTAAACTATTTTCAAATTAAAATAATTTATTTTCAAATTAATTTAAAGTATTTTTAAATTAATTATTTTTAGATAAAATTAAATTATTTTTGAATTAAATTAAATTGTTTTTAAATTAAATTTAATTATTGTTAAATTAAATTAAATTATTTTTGGAATAAATTAATTTATTTTTAAATTAAAATAAATTATTTTTAGATTAAATTAAATTATTTTGAAATTATATTAAATTATTTATAAATTAAATTAAATTATTTTTAAATTAAATTAAATTATTTTTAAATTAAATTATTTTTTAATTAAATTGAAATATTTTTAAATTAAATAAAATTAAATCATTAAGAAAAAAAAAAATAATTTTTAAATTAAATTAAATTATTTTTAAATTAAATTTTTTTTTAATAAAATTAAATTATTTTTGAATTAAATTATATTGTATTTAAATTAAATTGAATTATTTTTAAATTAAATTAATTTATTTTTAGAATAAAATAAATTATTTTTAAATTAAATTAAATTATTTTTAAATCAAAGTAAATTAAATTATTTTTAAATTTAACAAAACTAAATTATTATTAAAAAAAATAAAATTATTTTTATAATAAATTGAATTATTTTTTAATTAAATTATTTTATTTTTAAATTAAAATAAATCATTTTTAAATTAAATTAAATTATTTTTAAATTAAATAAAATAAAATGATTTTAAAATAAATTGTTTTTAAAACAAATAAAATTATTCTTAAATTAAATAAAATTATTTTTAAGTAAAATAAAATAAAATTATTTTTAAAAAAAATTAAATTATTTTTTAATAAAATTAAATTATTTTTTAATAAAATTAAATTATTTTTAAATTAAATTTAATTATTTTTAAATTAAATTGAATTAATTTTGAATTAAATTAAATTATTTTTGAAATAAACTAACTTAAATTAGATTATTTTAAATTGAATTAAATTATTTTTATATTAAATTAATTTTGTTTAAATTAAATTAATTTATTTTAAAAATAAATTAAATAATATTAAATTATTTTTTAAAATAAATTAAACTAAATTATTTTTAAAGTAAATTTAATTATTTTTGAATTAAATTTAAATATTTTTAAATTAAATTAAATTAGATTATTAAAAAACAAAATTTACTTATTTTTAAATTAAATTCATTTTTTTAAAATTAAATTAATTTATTTTAAAAATGAATGAAATAAAATTAAATTATTTTTTAAAATAAATTAAATTATTTTTCAAATTAAATTAAATTATTTTTAAAATAATTTAAATTATATTTAAATAAAATTAATTTTAAATTAAATTTAATTACTTTTAAATTAAATTAAAATGTTTTTTAAATAATTTAAATTATTTTTAAAGTAAATAAAATTAAATTATTTTAAATAAAATTATATTATTTTTAAATTAAATTAAATTATTTCAAAATTAAATTTAATTATTTTTAAATTAAATTATTTTGAAAATAATTTAAATTATTTTTAAATTAAATAAAACTAAATTATTTTTAAATAGAATTAAATTATTTTTAAATTAAATTAAATTATTTTTAAATTAAATTAAATTATTTTTAAAATAAATTGAATTATTTTTAAATTAAATAAAATTAAATCATTTAAAAAAAATATTTTTAAATTAAATTAAATTATTTTTAAATTAAATTATTTATTTTTAAAGTAAATTAGCTTTAAATCATATTAAATTATTTTTAAATTAAATAAAATTAATTTTAAATAAAATTAAATTGTTTTTAAATTAAATTATTTTGTTTTAATTAAATTTAATTTAATTAGTTTTAATATTATTTAATAAAAATCTTTTTTTTTAAATTAATTCAAATTATTTTTAAATTAAATTATTTTTAGAATAAAATAAATTATTTTAAATTAAATTATTTTTAAATAAAATAAAATTATTTTTAAAATAAATTAAATTATTTTAAAATTAAATTAAATTATTTTTAAATTAAATAATTTTTTTTTTAATTAAATAAAATTTAATTATTTTTAAAATTATTAAATAAAAATAAAATATTTTTAAATTACATCAAATTATTTTTAAATTTAATTAAATGAATTTAAATTATTTTTAAATGAATTATTTTTAGATAAAATTAAATTATTTTTGAATTAAATTGAATTGTTTTTAAATTAAATTGAATTATTTTTAAATTAAATTAAATTATTTTTAGAATAAAATAAATTATTTTTAAATTAAATTAAATTATTTTTAAATCAAATTAAATTATCTTTAAATTTAACAAAACTAAATTGATATTAAAATGAATTAAATTATTTTTATAATAAATTGAATTATTTTTTATTTAAATTAATTTATTTAAAAAAAATAATTATTTTTAAATTAAATTAAATTATTTTTAAATCAAATTAATTTAAATTATTTTAAAATAAATTGTTTTAAAATAAATAAAATTATTCTTAAATTAAAAAAAATATATTTTTAAATAAAATAAAATTATTTTTGAATAAAATTAAATTATTTTTTTATAAAATTGAATTATTTTTAGATAAAATAAAATTATTTTTAAATTAAAAACTTTTAAATTATATTTAATTATTTTTAAATTAAATTGAATTAATTTTGAATTAATTTAAATTATTTTTGAAATAAATTAACTTAACTTAGATTATTTTAAATTAAATTAAATTATTTATGAATTAAATTAATTTTGTTTAAATTAAATTAAATTATTTTAAAAATAAATTAAATAATATTAAATTATTTTTTAAAATAAATTAAACTAAATTATTTTAAAATTAAATTAAATTAATTTTTGAAAAAAATTAAAATATTTTTAAATTAAATTAACTTAAATTAGATTATTTAAAAACAAAATTTACTTATTTTAAAGTTATGTTCATTTTTTTAAAAATAAATTAATTTATTTTAAAAATAAATTAAATAATATTAAATTATTTTTTTTAAATAAATTAAATTATTTTTTAAATTAGTTTTAAAATAATTTAAATTATTTTGGAATAAAATTAAATTAATTTTAAAAAAAATTAAATTATTTTTAAAATAGTTTAAATTATTTTTAAATTAAATAAAATTAAATTACTTTTAAATAAAATTAAATTATTTTTAAATTAAATTATTTTTAAATTAAATTGAATTATTTTTAAATTAAATTAAATTAAATCATTTAAAAAAAAAATTTTTTTAAATTAAATTAAATTATTTTTAAATTAAATTTATTAAATTATTTTTAAATTAAATTAAATTATTTTTAAATTAAATTAAAATATTTTTAAATTTAATTCATTTTTTTTTTAATTAAATTAATCTTGTATCTTATCTTCATAGATTATAATTTCTAAGAAATTGTTTTATACATATCGTTAACAACTTAATTTGATCGAAAAATCAAAATCTTCTAACTCAACAAAATATATTTAAATAAATATATATATATATATATATATATATATATATATATATATTAATAAATTAAATTTAATTATATTTAAAATTATTTATTAAAAATTAATTTTTTTTTTTTTTATCTTTGAATTATCTTTGAATTAAAAATTAGTTTTTTTTTTTTAATGAAATTTGTTTTTAATTAATTTAAGTTATTACAAAAATAAATTATTTTTAAAAATTAAATAATTTTTAAATTAAATCAAATTATTCTTAAATTAAATTAAAATATTTTTAAATTATTTTTAAATTAATTCAAATAATTTTTAAAAAATCAGTTTTTAATTTATTTAATTATTTTTAAATTAAATTATTTTTAAATTATATTGAATTATTTTTAAACTAAATAAAATTGAATTAATCTTAAATCAAATTAAATTATTTTTTGAAATTAAATTGTTTTAGTTTTAATTTAAATTATTTTTAAATTAATTCAAATTATTTAATATCGAAATAAAATAAAATTATTTTTAAATAAAATAAAATTATTTTTAAATTAAATTATTTTTAAATAATTTTAAATTAAATTATTTTTAAATTTAACTAAATTAAATTATTTTAAAATTTAATTAAATTAAATTATTTTTAAATTTAATTAAATTATTTTTAAATTAAATTAAAACATTTTTAAATTAAATTAAATTAAATTTTTTTTAAATTTAATTTACTTATTTTTAAATTTAATTATTTTTGAATTAAATTAGATTATTTTTCAATTAAATTATTTTTAAATTAAAATTTTAAATTAAATTAAAATATTTTGAATTAAATTAAATGAAATTATTTTTAAATTAAATTAAAATATTATTAGATCTAATTAAATTAAATTATTTCTAAATTAAATTAAATTATTTTTAAATTAAATTAATTTTAAATTAAATTAATTTATTTTTAAATTATATCAAATTATTTTTAAATTAAATTAAATTATTTTAAAAAAAAAATATTTTTAAATTAAATCAAATTATTTTTAAATTAAATAAAATAATTTTTAAATTAAATTAAATTATTTTTAAAATAAATAAATTGAATTATTTTTAAATTAAACTAATTTTTTTTTAAATTAAATTATTTTTAAATTAAAATGAATTATTTTAAAATTAAATTGTTTTTAAATTTATTAAATTATTGTAAATTCAATTAAATTATTTTTAAATTAAATTAAATTATTTTTAAATTAAATTAAATTATCTTTAAATTAAATTTAATTTTTTAAAAGTAAATTAACTTATTTTTAAATCAAATAAAATTAAATTATTTTAAAATTAAATAAATTATTTTCAAATTGAATTAATTCATTTTTAGATTTAATTAAATTAATTTATTTTTAAATGAAATTATTATTATAAATTAAATAAAACTCTTTTTAAAATAAATCAAATTATTTCTAAATTATTAAATTATTTTTAAATTAAATCAAATTATTTTTAAATTAAATTAAATTATTTTTAAATTAAATTAAATTATCTTTGAATTAAATTTAATTTTTTTAAATTAAATTAGCTTATTTTTAAATCAAATAAAATTAAATTATTTTAAAATTAAATAAAATTATTTTTAAATTAATTTATTTTCAAATTGAATTAATTTATTTTTAAATTTAATTAAATTTATTTATTTTTAAATCAAATTATTATTTTCAATTAAATAAAACTATTTTTAATTTAAATCAAATTATTTTTAAATTAAATTAAAATATTTTTAAATTAAATTAAATTATTTTTAAATTAAATTAAATTATTTTTAAATTAAATTCAATTATAATTATGTTAAATTAAATTATTTTTAAATTAAATCAAATTATTTTTAAATTAAATTAAATTATTTTTAAATTAAATTAAATTATTTTTTAAATTAAATTAAATTTTAATTATTTTTGAATTAAATAAAATTTTTTGTAAATTAAATTAAATTAAATTATTTTTAAATTAAATTAAAATATTCTTGAATTAAATTAAATTAAATTATTTTATTATTATTTATTCCTTTAGCCCTCTAAGTAGCGCGTAGAACCATTACTTAGCACTGGTCATCTTGTTCTTTTTATCTTCCCAAAATTTCCTCATCCTTTCGCTCTGGGCCTGTCTTCTTTCTTGCGTTTATGCGTTATTTATTTAACTCTTAGCTGTTGGATTCTTTGATGTGAAGTTATGTGAATTTATTTCCTGTCTGTATTTAGTTCGCGTAGTCGCCAATGGGTCTATATTCATTACTGAGAGGTCATGTTGGGTGTCTTCCAGCCAGCGTACTTTAGACTCTCGGGTTCCATTGATGATGTGGAATATTTTCTTGTTCAATCGATAGTCATCCATTCGTACTATATGACAGCAGAATTTCAGACGTCGTTTCCATGCACCGGAGGAGAATCGTTATGTCAGGGAATATAGTTCTTGTGAGCTTTTACGCATACAGATACCATCTTGTACTGTGGGTCCAAATATTTTTTTCAGTATCTGACGTTCTACTTTCTCAATATCATTGCTGTAGATAGTTAATGATAGTCTCAATTACATAGAGTGCTTCTGGAAGGATGACTGTATGGTAGTGACGGAGTTTTGCTTTAGTAGAAAGTGATTTCTTTTTGTACATATTCCAGGTGATTGCATAGGCTTTGCGTAACTTTTCTGCACACATTTTGTTTCCATTCTTAGGTACCTGAAGTGCTTAACTGGGGAGTGGGGACAATACATCACCCTGTCTTACTCCAGTGCTGATTTGAATAGGCTCGAAGATTTCACCCATGGATTTTACTTTAGATGTTGTGCCTGACAAAAGTCTGTTCGATTACCATGGATGTTTAACTATCCACACCGCATTCATGAAGTATATTAAACAGTTATCCGGTCAATTGAGTCATACGCTTTCTTGAAGTCTACGAAAGTGACAACTGTGCGGTTGGGCTGGCGATGTTGCAGTATCATCTTCAGGTTCCAGATTTGTTCCGCGCATGATCGGTGAAGTCGGAAACCTGCCTGACATTCACCTATCAGGTGTTCTGTCTGTTCTTCCAGTGTTGTGAGGAGGGCACGTGAGAAAACTTTGTAGGCGATTGATAGAAGGGAAATGCCTCGGTAATTGTCTTGATCAGTAAAAAATAACCAGTTAAATTAAATTAAATTATTTTTAAAATGAATAAATTTATTTTTAAATTAAATTACTTTAAATTATTTTTAAATTAAATTAAATTATTTTTGGATTAAATTAAATTATTTTTAAATTAAACTAAATTGTTTGTAAATTAAATTAAATTATTTTTAAATTAAATAAAATTATTTACAAATTAATTTTTTTTTAAATTAAATAAAATTATTTTTGAAATAAATTAAATTATTTTTAAATTAAATTAAATTAATTTAAAATAAAATTATTTTTTTTTTAAATTAAATTAAAATATTTTTGTATTAAATTAAATTAAATTATCTTTAAATTTAATTAAATTAAATTAGTTTTAAAATTAATTAAATTAATTTTAATTTAAATAAAATTATTTCTAAATCAAATTAAATAAAATTATTTTTAAAATTAATTAAATTAAATTAAATTATTTTTAAATTAAATTAAATTATTTTTAAATTAAATAAATTTTTTTTTAATTAAATTATTATTAAATCAAATTAAATTAAACTATTTTTAAATTAAATTAAAATATTTTTGAAATAAATTAAATTATTATTAAATCAAATTGTTTTTTAATTAAATTAAAATAATTTTTAAATAAATTAAATTAAATTATTTTTGAATTAAATTAAATTAGTTATAAATCAAATTAAATTTAATACTTTTTAAATTTAATTAAATTAAATTATTTTTAAATTAAATTAAATTATTTTCAAAATAAAATAAATTATTTTTAAATTAAAATAATTTATTTTTAAATTAAATTAAATTTTTTTTAAATTAAATTAAATTATTTTTAAAATTAATTAAATAAAATTATATTTTTTTTAAATTAAATTAATTTTTTTTTAAAGTAAATTATTTTCTTTTTAAATTGAATTAAATTATATTAAATTAATTATATTAAATAATTTTAAAAATAAATTAAAGTATTTTTAAATTAAATTAAATTGTTTTGAAAAATTTAATTATTTTTATATTAAATCTAATTATTTTTAAATTTAATTAAATTAATTTCAAAATAATTAAAATTATTTTTAAATTATTTACTTTTAAATTAAATAAAATTATTTTTAAATTGAATTCAATTATTTTTAATTTAAAATATTTTTGAATTAAATTAAATTATTTTTAAATTAAATTGTTATTAAATCAAATTAAATTAAATAATTTTTAAATTTAATTAAATTAAATTTTTTTAAATTAAAATAAAGTATTTTTAAATTAATATTAATTATTTTTAAATTAAATTAAACTATTTTTAAATTAATTATTTTTAAATTAAATTAATATTATATCAAATTAAATTAAATTATTTTTAAATTTAATTGAATTAAATTATTTAAAAAAATATTTTATTTTTAAATTAAATTAAAATATTTTTGAATTGATTTAAATCATTTTTAAATTAAATTAAATTATTATTAAATCAAATTATATTAAATTATTTTTAAATTAAATTAAAATAGTTTTGAAATAAATTCAATTACATTATTATTAAATTTAATTAAATTAAATTATGTTTAAAATAAAATAAATTATTTTTAAATTAAAATAAAATATTTTTAAATCAAATTAATTTAAAAATTTAATTTAAAAATAATTAATTAAATTTAATTTAAAAATAATTTATTTAAAACAAATTAATTTTATTTAAAAATATTGTTGTTAATTTAAAAAGAATTTAATTTAATTTATAAATAATTTAATTTAATTACAAATGATTTAAATTAATTTAAAAATAATTTAATTTAATTTAAAAATAATTTTAATTTTAATTTAAAAATAATTTAGTTTTATTTAAAAATAACTTAATTTAGTTTAAAAATAAATTAATTTAATCAATTTAAAAAAAAAATTAATTTGACAATAATTTAATTTATTTTAACAATAATCTAATTATTTTAAAAATAATTTAATTTAAAAACAATTTAATTTAATTAAATTTAAAAATAATTTAGTTTATTTAAAAAAAATAATAATTTTATTTAATTAATTTAAAAAATAATTTAATTTAATTTAAAAATAATTTAGTTTAATTTAAAATTAATTTTACTTAATTTAAAAATAATTTAATTTAATTATTTTTAAAAATAATTTTATTTAATTAATTAAAAATAAAATGATTTTTAAAATTAATTAAATTAAATTATTTTTAAATTAAGTAAAATTAATTTTAAATAAGATTCTGACAGAAAGTTCTACACCATTTATTGTTACTCTGTTTTACTGTATGTAAATTGTAAATAAAGTTTTTGTTAATAAACTATTCACCGAGTTACAAATTATTTTTAAATTAAATTATTTTTAAATTAAACGAAATTATTTTTGAATTAAATTAAATTATTTTTGAATTATATTAAATTATTTTTAAATTAAATGGTTTTTTAAATTAAATTAAATTATTTTTAAATTAAACGAAATTATTTTTAAATTAAATTATTTTTAAATTAAATTATTTTTAAATTAAATTATTTTTAAAATTAATTAAATGAAATAATTTTTAAAATAAACTAAATTATTTTTAAATTAAATTATTTTTAAATTAATTTATTTTTAAATAAAATTATTTTTATATTAAATCAAATTATTTTTAAATTAAAATAAATTAAATTATTTTTAAATAGAATTAAGTTATTTTTAAATTAAAATAAATTATTTTTGGATTAAATTATTTTTAAATTAAATTGAATTATTAATGAATTAAATTAAATTAATTTTAAATTGAAATAACTTAAATTTGATTATTTTTAATTAAATAATTTTTTAATTAAATTAATTTTTTTTAAAATTAAATTAAATTATTTTTAAATAAAATAAAATTATGTTCAAATTCAATTATTTAAAAAAAAAATTTAAGTTAAATTAAATTATTTTTTAAATTAAATAATTTATTTTTAAATAAAATTAAATTATCTTTAATTTAAATTAAATTATTTTTAAATCAAATTAACCAAAAATTATTTTTGAAATTAAATTGTTTTTAAATTAATTTAAATTATTTTTAAATTAATTTAAATTATTCTTAAATTAATTCAAATTAATTTTTTTTTTAACTTGAATTGAATTATTTTTAAAATTAATTAAACTAAATTAAATTATTTTTAAATTAAATTTAATTATTTTTAAATTAATTATTTTTAAGTTAAATTAAATTATTTTTAAATTAAATTAAATTATTTTTAAATTCAATTGTTTCTAAATTAAATAATTTTTTTTTTAAATTTAATTAAAGTATTTTTAAATTGAATTGAAATTGTTTTAAGTTAAATAAAATTAAATTATTTTCAAATAAAATTAATTTGTTTTTAAATTCAAATAAATTATTTTTAGACTAAATTATTTTTAAATTAAATTAATTTATTTTTTAATTAAATTAAATTATTTTTTAATTAAATTAACTTAAATTTGATTATTTTCAATTGAATTAATTTTAAATTAAATGAATTTTGTTTTAAAATTAAATTAAATTATTTTTAAATTAAATAAAATTATTTTTGAATAAAATTAATTTTTTTTTAATTAATTTAAATTATTTTTAAATTAAATTATTTTTAAATTACATTATTTTTACATTAAATAAAATTATTTTTAAATTAAATTAAATTATTTTTAAAAGGAATTGAATTATTTTTAAATTAAATAAAATTAATATATTTTTAAATAAAATTAATTTATTTTTAGATTAAAATAAACTATTTTTAGATTAAATTATTTTTAAATTAAATTTAATTATTTTTGAATTAAATTAAACTATTTTTTTATTAAATTAAATTAAATTTGATTATTTTTATTTGAATTATTTTAAAATTAAATTAAATTTGTTTTAAAATTAAATAAAATTATTTTTAAAATAAATAAAATAAAATTATTTAAAAAAAAAATTAAATTATGTTTAAATTAAATTAAACTATTTTTAAATTAAATTAAATTGTTTTTAAATAAAATTAATTTTTTTTTAAATTAAATTAAATTATTTTAAATTATTTGTAATTAATATAAAGTATTTATAAATTATATTAAATTCTTTTTAAATTACCTAAATTATTATTAAATTAATTTAAATTATTTTTAAATTAAATTAAATTATTTTTAAATTAAATTAAATTATTTTTAAATTAAAAATAATTATTTTTAAATTAAATTATTTTTAATTTAAATTAAAATGTTTTTGAATTAAATTAAATTACTTTTAAATCAAATTAATATTCAATCAAATTAAATTAAATTATTTTTAAATTTAAATAAATAAATTTATTTTTATATAAATTAAATTATTTTTAAATTAAATCGAATTATTTTTAAATCAAATTAAATTATTTTTAAATGAAATTAAATTATTTTTAAATTAAATCTAATTATCTTTAAATTGAATTAAATTATTTTCAAATTAAATTAAATTATTTTTAAATCAAATTAAATTATTTTTAAAATTAATTAAATTAAATAATTTTTAGAACAAATTAAATTATATTTATTTCAAATTAAATTATTTTTAATTTAATTTGTTTTTAAATTAAATTATTTTTATATTAAATAAAATTATTTTTAAATTAAATTAAATTATTTTCAAAATGATTCAAATTATTATTAAATTATTTTTTTTTTTTTAATTTTTAAATTAATTTAAATTATTTTTAAATTAAAATAATATATTATTAAATTAAATTGTATATTTTTAAATTAAAACAAAATTATTTTTAAATTAAATTAATTTTTTTTTTATTTTAATTATTTTTAAATTAAATTAAAATATTTTTTAATTAAATCAAATTGTTCTTATTTTAAATGGAATTATTTTTGAATTCAATTAAATTTCATTATTTTTAAATTAAATCAATAAATAAAATTAAATTATTTTTAAATAAAATCAAATTATTTTTAAATCAAATTAAATTATTTTTAAGTTAAATTAAATTATTTTTAGATTAAATTACAATATTTTTAAATTAAATTAAATAATTTTTAAAGTAAATTAAATTATTTTTAAATTAAATTGAATTATTTTTAAATTAAAGAGAATGTAATTAATTTTAAATTATTTCAAATAATTTATAAATTTAATAAAAAGAGATAATATTTAAATAAAATTAAATAGAACAATTTAAAAAAATTAAATTGTTTTAAATTAAATTATTTTTAATTAAATTTTTTTTAAATTAAACTAAATTGAAATATTTTTAAAATAAAGTTAAATTATTTTTAAATTAAATTAAATTGTTTTTAAATTAAATTAATTTATTTTTGAATTAAATTAAGTAAAATTATTTTTAAATTAAATTAAATTATTTTTAAATTAAATTGAAATATTTTTGAATTAAATTAATTTATTTTTAAATTAAATTAAATTTAATTATTTTAATTATTTAATTTAAATTAAATAAAATTAATTTTAAAATAATTTAAATTGTTTTTAAATTAAATAAAATTAAATTATTTAAAAAAAAATCAAATTATTTTTAAATTAAATTAAAATAGTTTTTTTAAATATATTAAAATAAATCAAATTATTCTTAAATTAAAATAAATTAAAATAAATTATTTTTACAATAAATTAAATTCAATTTAAAGTCAATTAATTTAAATTGTTTTTAAATTAAATTAAATGATTTTCAGTATAAATTAAATTAATTTTAAATTAAATTATATTGTTTTAAACTTAAATTAAATTATTTTTAAGTTAAATAAAATTATGTATAGATTAAATTAAAATAATTTTATATTTAATTAAATTATTTCCAAATCAAACTAAATAATTTTCAAATTTAATAAAATTAGATTATTTTTAAATTTAATTAATTTATTTTTAAATTAAATTAAATTATTGTTAAATCAAATTAAATTAAGTTATTTTTAAATTTAACTAAATTAAGTTATTTTTAAATTAAATTGAAATGTTTTTAAATTAAATTAAATAAAATTAAATTATTTTTAATTAAATTACTTTTAAATTAAATGAAATTATTTTTAAAATAATTTAAATTGTTTTTAAATTAAATAAAATTAAATTATTTAAAAAAAATCAATTTAGTTTTCAATTAAACTAAATTATTTTTAATTTAAATAATTTTTAAATTAAATAAAATTAAATTATTTTTAAATTATTTCAAATTATTTATAAATTAAATAAAATAAGATTATATTTAAATAAAATTAAATTGTTTTAAATTAAATTATTTATAATTTTTTTATTTTTTTATTTAAATTAAATCAAAATGTTTTTAAAATAAAATAAAATTATTTTTAAATTAAATGAAATTATTTTTAAATAATTTAATTTATTTTTGAATTAAATTATATAAAATTATTTTTAAATTAAATTAAATTATTTTAAATCAAATTAAATTAAAATATTTTTAAATTTAACTAAATTGAATTATTTTTAAATTAAATTAAATTATTTATAAACTAAATAAAATTATTTTAAAATCAAATTAAATTATTTTTAAATTAAATTAAAATATTTTTAAATTAAGTAAAATTGTTTTTAAATCAAATTAAATTAAATCATTTTTACATAAATTGTTTTTAAAATAAAAAAAAATATTTCTAAAAAAAATAAAATTAAATTATATTTAAATAAAAATAAATTATTTTTAAATAAAATAAAATAATTTTTAAATTGAATTATTTTTAAAATAAATTAAATTATTTTTTTTTTAAATTAAATTAAATTATTTTAAAAATAAATAAAATAAATTTTTTTAAAATAAATTAAATTATTTTTAAATTAAATTAAATTATTTTTAAAATAATTTATATTATTTTTAAATTAAATTAAATTATTTTTAAATTAAATTGAATTATTTTTGTATAAAATGAACTTATTTTTAAATTAATTTTAATTATTTTTAATTTAAATTATTGTTAAAATAATTTAAATTAAATTATTTTTAAATAAAATAAAATTATTTTTAAATTAAATAAAATTAAATCATTTTTAAATAAAATAAAATTATTTTTAAATTAAATTAAATTATTTTTTAATTATATTAAATTTTTTTAAATTATAATAAATTACTTTTAAATTAAATTAAATTTTTTTAAATTAAAATAAATTATTTTTAAATTAATTTAATTTATTTTTAAATTAATTATTTTTAAATAAATTTAAATTATTTTTGAATTAAATTAAAAAAAATTGAAATTAAATTATTTTTAAATAAAATTAAATGATTTTTAAATTAAATTATTTTTGTTATATAAAATAAATTTTTTTTAAAATAAAATTAATACAATAAAAAATAAAATTATTTTTAAATGAATTGAAATTATTTTTGAATTAAATTAAATTACTTTATTTTTATATTAAATAAATAACTTAAATTAAAATATTTTTAACTTAAATTATTTTTAAATTATATTTAATTATTTCTAAATAAAATACAATAAATTTATTTTTAAATTAAATTATTTTTAAATAAATTAAAATTTAATTATTTTTAAATTAAATTAAATAATTCTTAAATTAAATTTAATTGTTTATAAATTAAATGGAATTATTTTTGAATTGAATTATATTACATTATTTTTAAATTAAATTAAATTATTTTTAAATTAAATTAAATTATTTTTAAATTAATTATTTTTTTTTAAATTAAATTGTATTATTTTTGTATTAAATTAAATTATTTTTAAATTAAATTTAAATATTTTTAAATTAAGTTAAATCATTTTTAAATCAAATTTAATTTAATTATTTTCAAATAATTTGTTTTTAAAATAAATAAAATTAGTTTTAAAATAATTCAAATTATTTTTAAATAAAATTATATTTAAATAAAACAAAATTATTTTTAAATAAAATTAAATTATTTTTAAGTTGAATTTAAATTATTTTTAGATTAAATCAAAATAATTTTAAATTAAATTAAATAAATTTTAAATTAACTTATTTTTAAATTAAATTAAATTAAGTTAAATTATTTTTAAAATAATTTTAATTATTTTTAAATAAAATTAATTCATTTTTAAATTAAATAAAATTATTTCCAAATTAATTTAAAACATTTTTAATTTAAATTAAATAAAATTAAATTTTTTTGAATTAAATTAAATGACAAATTAATTTAAATTATATTTAAAATAATTTAATTTTTTTTAAATTAAATTAAATTATTTTTAAATTAAATTGATTCTTTTTTGAATTAAATTAAATTATTTTTAAATTAAATTTAATTATTTTTAAATAAAATTAAATTATTTTTTAAATAATTTAAATTATTTTTAAATTATATAAAATTAAAATATTTTTAAATAAACTTAAATTATTTTTAAATTAAATAATATTAAATTATTTTTAAATAAAATAAAATAATTTTTAAATTAAATTATTTTTAAATTAAATTGAATTATTTTTAAAATAATTTTAATTATTTTTAAATTAAATAAAATTCTTTAAAATAATTAAAATTTTTTTTTAATTAAATAAATTTTTTTTTAAATTAAATTGAAATATTTTTAAGTTAAGTTAACTTATTTTTAAATTAAATTAAAATATTTTTAAATTAAGTAAAATTATTTTTAAAATAATTTTAATCATTTTTAAATAAAATTTATTAATTTTTAAATTAAATTAAATTATTTTTAAATTAAATTAAATTATTTTTAAATTAAATTAAATTATTTTTAAAATAATTTAAATTATTTTTAAATTAAATAACATTAAATTATTTTTAAAATAAAATAAATTATTTTTAAATCAAATTATTTTTTAATTAAATTAATTTTTTTTTAAATTTATTTTAAATTAAAATATTTTTAAATTAAATTAAATTATTTTTAAATTAAATTATTTTTAAATAAAATAAAATTATTTTTAAATAAAAAAAAATTATTTTCATTTATATTAAATTATTTTTAAATAAAATTGAAATATTTTTGATTTAAATTAACTTATTTTTAAATTAAATAAAATTATTTTTAAATTAAATTAAAATATTCTTTAAAATAAATTAAATTAAATCAAATTATTTTTCAAATAAAATAATTTAAATTATTTTTAAAGTAAATTAAATTATTTTTAAATTAAATACAATAAAATTATTTTTAAATAATATTGATTTTAAATTTAAATAAAATAAAATTATTTTTACATTAAACTAAATTATTTTTAAATTAAATTGAATTATTTTTGAATTAAATTAAATTATTTTTAAATTAAATTAACTTAAATTAGTTTATTTAAATTTATTTATTTCTTAATTATTTTTTTTAATTAAATTAAATGAAATTATTTTTAAAATAATTTAAATAAAATTATAAAAATTATTTAAAAAAAATTACTTTAGAATTAAATTAAATTATTTCTAAATTAATTTAAATTATTTTTAAATAAAATTAAATTATTTTTAAATTAATTTAAAATTTTTTTAAATTAAAAATTCTTTTTTTAAATTAAATGGAATTATGTTTGAATTAAATTAAATTATTTTAAAATTAAATTTAATTACTTTTAAATTAAGTTAAATCATTTTTAAATTAAATTAAATTATTTTTAAATAATTTGTTTTTAAAATAAAAAAAAATAGTTTTAAAATAATTCAAATTATTTTGAAATTAAATTATATTTAAATAAAATTAAGTTATTTTTAAATAAAATTAAATTACTTTTGAAATAATGTATTTTTAAATTTAATTATTTTTTTTTCTAAATTAAATTAAATAATTTTAAAAATAAATTAAATTATTTTTAAATTAAATTAAATTATTTTTACAATAATTTAAATTATTTTTAAAATAAATTAAATTATTTTTAACTTAAATTGAATTATTTTTGAATTAAATTAAATTATTTTTAAATTAAATTTAATTATTTTTAAATTAAATTAAATTATTTTTTAAATAATTTAAATTATTTTTAAAGTAAATAAAATTAAATTATTTTTAAATAAAATAAAATTATTTTTAAATAAAATAAAATTATTTTTAAATTAAATAAAATCCCATCATTTTTATATAAAATTAAATTATTTTTAAATTAAATTGAATTATTTTTGAATTACTTTAACTTAAATTAGATTATTTTAAATTAAATTATTTTTAAATTAAATTAATTTTTTTTAATTAAATTAAATTATTTTAAAAATAAGTACATAAAATTATATTATTTTTTAAAATAAATGATGTAATAAATGATAAATTGAATTATTTTTGAATTAAATTATTTTTAATTTAAATTTAACTATTTTTAAATTAAATTAAATTATTTTTAAAATAATTTAAATTATTTTTAAATTAAATAAAATTAAATTATTTTTAAATTAAATTTAATTATTTATAAATTAAACTATATATTTTTTAAATTAAATTAAATTTTTTTTAAATTAATTCAAATTATTTTTAAATAAAATAATATAAACATATTTTTAAATAAAATTTAAGTATTTTTAAATTAAAAAAAAATATTTTTAAATTAACTTATTTTTAAATCACATTAAATTATTTTTAAATTAAATTAAATTATTTTTAAATTAAATTATTTTTAAATTAAATTAACTTAAATCAGATTATTTTAAATTAAATTATTTTTTTTAATTATATTAAATTATTTAAAAAACAAATTAAATAAAATTAAATTATTTTTAAAAATTAATAAAATTATTTTTAAATTAAATTTAATTATTTTTAAATTTAACAAAATTAAATTATTTTTAAATTAAATTAAATTATTTTTAAATTAAATTGAATTTTTTTTAATTAAATTAAATTATTTTTAAAATAACTTATTTTTAAATCAAATTAAATTATTTTTAAATTAAATTAAATTATTTTTAAATTAAATTATTTTTAAATTAAATTAAATTATTTTTCAATTAAATTGAATTATTTTTGAATTAAATTAAATTAGTCTTAATTAAATTAACTTAAATTAGATTATTTTAAATTAAATTCAAATATTTTTAAATGAAATTAAATTTTTTTTTAATTAAATTAAATTATAGTAAAAATAAATTAAATAAAATTAAATAATTTCTTAAAATAAATTAAATTATTTTTAAATTAAATTAAAATATTTTTAAAATAATTTAAATTAATTTTAAAAATAATTAAATTATTTTTAAATTAAGTTATTTTTAAATCAAATTAAATTAAAATATTTTTAAATTTAATAAAATGAAATTATTTTCAAATTATTTTTAAATTAAATTGAATTATTTTTGAATTAATTTGATTTATTTTTAAATTTTTCTTAAATTAAATATAATTATTTTTAAATAAATTATTTTAACAATAAAAAAAATAAAAAAAAGTGTCAATTTATTTTTAAAATAAATAAAATAAAATTATTTTTAATTATAATTAAATTATTTTTAAATTAAATAAAATTAAATTATTTTTAAATAAAATTAAATTATTTTTAAATTAAATAAAAATATTTTAAAAATAAATTACATAAAATTAAATTATTTTTAAAAATAAATTAAATTATTTTTAAAATAATTTAAATTATTTTTAAATTTAAATTAATTATTTTTAAATTAAATTGAATTATTTTTAAATTAAATGACATTATTTTTAAATATAATTAAATTATTTTTAAATAAAATTAAATTATTTTAAAAAAATTTTAAAATTTAATTATTTTTAAATGAAATTATTATTTTTTAAATAAAATTAAATTTAATTATTTTTAAAGTTATTTAAATAAAATTAAATTATTTTTAAATTAAACTAAACTATTTTCAAATTAAAATAAATTATTTTCAAATTAATTTAAAGTATTTTTGAATTAATTATTTTTAGATAAAATTAAAATATTTTTGAATTAAATTAAATTGTTTTTAAATTAAATATAATTATTGTTAAATTAAATTAAATTATTTTTAGAATAAATTAATTTAGTTTTAAATTAAAATAAATTATTTTTAGATTAAATTAAATTATTTTGAAATTACATTAAATTATCTAAATTAAATTAAACTATTTTTAAATTAAAATAAATTAAGTTATTTTTAAATTAAACTATATTTTTTTTAAATCAAATTAAATTAAATTATTTTTAAATTTAACAAAATTAAATTATTTTTAAATTTATTTAAATTATTATTTTTAAATTAAAATGAATTATTTTTAAAATAATTTAAATTATTTTTAAATTAAATTATTTTTAAATTAAATTGAATAATTTTTGAATTAAATTATTTTTAAATTAAAGTATTTCTAAATTAAATTATTTTTAAAATAATTTAAATTATTTTTAAATTAAATAAAATAAAATTATTTTTAAATAAAATTAAATTATTTTTAAATTAAATTAAATTATTTTAAAATTAAATTGAATTTTTTTTAATAAAATTAAATTTAAATTAAATAAATTAAGTAAATTTACTTAAATTAGATTATTTTTAAATTGAATTAATTTCTTTTATAATTATTATTTTCTTTATTTAAATTAAATTAAAATATTTTCTAAATATTTTAATAAAATTAAATTGTTTTTGAAATAAATTAAATAACTTAACTTTAATTAAATAACTAGAAATAATTTAAATTATTTTTAAATTAATTTAAATTATTTTTAAATTAAAATAAATTATTTTTAAATTAAATTGAATTATTTTTAAATAAAATAAAATAAATTATTTTTAAATAAAATGAAATTATTTTTAAATTAAATTAATTTTTTTAAATATTAAATTGAACTATTTTTTAATTAAATTAAATTTAATTTATTTTTAAAAAAAATTATTTTTAATTTAAATTTTTAGAATAAATTAAATTATTTTTAAGTTAAATTAATTTTAGATTAAATTATTTTCAAATTACATTAAATTATTTATAAATTAAAATAGATTATTTTTAAATTAAATTAATTTATTTTTAAATCAAATTAAATTAATTTATTGTTAGATTGAACAAAGTTATATATATTAAATAATATTTTTAAGTAAAATTAAAATATTTTTAAATTAAATTAAATTATTTATAAATTAAACTAAATTATTTTTAAATTAAATTAAATTATTTTTAAATAAAATAAAATAAAATTATTTTTAAATAAAATTTAAGTATTTTAAATTAAATTAATTTTTTTTTAAATTATCTTATTTTTAAATCAAATTAAATTAATTTATTTTTAGATTGAACAATTGAACAAAACTAAATATATATTAAATAATATTTTTAAGTAAAATTAAATTATTTTTAAATAAAATTAAATTATTTATAAATTAAACTAAATTATTTTTAAATTAAATTAAATTATTTTTAAATAAAATAAAATAAAATTATTTTTAAATAAAATTTAAGTATTTTTAAATTAAATTAAATTATTTTTAAATTATTTAATTTTTAAATCAAATTAAATAATTTAAAATAAATTAAATTATTTTTAAATTAAATTGAATTATTTTTAAATTAAGATAAATTATTTTTAAATAAATTGTTTTTAAAATAAATAAAATTATTTTTAAATTAAATTATTTTTAAATTAAATAAAATTAAATCATTTTTAAATAAAATTAAATTATTTTTAAATTAAATAAAATTATTTTTAAATTAAATTACAATATTTTAAAAATAAATTACATAAAATTAAATTATTTTTAAAAATAAATTAAATTGTTTTTAAATTATTTTTAAAATAATTTAAATTATTTTTAAATTTAAATTAATCATTTTTAAATTAAATTGAATTATTTTTAAATTAAATTTCATTATTTTTAAATATAATTAAATTATTTTTAAATAAAATTAAATTATTTTAAAAAAAATTTAAAATTAAATTATTTTTAAATGAAATTATTATTTTTTTAAATTAAATTCAATTTAATTATTTTTAAAATTATTTAAATGAAAATAAATTATTTTTAAATTAAACTAAACTATTTTCAAATTAAAATAATTTATTTTCAAATTAATTTAAAGTATTTTTAAAAATAATTATTTTTAGATAAAATTAAATTATTTTTAAATTAAATTAAATTGTTTTTAAATTAAATTTAATTATTGTTAAATTAAATTAAATTATTTTTGGAATAAATTAATTTATTTTTAAATTAAAATAAATTATTTTTAGATTAAATTAAATTATTTTGAAATTATAATAAATTATTTATAAATTAAATTAAATTATTTTTAAATTAAATTAAATTAAGTTATTTTTAAATTAAATTAATTTTTTTTAAATCAAATTAAATTAATATATTTTAAAATTTAACAATATTAATTTATTTTTAAATTAATTTAAATTATTTTTAAATTAAAATGAATTATTTTTGAATTAAATTATTTTGTTTTTAAATTAAACTATTTTTAAATTAAATTATTATTATTTTTAATTTATTATAATTAAATTAAATTAAATTATTTTTAAATTAAATTTAATTATTTTTAAATTAAATTGAATTAATTTTAAATTAAATTAAATTATTTTTGAATTAAAGTAACTTAAATTAGATTATTTTAAATTAAATTATTTTTAAATTAAATTAATTTTGTTTAAATTAAATTAAATTATTTTAAAAATAAATTAAATAATATTAAATTATTTTTTAAAATAAATTAAACTAAATTATTTTTAAAGTAAATTTAATTATTTTTGAATCAAATTAAAATATTTTTAAATTAAATTAAATTAGATTATTTAAAAACAAAATTTACTTATTTTTAAATTAAGTTCATTTTTTTTAAATTAAATTATTTTATTTAAAAAAAATATTAAATAAAATTAAATTATTATTTAAAATAAATTAAATTATTTTTTAAATTAAATTATTTTTAAAATAATTTAAATTATTTTTAAATAAAATTAATTTTAAATTAAATTTATTTATTTTTAAATTAAATTAAAAGATTTTGTAAATAATTCAAATTATTTTTAAAATAAATAAAATTAAATTATTTTAAATAAAATTAAATTATTTTTAAATAATATTAAATTATTTTAAAATTAAATTAAATTATTTTAAAATTAAATTAATTTTGTTTTAATTAAAATAAATTTAATTTTTTATAAAATTATTTAATAAAAATAATTTATTTTTAAATTACATCAAATTATTTTTAAATTTAATTAAATAAATTTAAATTATTTTTAAATGAATTATTTTTAGATAAAATTAAATTATTTTTGAATTAAATTGAATTTTTGTTAAATTAAATTGATTTACTTTTAAATTAAATTATTTTTAAATTAAATTGAATTATTTTTAAATTAAATTAAATCAAATCATTTAAAAAAAATAATATTTTTAAATTAAATTAAATTATTTTTAATCTAAATTATTTTTAAATTAAATTTAATTATTTTTAAATTAAATTAACTTAAATAAGATAATTTGAAAATAAATAAAATTAGTTCTAAATTAAATTACATTTTTTTAAAATTAAATTAAATTATTTTAAAAATAAATAAATTAATTTTTTTAAATAATTCAAATTATTTTTCAAATTAAATTAAATTATTTTTAATATAATTTAAATTATGTTTAAATTAAATTAAATTATTTTCAAATTAAATTGAATTGTTTTTTAATTAAATTAAATTACTATTAAATTAAATTTAATTATTTTTAAATTAAATTAAATTATTTTTAAAATAATTTAAATTATTTAAAAAAAAAAATTAAATTATTTTTATATAAAATTAAATTATTTTTTAATTAAATTAAATTATTCTTAAATTAAATTAAATTATTTTTAAATTAAATTATTTTTAAATTAAATTGAATTATTTTTAAATTAAATAAAATTAAATCATTTAAAAAACAAAATATTTTTTAATTAAATTAAATTATTTTTAAATTAAATTAAATTAATTTTAAATTATATTAAATTATTTAAAAAAAAATATTAAATTATTTTTAAATTAAATTATTTTTAAATTGTTTTTAAATTAAATTATTTTTAAATTAATTTTTTTTTAATTAAATTAAATTTAATTATTTTTAAAATTATTTAATAAAAATTAATTTTTTTTTAATTAAATCAAATTATTTTTAAATTTAATTAAATGAATTTAAATTATTTTTAAATGAATTATTTTTAGATAAAATTAAATTATTTTTGAATTAAATTGAATTGTTTTTAAATTAAATTGAATTATTTTTAAATTAAATTAAATTATTTTTAGAATAAAATAAATTATTTTTAAATTAAATTAAATTATTTTTAAATTAAATTAAATTATCTTTAAATTTAACAAAACTAAATTATTATTAAAATAAATAAAATTATTTTTATAATAAATTGAATTATTTCTTAATTGAATTAATTTATTTTTAAATTAAAATAAATTTATTTTTAATTTAAATTAAATTATTTTTAAATCAAATTAAATAAAATGATTTTAAAATAAATTGTTTTTAAAACAATTAAAATTATTCCTAAACTAAATAAAATTATTTTTAAATAATATAAAATTAAATTATTTTTAAATAAAATTAAATTATTTTTTAATAAAATTAATTTTTTTTTAAATAAAATAAAATAATTTTTAAAATAAATTATTTTTAAATTAAATTCCGTTATTTTTAAATTAAATTGAATTAATTTTGAATTAAATTAAATTATTTTTGAATTAAACTAACTTAAATTAGATTATTTTAAATTAAATTAAATTATCTTTAAATTAAATTAATTTTGTTTAAATTAAATTAATTTATTTTAAAAATAAATTAAATAATATTAAATTATTTTTTAAAATAAATTAAACTAAATTATTTTTAAAGTAAATTTAATTATTTTTGAATTAAATTAAAATATTCTTAAATTAAATTAAATTAGATTATTTAAAAACAAAATTTACTTATTTTTAAATTAAATTCATTTTTTTCAATTAAATTTATTTATTTTAAAAATAAATTAAATAAAATTAATTTATTTTTTAAAATAAATTAAATTATTTTTTAAATTAAATTAAATTATTTTTAAAATAATTGAAATTATTTTTAAATAAAATTAAATTTAATTATTTTTAAATTAAATTAATTTATTTTTAGAATAAAATAAATTATTTTTAAATTAAATTAAATTATTTTTAAATCAAATTAAATTAAATTATCTTTAAATTTAACAAAACTAAATTATTATTAAAATAAATAAAATTATTTTTATAATAAATTGAATTATTTTTTAATTAAATTAATTTATTTTTAAATTAAAATAAATTATTTTTAAATTAAATTAAATTATTTTTAAATTAAATTAAATAAAATGATTTTAAAATCAATTGTTTTTAAAACAAATAAAATTATTCTTAAATTAAATAAAATTATTTTTAAATAACATAAAATAAAATTATTTAAAAAAAAAATTAAACTATTTTTTAATAAAAATAAATTATTTTTAAATAAAATTAAATTATTTTTAAATTAAATTTAATTATTTTTAAATTAAATTGAATTAACTTTGAATTAAATTAAATTATTTTTGAAATAAACTAACTTAAATTAGATTATTTTAAATTGAATTAAATTATTTTTATATTAAATTAATTTTGTTTAAATTAAATTAATTTATTTTAAAAATAAATTAAATAATATTAAATAATTTTTTTAAATAAATTAAACTAAATTATTTTTAAAGTAAATTTAATTATTTTTGAATTAAATTAAAATATTTTTAAATTAAATTAAATTAGATTATTTAGAAAAAAAATTTACTTATTTTTAAATTAAATTCATTTTTTTAAAATTAAATTAATTTATTTTAAAAATGAATTAAATAAAATTAAATTATTTTTTAAAATAAATTAAATTATTTTTCAAATTAAATTAAATTATTTTTAAAATAATTTAAATTATTTTTAAATAAAATTAATTTTAAATTAAATTTAATTATTTTTAAATTAAATTAAAATGTTTTTTAAATAATTTAAATTAATTTTAAAGTAAATAAAATTAAATTATTTTAAATAAAATTAAATTATTTTTAAATTAAATTAAATTATTTCAAAATTAAATTAAATTATTTTTAAATTAATTTTTTTTTTTAATTAAATTAAATTTAATTATTTTTAAAATTTATTAATGAAAATAAATTATTTTTAAATTACTTCAAATTATTTTTAAATTTAATTAAATAAATTTAAATTATTTTTAAATGAATTATTTTTAGATAAAATTAAATTATTTTTGAATTAAATTTAATAGTTTTGAAATTAAATTGAATTATTTTTAAATTAAATTATTTTTAGAATAAAATAAATTATTTTTAAATTAAATTATTTTTAAATAAAATAAAATTATTTTTAAATTAAATTAAATTATTTTTAGAATAAAATAAATTATTTTTAAATTAAATTAAATTAAATTATTTTTAAATCAAAATAAATTAAATTAACTTTAAATTTAACAAAACTAAATTATTATTAAAATGAATTAAATTATTTTTAAAATAAATTGAATTATTTTTTATTTAAATTAATTTATTTAAAAAAAAAATATTTTTAAATTAATCAAATTAAATTAAATTATTTTAAAATAAATTGTTTTAAAATAAATAAAATTATTCTTAAATTAAAAAAAATATATTTTTAAATAAAATAACATTATTTTTGAATAAAATTAAATTATTTTTTTATAAAATTAACTTATTTTTAGATAAAATAAAATTATTTTTAAATTAAAAACTTTTAAATTATATTTACTTATTTTTAAATTAAATTAAATTAATTTTGAATTAATTTAAATTATTTTTGAATTAAATTAACTTAACTTAGATTATTTTAAATTAAATAAAATTATTTAT